>LR751794.1:0-111600 GCA_902729485.2 Mus minutoides
GTTGGTCTCTCCGGTCCAAGGATTCATTTCTTATTATTCTTCATAAGTACGCTGTAGCTGACTTCAGACGCACCAGAGGAGGGCATCAGATCTTGTTACGGGTGGTTGTAAGCCACCATGTGGTTGCTGGGATTTGAACTCATCACCTTCGGAAGAGCAGTCGGGTGCTCTAACCCGCTGAGCCATCTCACCAGCCCCTGATTCTTTTTTAAAATGTGTTGTTTGTTTGTTTATTGTATGAGTGTGTGTGTGTATGTGTGTGTGTGTGTAGGTACCCACGTGCCATGACATACCATGCAGGTCAGAGGACAATTCTATGGAGCTGGTTCTCTCTTTTCACCTTTATGTGGGTTCCAGGAATTGAACTCAGGACTCCAGACTTATACCTGCGGAGATATCTCACTGCCTCAATTTTGCACTGTGTGTGTGTGTGTGTGTGTGTGTGTGTGTGTGTGTGTGTGTGTGTGGTGGTGGTACAGACAGCTACAGTGTATGTACTGGCTACTTTTGTGTCAACTTGACACAGCTGAGTTATCACAGAGAAAGGAGCTTCAGTTGGAGAAGTGCTTCCATGAGATCCAGCTGTAGGGCATTTTCTCAATTAGTGATCAAGGGGGAAAGGCCCTTTGTGGGTGGGACCATCTCTGGGCTGGCAGTCTTGGGTTCTATAAGAGAGCAGGCTGAGCAAGCCAGGGGAAGCAAGCCAGTAAAGAACATCCCTCCATGGCCTCTGCATCAGCTCCTACTTGCTGACCTGCTTGAGTTCCAGTCCTGACTTCCTTGGTGATGAACAGCTGTATGGAAGTGTAAGCTGAATAAACCCTTTCCTCCCCAACTTGCTTCTTGGTCATGATGTTTGTGCAGGAATAGAAACCCTGACTAAGACAGTGTACTTACATATAATAAATAAATAAATCTTAAAAAAAAAAAAACCAAGAAGGATTCAAAACTACCTGTATGACTCAAAATATTCTTTCCCATATTTTTTTCCAACCATTGTGGCTTCTGGGAAATATTTTTCTATATATAACTCACGGGGAAAGTGAACTTTCTATACCTTTTACCTTGGTGGTAAAGTTCTTCCAGAGAAGGAAATGATCACTTCAACTCTACTCTGCGGGAGTGCATAATATTTTTGACATTCATCTGGGAAAGGAAAGCAAATCTGTGCCCCCCACTGTTTACGCTGTGTACCCTGACAATGTTTAGAAACAGCTTCCACTGAGGTCTTAGACTAGTGGCCACTTCCCATCCCTTTTCAACAGCTCCTTTCTTGATCCAGACTCCTTGTTCCAGAATGCTCGTTCTACACCACCTGCCTTATGCAGGAAATAGAAATGGTGCCGCTAACTTGGAGTGTTATCAAGGTGCTATTCTCCCCAACACTTAAGAGATGTCAGCCCACATAACAAAACAGGCAGAAGAGACTTTTCTTCTCCCTCTTGACTTGTCTAGTCAATACCATTTTCCTCTCTGTCTCCCTTCCCACCCCTTCCTCTGTCTGTCTCTCTGTTTCTGTCTACACACACACACACACACACACACACACATCATATGTGTACAGATGTCCACACGTGTCTATGGAGGCTTAGAGGTCTTGGGTGTTGTTCCTCAAGTGCCTGTATGGTTTTTTTGTTTGTTTGAGGGAGAGTCTCCTACTGGACTGGAATTCACCAAGTAGGCTGGCCAGTGAGTGCCAGGGATTCACCTGTTCTACACTCCCAGCCCTTATGGGTTCACAGTAGTCACCACCACTTCCTGCTATTTTACATGAGTTTAGAGGATGAAACTCAGGTCCTTGCGCTTAAGAAGGCAAGAGCTTTACCAGCTGAGTGGTTTTCTCCAGCCTCCATTTTCCTCTTTAATTCACACCACTTGGATGATAAAGAATTTTGCTTCTGTTTTGATTTTGTCAAGCCCTGGCCAGAGAGCAGGGAGGAACTCTGGAGTCTTGGTTCCCAGGGGGCCACTTCTCAGGGAGTTAGAAAGGTCTCTGGTGCAGTAAAGATGCTGGAAACTGGTCCTTGTCCTCATCTCAAAGCCTTGTGGGATGCTTGCATCCACCTGGAATCTCCCTCACAGAGCCCAGAGACTCATGTTGGGGGTGGGGGGAGAGGAGAGAGAGAGAGCATGAACTGAAGTTCTCTTGTCTCTCAGCTCCACCCCTCCTCCCACCTCCTCTTCTCTCTCATGGTTAGTCTTTCGCACCATCTACATTCCTAGGAAGGGAGAATTACTCTCAGTCTGCTTTTGAATGTTCTTTTCTCAGAGTGGGCAGGCTTCCCACTGGCTTAGTGGTTTCAAATGCTAAACCCAGCAGGAGATGAAATTCAGTCGTTGGCGCTATAAGTTATATTTATTCCTCTAGTATTTCAGGGCTGGAACTTCAAAGAAAGAAAAAGGAGTGCTCAGTTAAAAGGAAGGGGTAGGAGGATTCGGTGGGAAAGTAGTGTCTTCTAAAAGCAAAGACAGAGCATTGACAGGAAGAGACCTGGGTTCAAGCCCCAGCTTGAACCTTGCCATTCGGTTCAGCTATCTAGTTGATAAGGTAACCTGACTGGGTAACAAGTCATATTGAGCAGCTTAGGGATCTGACCTCCAAATAGCAGATCTCGTATTCAAATGCAGGTTCTACCATCCAGCTACATGTACTTAGCCAGATTGACTCCTTTAAACATTAGCATCATCATCTGTAAAATGGAAATAAAATTTACCTATCTCATAGGATTGTTGTAAGGATTAAATGATATCCCTGGAGGTTTTAACAGGTGCTTCATAAAGCTAGCCATCAGCATAGACATTACATGAGCAAAAGCAATCTTGCTGTTTCTGTATACCTTAAGATTTGGTGATTTTTAAAAGGTCAAATCTTTATGATTTAATTTCATATGGATAATTATTAAATTTATTTTTTCTTTTTTACTGCCTATTTTATTGCTAGTTTTTGTTTTTGTTTTTTTAATCCCACCCCTTTCTTGGTTTCTTGGTAATTTCTTAAATGATGTTCTGTGTGTGTCTGTGCTGGTATGTGTTCATGAGCAGGGAGGGGCCCTTGAAGTTCAGAAGAGGGTGTTGGATCACATGGAGTTAGAGTTCCAGGTGATTTTGAATCACTCAGTGTGGGTGCTGGGAATCAAACCGGGGTCCTCTGGAGGAGAGGTTAAGGTGGCTCTTAACCTTTGATCCTCACCCGACCCCTTAAAAGTTTCTAATAATAATGCACATTTGCTGCATTTGTTAAATGCTCTTTCTTTCTTTCTTTCTTTCTTTCTTTTCTTTCTTTCTTTCTTTCTTTCTTTCTTTTATTTTTGAGACAAGGCTGCCAGGAACTCATTATGTAACCCATGCTGGTCTCAAACTCACTGAGATCAGTCATCTTCTACCTCCTGAGTGCTGAGATTAAAAACGTGTGTCACCATACCTGGCTGTTAAAACACTTTCTCAATTTCTTAGAAGTTGTAGCTTTTCTTCTTTTGTCTACAAATGTAGGGGGGTTACAGTGATCAGGTTTTATTGTTTTGTTTTGTTTTGGGAGTTGGATGCAGCAAGTTTGGACAGAGATGAAACTCACATGACCCGAGAATTGTCATCAGCGTTGGCTGCATGAGCAGATCATAATATTCATTGTTCCTATGTACTTGAGGGACATTGGTCTTTTTCCTATGTCTGTTATCTTTGGCTTTAGGCTTAGAATGATAGTAACTGAAATGTGTTGAGAAAGGCTCCCACTCTTCTAGTTTCTGAAAGACCACAGAATTGGTTTCTTGGACTAGAGAGGTTGGCTCTCAGGTTAAAAGCACTCACTGCGCTTCCAGAGGATCCAGGTTCGATTCCCAGCACCCACAAGGCAGCTCGCAACATCTCTAATTCCAATTTCAGGGGATACAGTGCCCTTTTCTGGCTTCAGTAGGCCTTGTATGCACTATGCACACACACACACACACACACACACACACACACACACACACAAGCAAAATACTCCCACACATAAAATAATAAAGTAAAAATAATTTAAAAGAAAAAAGAATTGGCTTCTCTGCTACTGACAATTTGAGCTCTATGTCTAAAGGTTGAAGAGAACACCTGTCCATTAGTTCTCTCTCCCCCCTATGTGGTAAGGTTTACTCATCATAGTGGAAAAGAAATGATTATTCTCAAAGTGGGGCAGTGTGAAGATCTCATACAAGAAGAGTATAATGTCTGTCCAACATGTGTAAAGCCCTGGTTTTGATCCCCAGCACAGAAAAAAAAAAAAAAATCACTGTATTCAGAGATAGAATTATATATTCATAACTTCCTACATCTTTCCCATAGAAAATTTGTCACATTTTCATAGCTAGTATTTGATTATACTTAATCTATCCTATTGAGTATAATTAAATACTTGTAATTAAGTATTTTTTCTTTTATTCCTAGGTGTCTTCTTCAATTATAAGCTTTATAAGAGAAGAGACTAGATCTGTTTTCTTTGCTATTCATAACCTACCTCAAGAATAGAAAGTTGATATTTAATTAATTCATGAAGTGATAAGTGAATAAAATAACTAATGCTTTTAAGTTTAAATGAGATCTCCCAGCAATTCGCATGTCCCTCTGAAAATTAATGAAGTCAGCTTGTATTCATGGGATGCCTGTTGATGACAAGTGTTGTGTGGGGTGCATGTGAGAAATGCCCCTGCTGGGGGAGCTTATTGTCTGACTGGAAAAAGAAAATGGGAAATGGGTTTAGGAGATGGAGGATGGAGGAGCAGGAGTTCCATGCCAGCCTGAGCCTGTCTCAACAGAAAAAGGAAGAGAAGGAGAAAGGGGAGGGGAAGTGTATCTAATGAGTATTATAGAGAAATGAAAGAAGAAATCATGTTTTTTTTTTTTCTGGAAAAGGCTTAATCAGAAGAGAGTTTCCATCTCAGGAAGGTGAGATAAAGCCAGGGTTGGTGGCACACAAGTTTAACTCTAGTACTTGGAAGACAGAGGCAGGTGGATTACTGTGAGTTCTAGCCAGGCCTATGTAGCGAGACCCTGTCTTTAAAAACAAAAAACAAAAAAGGAGAAAAAAACAAAGAAGAGGAGGAGGATGAACAAGAAGAAGAGGAGGAAGAGGTGGTGGTGGTGATGAGGTCTAAGAGCAGCATGGCTGTAGATAGGACTATGTCTTTGTGATGCCCAACCTGGCCCAGGACCAAGTAGCTGAGAACAAAGTCTCAGGAGCCTCCCTTGGACCCTGCATGCAGTTGTGTGGCCACCAAAGGTTGTTAAGAAGGACAGTGCTTTGCAAGCTTCTCCACCAAAATGTTTCTTTATAATATTTCTTTATATGTGTGTATGGATATTCTGCCTGCATCTTTATCTCTGTATCATTTGTGTACCTGGTGCTGTCAAGAGTCCGATCCCCTGAAATTGGAGTTACAGGCTGTTCTGAAATACCATATAGGTGCTGGGAATCAAACCCAGGTCCTCTGGAAGAGTAGCTAGTGCTCTTAACCACTGAGCCATCTCTCCAACCCCCATTCCCACTTGGAGAGTCCTAGCTGGCCTGGACTTTGCTATGCAATCTAGTAGCCTGGAACTCACAGAGCTCCACATGCTTCTGACTCCCAAATGCTGGGATTAAAGGCATCCATCACTGCTCCTGACTCAAGGTATTTCTTTAAGGCAGAGGAGCACACAGCTCCTCTCAGGATTCAGGACATAGCTCCGGACAATATGGCATAGGCATGGGTTTATTTTCCTTCTTTCTTTATATGTGTACTTGACTGTTTTGTATGTATGTGTATGCCTGTGTGGGAGCATGTGCATGTATGTAAAGGTACCATTGGAGGCCAGAGGTGTCAAGTCCTTCTGGAACTAGAGTTTCAAGAGGTTATGAGCCACCTGAGCCACCTACTGTAGAAGCTGAGAATTGAACTTAGGCCCTCTGCAGGAATACTCTTTTTTTTTTTTTTTTTTTTTTTTTTGGTTTTTCGAGACGGGGGTTTCTCTGTATAGCCCTGGCTGTCCTGGAACTCACTTTGTAGACCAGGCTGGCCTCGAACTCAGAAATCCGCCTGTCTCTGCCTCCTGAGTGCTGGGATTAAAGGCGTGTGCCACCATGCCTGGTGGTGCACACTTTTAATACCAGCAGAGGCAGGTAAATCTTTGAGTTCAAGGTTAGCCTAGTCTACTGAGCAAAATCTCAGGATAGGAAAGCCAGGGCTACATAGAGAAATTCTGACTAGGAAAGAGAGAGAGGAGAGGAGGGAGGAAGGGATGAGGGAAGGCGGGAAGGAGGGAGGGAGAGAGAGAGAGAGAGAGAGAGAAGGAAAAGAAAGAAAATTGGTTTTACTTACTGACATTCAGAAAATGACACTCCAGGTGACTGTTTATTACACTATTAACTTAATCACTTAATCACTGGTCATGATGAAGAGACACCATGACCAAGGCAACTCTAATAAAAGAAAGAATGTAATTGTGGGTTTGCTTACAGTTTTAGAGGGTTGATCCACTGTCATCACGGAGTGTCCTGGCAGTGCTAGAGCAGCAGCCAAGAGCTGCATCCAAGCAGAGGGAGAGATACTGGGCCTGATGCGGGCTTCTGAAGCCTCCACACCCATGCTGGGGAGGGGGGATGTCAAGCATTCATAATATGAGGCTATGGAGGCCATTGTCATTCCAACCAGCACACACAGACTACGTGACCACTCTGTAAATCCAAGCACTCCTATCAGACTCCTCATGACCTGCCTTTCTTTCTTTGTTATTGCTTGAGACAGGACTTTACCATGTAGCCCAGGCTGCCCCAGGATCTTTCCACATGTGCCAGTGCCACCTTTAAGTGTCCCTTTGGAGAAGGACACATGAGAAGATTATCCATTTTGGTTTCTTGCAACTACTTGTATTCCCTTTAAGATGTTTACTGGTACTGACATTTATCCAATAAATGCTTCTCAAATGAATAGGTGATAGAAGGACATGACCAGATATCTAAGAAATGATTGAGAGTACGTAGGTGCAGTGATATACACTAGTATTCTAAGCACTTGGGCTTGAGAAGCAGGAAGATCATGAGTTCAAGACCAGCCTCGGGTAGATTAGTCCTTGTCTCAACACACACACACACACACACACACACACACACACACACACACACACACATGGGGGGTGGGGGACACAAAACAGGGAATTAAGGACCATGGTTTAGTTAGCCTATTACAGAGCCACAACTCAGAGGCATAGAGATTTGGCCCCTCTAGGATCAGCCGACAGGCCTATTTGCTGGGTGAAATCCATCCCTGACTCCTTTCATCTCACCTGTGATTCTACACCCCACCTGGAGTGATAAGAAGGGTTACAGCCCGAGAGGGCAGAAATAGATGTCTACCTGTGTCTGCCACAATCTCAAGGAATGGTACACCAGTCAGCTGAAAAATTGTAGGAAAAAAAAACCAGATGCTTCCTGTTAAACCAAAAATAACAGTGAGAGAGAAAGAGAAAGAGAAAGAGAGAGAGCAGACACTCTGGCTGTTCTACCCTTAAGTCCCCTTCGGATAGCTCACTCTTTCCCTCTTGTTCCTTTTTTCCCTTGTGATACAACCTTGATCAGTTTACTCCAGCCAAAGACCCCCCATCACTCCTGCCTCTGTGACTGTGACTGTGACTTTGCAGTTGCCCTTCTTCCTGTCTTCTGAAATGCCACGGTCCTGTGCCGGCCGGCAGGCCTCGCTTCCTCCCCTGACTTCACCTTTCATCCATTACCATCTCCTGCAGGCTCCGTGGCCTTCAAAGTGATGCCACATTTTATTGGCCTAACAAGCTTTATGACTTCTCCCTAAGTCTTACAACTCTATTGGATGCTTCATGAGGACAGGGAGACGGGATCATGAGTCAATCCTGCTTGTGTCATAGCCTGGAAAACACTGTATGGTCCAGTTGCTCATTCACTGGCTGCGACATCTGTCTCTGTGTGCCTGTATCCCCTGACAGACCTTACCATCAATTTCTCACCCACAGGAATATCAGATCCCTCCCAGAGTTCTGCAGAGTTCATGACCCTAGAAAGGTCACAGCTGGAGACAAATGTAATATGCCCAGAAAAGCTGATTGCAAGACTGAAAACCATAGTGGTTTCTAAAGACCACAGAGAAAGAAAAAAAAAATGAAGGATTTAAACAAATATTTTTCCTAAGCAGACCTCAGTCTCTAGAAGGGTTTTCAAACTGCAGACACAGCAAAAGAGATGAGAGCTGAGAAAGGGAGAAAGCGCTGTGCTGGGCAGAACAGGGCTTCATTTACACTGTGGTGATGGCTGATCCAGGGGATTTCCGCGCTTCCTTAACCTCTGAAAGCCTCCATTCCTTTTCCCCAGTTAGAATCAAAAAAGACCCTAAGCTCAGAGAACCTGCTAATCGGAAAGAAGGGAAGAGGAAGTGGGAGCCTCCGAGGGACAAGAAGAAAGAGAGAGGGGGGATTTTTTCTTGTGGTGTCTTAGTGCATCGATGAGGCCATGCTATCAGGAGGTAGCTATCAGGCCGGCACGGGGTCAGGAGATAACAATGCTAGGCTCAATAGTGCTAGCTCTGGCTGTTTAGGAGATTGAAGCAGAAGGACCACTTGAATCCAGGAGTTCAAGGGTAGCCTGAGTATCATAGTGAGCCCTTGTCTTATAATTAAATAAATGTCGGGGACTGAGGCAGGAGGATGGCCAGTTTGAGGCCAGCATGAGCTATATAGCAAGACCCAATATTGGAAAAACAGACTGCTGACTGACTGACTGACGACTGACTGACTGACTGACTGACAGATGGACGGACGAGGAAAGTGATTGGCAGTCTTCTCTTTCTCGTTGAGACTTGCTTCAGTGGTCACAGTACCTTCTTCTCTCAGGTAGGCTCTGTGGAGAAGCAGAGCCTAATGGGAAAGGGAGCTCGCTCTGCTCTCATCTCCTGCCGAGCAGAGGACGTTGGCAAGAGCCATGGTTCCCAGCCTGGGTGTGAACAACCAGGATCCAATGGGAGCTGCTGAGCACAAGGATCAGCTGTCCTCTTCTCCAAGGACTGTCCCCTGTGGTGCAGAGCTGGGCAGCAGGACAGCAAGCACCCTGGCAGTGGAGGGACTGAACTCAGCAAAGATGACTGTCAATACAGGAAGTGGGAGGACAGAGAGTCACAGGCAGAGCCAAGTTGTAGATGTTCTCAAAATCGAAACAGAGGAGATGCCTACCTGCCCTCCCTTCCAAATCACTTCCTGTAAGTAGCGGCGGATTGGACATAAGCACTTTCCTGTTTCTTCTCCCAACTCCTGTTAAGGTGAAAACAAAGGAACGGGGTGGCCAAGAGTCCCCAAGGACAAGAGAATGGGGAAGGAAATAAAAGCAGAAGAGAAATGTCAGCAAGTGTTAGGGATGAGAACGTGCAGGAGAGAGACAACTGATGTGTGAGTTCAGTGGATAGACTTACAGGGAGTGAGCCAGTCCATCAGAGGACAGGAGTCTACCTGAGTACAGCAGACAGTGGAACGGAGGCCTGGGCTCACAGCTGGGGCTAGGGGATCTGCTTTTAAAGGATAGGACACAGAGTGTGGTGTTACATGTCCTAGCCTGGGTCACATGAGACCTTGCCTCAAAAGGATAGGGGTAGTGTCTTAGTTAGGGTTTTACTGCTGTGAACGGACACCATGACCAAGGCAAATCTTATAAGGACAACATTTAATTGGGACTGGCTTACAGGTTCAGAGGTTCAGTCCATGATCATCAAGGTAGGAACATGGCAGCATCCAGGCAGGGTCTTAAAGCCCACACCCACAATGGCACACCTATTCCAACAAGGTCACACCTACTCCAACAAGGCCACACCTTCTAATAATGCCACTCCCTGGGCCAAGCATATTCAAACCACGGCAGGTAGTTAGTTAGATATCTAAGTTTGTGTTTCTACACCTCCATGTAGATGTCCCAAATCCTCTGTGATCCCAGTAGGGAAGTTTAGGAACTTAGACTCAGTGGTATCAGGTACAAGACAAAGCAAGCCAACCTGGAAGCAAAGCCAGAGTCTGTAGCCCACTCTAATTTCTGTCTGAAATTTGAGCAAAATCTATTTCCGACCTAACAGTCTGCATCTAGCCCAAACTGTAAATCCATGTGGCACAGAGAATGCATGTGAAAGTCCTTTTAAGGGACGCTACTCAGTAGCTGGACTGGGGGACACTGATCGTGGATGATAAAGCATACGGGTGATTTTCGTGGGAGTGATTCCTCCTTCTTCGATTCTCTTCTGCCCCATGCCCGATGTGCAGGAAGGGAGGTCAGGCCACGTTGGTTTTCGGCTCCCGTGGAACTGCAAAGACTAACTAGCAAGCCACGCTCAGACTCAGAGTTAGATCACGTGAGGAAAACCATGAGTAAAGACAGCAGACAGCATGATGCAGTCCTTTGAGTCACTTGGGTGTGGGTCACAGGAGTGACTGGAAGAAGGAAAGTTCCAGAACCCACTTCCCTTACAAATCCTCCCCTGCTGAGACTGGCTGCTTTCTTCAGCCAGGGCCCGGATTCTAATCGACATTATGAGCCTCTGGAAGAAAAGAAGTCGCAAGATTTTTTTTTTCTTTTCCTTGTGGAAAAAAGCCAAATCTGACCGTGGTTTTGGCTTACACGCTAACTGTAAGAAGTATATTAAAGCTTGCTGTAGGGTGTGAGGGATTGTTCACTCGCTGTCTTAGTCAGGGTTTCTATTCCTGCACAAAACATCATGACCAAGAAGCAGGTTGGGGAGGAAAGGGTTTATTTAGCTTACACTTCCACATTGCTGTTCATCACCAAAGGAAGTCAGGACAGGAAGTCACACAGGGCAGGAACCTGGAGGCAGGAGCTGATGTAGAAGCCATGGAGGGTGCTGCTTACTGGCTTGTTTCCCCTGGTTTGCTCAGCATGCCTTCTTATAGAACCCAGGACTACCAGCCCAGGGACAACACCACCCACAATGGGCCCTCCCACATTGATCACGAACTGAGAAAATGCCTTCCAGCTGGATCTCATGGAGGCATTTCCTCAAGGGAGGCTCCTTTCTCTGTGATGATTCCAGATTGTTTCAAGTTGACACACAAATCCAGCCAGTACACTAGCTAAGAGAACTTGCTAGTCTGGTAGAAGACAGAAGTTTGGTTTCCAGTACCCACGTAAGGTGATTCACAACCACCGGTAACCCCAGATCCCAGAGGGATCCCAGATCCAACAACTCTTGGCTTCCACAGATAAGAAAATATACAAGGCATGCACACACACATAAAAATAAAATAAAGCTCATTGTAGTCTTAAGAATTTATCTATATCAGCGTCCCTTCAGCAAACTCTTGCTGTCATATGCAATAGTGTCTGGGTTTGGTGACTGATTATGGTATGGATCCCTTGGTGGGGTAGTCTCTGGATAGTCCATCTTTTTGTCTTAGCTCCAAACTTTGTCTCTGTAACTCCTTCCATAGGTGTTTTGTTCTCTATTCTAAGGAGGAATGAAGTATCCACACACTGGTCTTCCCTCTTTTGATTTTCTTGTGTTTTCCAAATTGTATCTTGGATATTCTAACATTCTGTGCTAATATCCACTTATCAGTGAGGGCATATCTAGTGACTTCTTTTGTGATTGGGTTACCTCACTAAGGATGATATCCTCCAGATACATCCATTTGCCAAAGAATTTCATAAATTCATTGTTTTTAATAGCAGAGTAGTACTTCATTGTAAATGTATCACATTTTCTGTATCCATTCCTCTGTTGAGATACATCTGGGTTCTTTCCAGCTTCTGGCTATTATAAATAAGGCTGTTATGAACATAGTGGAACATGTGTCCTTATTACCAGTTGGAACATCTTCTGCAAGAGTTTGCTGAAGGGACCCTGATATAATTGTCTTGTATGAGGCTATGCCAGTGCCTGGCAAATACAGACGTGGATCCTCACAGTCATTTTTATGATGGAACACAGGGCCCCCAAAGGAGAAGCTAGAGAAAGTACCTCAGGAGATGAAAGGGCCTGCAACCCTATAAGAGGAACAACAATATGAACTAACCAGAACCCCCAGAGCTCTTGTCTATAGCTGCATATGTAGCAGAAGATGACCTAGTCAGCCATCATCAGGAAAAGAGATCCCTTGATATTGCAAACTTTATATGCCCCAATACAGCGGAATGCCTGGGCCAAGAAGTGGGAGTGGGTGGGTAGGGGAAAAGGGCAGGGGGAGGGTATAGGGAACTTTTGGGATAGCATTTGAAATGTAAAATAAGAAAATATCTAATAAAATTTTAAGAAAAGAATTTATCTAATATAGAATTTAATATTTTTGATTTGATTTGATTTGATTTGATTTGTATATGGGTGTTTTGTAATGTCTGTGCACCTTGTTCTTGCTTGGTGCCAGAGGAAACCTGAAGAGAATATCAAATCCCCTGAAACTAGAGGTAGAGAAAATTGTGAGCCTCTTCCATGTGACTGCTGGGAATCAGAACCAAGTCCTCAGAAAAAGAAGCCACTGTTCTTAACCACTGAACTATTCCCTTAGCCCCTACGGAACTGTTTTGTTGTTGTTGTTGTTGTTGTTGTTGTTGTTGTTGTTGTTGTTGTTGCTTTTCGAGACAGGGTTTCTCTGTATAGCCTTGGCTGTCCTGGAACTCACTTTGTAGGCCAGGCTGGCCTCGAACTCAGAAATCCGCCTGCTTCTGCCTCCCGAGTGCTGGGATTAAAGGCGTGTGCCACCATGCCCAGCCTTTTCTTTTTAAATAACGGAAAAAGTCTGTGTTAGATATGGGACTGCTGCATCTGGTCATCTTTTCATGATCCCACTCATAAGAATATGTTCTAACTGTTCTTCCCAGCTACTCAAAGACTACAACTGTAGCCTTTTAGAGGATGACTAAGAGATCTGAAGATGTTGCCTACAGGATGCTGTGCAGGAAGTAACTGTGACACTCTGTTGACCGTAATCTCTGAAGAGAGTTTGGAGGGTTTTTTTGCTCCCTGATGACAAAATAGTAACACCTTTGTAAAGTGTTCCTGATGACACAGTCCATAGTATATAGGAAGATGTACTACCAGAATGATAGGAACATGTTGTGGTTGATGTCTTGTGTAGGCTTTATGCCACACTGCTAGAATTGAAATTCCAATTCTAACAATTGTTAGCACTGAGATCTTAAGCAAATTAACCCCCTGAGTCTTTGATTTTACCTGTGAAATGAATGAGACAAACCCTGTTTTATAGGGTTCTGGTTAAGTGTGTGTGTGTGTGTGTGTGTGTGTGTGTGTGTGTGTGTGTGTGCGCGCGCGCGCGCGCGCGCACGCTCGTACACTTAGCTGTCTAGACTTTAGTGCACAGATTAGTTCTTTCTTCATTTTTGAGACAATGTTTCAATATATACATGGCTGTCCCGGAACTCTGTAGATCAGGCTGGCCTCCACCTGGGAGATCTGCCTGACTCTGCATCTCTAGTATTCAGCATAAAGTTGTGCACCCCGGTGCCTGGCCCAGATTAGTTCTTTCCTCTTTCTGTACCTCATATAAATAGAACCAGGTAGTGGGCACTTCTGTTGTGCCCACATTCTTTCTACTGGCATGAAATTCACCATGTTTGATTTTGGAAAGTCTGCTTGAAAATGCCACTGTTTAGTCCCAACATTTAATATATTCCAAATACTAGTGATGACATGTGAGTCCATTCATATCTACAAAAGGGGAGCCCAAGCACAGAAAGACTGAGAGACATCTCTGAATAGAGTAGAAGACAATACAGAAAAAGATTCTAGAGCAATACAATTTTCATTAACCAGATATATTTGGGTTGTATAGTTGTGGACAAGCCAGTCTTCCTATTTTCACGTCTATGTCTGTCAGTAAGGGTTACTGAGAAGATGGAAAGGAATGGTAATCAAGTAACCCTGTTCTGCATATATGTGTCAAAGAATCTTTAGCTAAGTGTGATAGTGCAGACCTGTAACCCTGTCACTCACGAAGCTAGCAGAGAGAACTGTGAGTTTAAACCCAGCCTCAGTAAGAGGGGGGAGGTGGAATAGTAAGGAAGGTGGGTCGGCTCAGTGGGTAAAGGCACAAGCCTGGCTATCTGAGTTCCATCCCTGAGATCCACATGGTAGAAGAAAACAATGCCATACATTGTCCAGTGAGCTCCACATGTGTACTGTGGCACATTTGCACATGGCTGCATACATGCACACACAAATAAATATCAAGAATTATGTTAGATTATCAGCTTTTACTAAGCAACATTTCTATGCAGGGGAGTTACATGTATACAATAGAAAATTTGTATTGTCTTTGGTTTGGTTTTTGTTTTTTGAGACATGGTTTCTCTGTGTACCCCTCTGACTCTCCTGAGACTCGTTCTCTAGATCAGGCTGGCCTCGAACTCACAGAGATCTACCTGCTTCTGCCTCCTGCCTCCTGGGTGCTGGGATTAAAGGTGTGCACCACCACCACCTGATTGTATGTTTAATCATACTGAATTGTATTTTTCCCAAAAGCAGAAAACACAGCTCTCCAGATCCATTTGTCCATGTCCTGCCTTTGCTGTCCCTTTGTAGAAAGTGACCGAGGAAGGAGAAGGGGTAAAGTTCAAAGCAGTCACTTTCCATTTTACTAGCTCTGATAAGAAGGTAAAACAAGAAAGATAGACAGACACTCAATCGAAGCTTTCATGTGGATGTGGATTTCAGCCATTGACATCCCTTCGGTCCCTCATTGTCATGGGTCCCTAACTATCCACTGTCACTCCCAGTAAGTGCCTATTTTTAAGTTCCCGCTTCTGTTCAGATCTCCTCTGACAGTAATAAAAGATTTAGATATGAAAGTGCTTTAACATTTGGAATGAGACTGAGGCTGTAAATAGATATGCTGAGGAAATAAGCCAGGGTAAGATCTGGATCTCTGGAAGTGTCATTCATAATCAAAGGCAAACCCTCCATGATCTGTGGGTTGGCACAAGCATGGACGCAGAGGACAGGGATGTGCATATATGTGTTCCTGCATATGTAAGCCGGAATACACACACGGAGGATGAAGGAAAAAAGCTCAAGGGTTGCTGTGTTTCTGAGTGGCCTGGTCTTTATGGGCAGGGTGATACCCTTCCTTTGGTTGTTATTTCTTGAGAAATGAGGATAAAACCTCTAGCGTGTGGTGCCACACACTAGAAATCCCAGCACTTGAAAGGCTAAGGCAGAAAGAATGCCTGAGTTCGAGGCCAAACAAACAACAAAAAAGCTAATTCCTAGAGAGCCGGCCAGCTTCCAGTCTGCAGTGGCGAAGCTTGTGTGACATTCGTCTTCCTCCTCCCCACTGCCACACTCTGACAACACGTCAGGATGAAGGGTCTCATATGCCTGTGCTACGGTCAGCTTGGTGACTGAGGTATACCAAGCGGTCTGACTGTTAATCACAGCTTACAGCATGCCATCCCTTGTCATTTACAGCTGCTAGAACGTCAACCAATTCAAGGGCCAGAGTAAACCCAGCCCTGTTTTCCGTGTTCCCCCTCTGAGTTCTCGGAGAATTACCGACCCTCAAACATGCTCATTGCACAGTGTGTGTGATTTGGTGTCTGTGTGTTTCTCTGTCAGGCTGCGGTCTTTTCATAGACAAAAGGTAATACTCCACCCTTGAGGGTACCTGACACAACAACAAGAGTGCCACTTGGATTTGTGAACAATGACGTGCTCCTGTCACTCCCCTTTGGATGGCAACTATGTTGTCAGAGTCCTTGCTGCTTTGTGGCACTCGCAGAAGCAGGGGATTTGGTATTTGTGTAAGGAAATGTGGTATCGGTCGGTATCCCCGAGTGTGTGATATACAATAATAAAAAGGTGGTCTTCCGCACCACTGTCATGATCTCAGGACTGTCTCACTGTGATTCATATTCTCAGCTATAATCAGAGTATGTCTGACACGTCTTGGCAGACTACCTTGATTCATGGCCCGAATCCATGACAGTGACTTAAATGACCTTCCACATGCCTGCTCTTGTTTGAGGTTCTAGAGTCCAAATAACCATCGTCTTCCATGATTTTATAGATCCGAGTAGATTCTTGGCCTAGAACAGAGTCTAAACTTCAAGGCTGAAAGTGCCTCTCGCATCATTAATCATCAGGGCAGATTTCTGTTGTGCTTTGTTCTTTGGCTTTTAATTACATTTAGAGTGTGTGTGTGTGTGTGTGTGTGTGTGTGTGTGTACGTGCATGCATACATGTGTGTGCCTATGCTTGGGTAGGTCACAAGAGTTCTCTTGAGGCTGAAGTTATATGTGCTGGTGATGTGGGTGCTGGGACCCACATGCTGAGTGTCATAATTGAGCAGTAACTGCTCTTAACTGAGGAGCCGTTTCTCCAGCCAATTCTTTGGCCTTTTGTTGTTTGGTTGGTTATTTGGTTGGTTTGGTTTGGTTGGAGAAGTTTACCTTTACTCTAAGCAATCTTCTTACCTCTACCTCCCAAATGTAGGCACTACATGCATGTGGCTCTGGCACAAGTTGTGGATTTTATTGTTGTTGTTTGTTTGGTGTTGAGAGACAGGGTTTCTCTGTGTAGCCCTGGCTATCCTGGGACTCACTCTGTAGACCAGGCTGTCCTCGAGCTCACAGAGATCTGTCTCTGCCTCTGCGTCCCCAGTGCAGGGATTGGCTTGTGCCACTGCCACCCATCTGGCTTGGGACAGGTTTTAGTCTTTTCCCTTTTTTGTTTTTATGTCACATCTACTGAGTAACTTGTTTTGTTTTGTTTGTTTCTTATAATATATTCTGCAATTAAAATAAATATTTTTGGTCTTAGACAAACAAAGCAAACATCTGTTTTAGTTACAGAGAGTGAAATATTGATCTTGAGATGTTAAAACTCATTAAAACCAGAGGCTGGGGATATAGCTCAGTCTAGGAGCACTGGCTGCTCGCTCTTACGGAGGGCATAGCTTCGGTTCCCAGCACCTACACTGTGACTTACAAATGCCTTAACTCTAGTTCCAGGGGACCCAGCACCTTCTTCTACGGCCTCTGAGCGTGCATGTGATAGATAGACATACTTACAGACAAAACACACAAAAACAGCCAGGCGTGGTGGTGCACGCCTTTAATCCCAGCACTCGGGAGGCAGAGGCAGGTGGATTTCTGAGTTCGAGGCCATCCTGGTCTACAGAGTGAGTTCCAGGACAGCCAGGGCTATACAGAGAAACCCTGTCTAGAAAAATCCAAAAAAAAAACCAAAACAAAACAAAACAAAACAAAACAAAAAACCACACACACACAAAAAAACACAATTTCTTTTTTTTATTTTAAAGTTATTAAAACACTGCTAATTCCCATTTCCTGGATAAATTTCCTCTGAAAGCCCTGCTATTTCCTAAGGTTTCCGTTTGTTGCATGGGCCCTTGGGAATTAAGTGAGTGCGGTTTTAACACAAGACACCAAATGCAGCAAAGTGCTGATCAAGCCTAAGCCCAGGAGAGTCTATAATTCTTTGTCAATTATGAGCTTTGTTAGGAGAAACCAAGGTTGGGTATTTGTTAATTCTCCCTGAGTGAATTCTGCCCCCTTGTGGATTAAAACAGCTACGGAGCAGAAAGGAACGCTGTAGCCCTATAGATAAGTTCCTTTCCATTCTTTCCAAGAACCCTGGGAAAGTGAAGGGCAAAAGGAAATAAAACTAGACCCTTAGTGTAAACCGTAAGAGCTCAGTATGGTGACAAAACACACCAGCATGCAAGAGTACGTGTTTTTTTTTGTATTTCATACTCTGCGTGGCATAAATTCACCGAGTATATATTCTTCATAATGACAACTGCTTTGAACACTCAGTTTAACGTTGACGTAGAAGGCTCCCCTTTGCAGCCTCTGCCTAACCCTAGGTGAATGAGAATTTTACTGATTTCCGCAGCTCGTTCTGCTGTCAGACAGCACTGCTAACAAGTCTATCAACGTATTACCTGCAGACTCTGGGTGTAGCTCAGTGGCACAGTCCTTGCACGGCATGTGCCAGGCCCTGGGTTCATTCCCCAGCACTGCAAAACAAAAGCCCCGTAACAACAATGTATGAGCCCCAGATATCGTTATGGTCTCTTAAAAGGGAATCACATGATTCCATTATTTGTGATACGGGATATCGTTTTATGGTTGAATCACTTAGGCCATATGGCTATAATCCTGCCCCAAGGAATAATCCCCAACAGGCTAATGAGGTGACTGATTTTTTTTTTAATCTAAAGAAGTCCTTTTCCCATATGAAGAATTCATAAATATAAACAGCACATCAAGCTTTTATTTTAAAAGATCATGTTGGGGCCGAAGAGATGGCTCAGTGGATAAAGGGCTTGCCACTCAAGTGTGAGGATCTGAGTTCAGTCCCTAGCACTCAAGAAAAACACAAACCAAAAAAGCTGGGTACAGTGGTACACACACTCTTATAATTCCAGTGCTGGAGAGGTGGAAACAGGCAGGTTCCTCTGGGTTATTAAACTGCCAATCTAGTCTACTGGGTGAGTTCTGGGCCAGTGAGAGATGCTGGGAGAAAAAGAAAAAGGGTTGATTTCCCACTTCTACATCTACTTAAACCCATGAACACCACAGATACACATATCCACCCCACTCCAACCCCCTTGCACACATAGACATAGAAAAATCATGTTGAGTATGGTAAAAAAAAAATGGTGCCCATAGATATTGGTCCAGAGGAGGTATTGGTGAAATGTAGCATCAGATAATGTGCAATTGAACTTCCAAGGTTCATTTAGCTGCTTCGCTCGTGGACATCCATGAACCCTGACGCCGCAATAAGTTTGGAGGCTAAGAACTTACAGGAGTCTCATTTAATTCTGGTCATGGGCTGGTAGCACCATAAGGGGGGGTGTTCACTCAGCTGAGGTTGCAAGCTCTTCACCAAAGTCACTCATCTCTCTCTGATCTGGAGCCAGGATGTAAGGTGAGCTACAGACAGGTCAGCAAGTCGCACACTGATTGACACAAAAACCACGAGGAGCCCTTCAGACACATCCGGTGCTGCCCCCTGCCTCCCCACACGGGAAGTCCTGTTCATTGTCATTTTGTAAATGTTTTCTCCTCTGGGTAGGGGGATTATGCATGCTGTCCAAGGGACCTACAACTGAGGTCTATCTATCCTCAGCCATCTTTTCACTCTTTATTTTAACATGGAAGTTCACTGAATTGCCCAGGAACTTGCTGGTCTTGTGGTCACCCTACAGTCCAAGCGAACCTTGACAGTGTGAGCCTCCTACTTCAGCTTCCCTAGTCACTGGGATTACAGGCCTGGGTCTCCAAGCCTGGCTCTTTTGCCATCTTTTAAATATTTGGGAAGACAGATGTCAGACTGCCCTGTAGTATTCTGTGCTCCTGACACTCACCTATAATTGTGCTAACTGTACTTTAGACATGACTCTCCAACTTCCTCACGTCCTGGTTACAGTCCTCTGACAGCAAATTTCTATTGTTTATTCATCAAAGCCTCATGCAGCCTTTAATGCCTAGCACTGCACATAGCTGTGCTTAATGTGACGGCTTGGCTCCTGTAAGATGCAGTGGGCTGTCACTCCTGTGTCTGCAACATCAAACCACCAGGAGTACAGCCTTCCGCTTAATTCACAGTCATATCAACCAGTAGTCCATTAAACTCTTATTTGATTCCAGGTTCCGACCCTGTACTTGTGTCTGGTTGTAACTCCCGACATATCCCTATTAAAGTTCTCCTTCTGTTTGGCTCAGAATCCCAGCTGGCAAGACATTTATGTATCTCCGAAGTGCTCAATCAGATTAACTTGTCTACCTAGCTTGGTGCATATATAGTTAATAGAAATTATCTGTTTCCCACTGGTGTTGGGGTGCGGGGAGGGTGACCAGAAATGAGCTATCTCCATAGTGCTTCCTATAAACCACATGACTTCAGTTTCTGCTAAATAGAACGGAGAGCATGAGTTCACTCCGTAGTCACAGGCCTCACTTGGGACGAGGCTTTGGAAGAAGCTGATTTAACTGTTAAATTAATTGAAGGTATCATTAACCATCAGCTTTCTGAGGGCCACAGGGAACATGAAGCCCACGTTTTTTGTATTCCCAGGGCCATCTGCACTTGGTAAGTAAAGAGAACAGTGGAAGTTCTTAATGTGGGTGGTCACATTAAATCACATAATAGGCAGTCTGTCACAGAGTGGGGAAAGGGTGAGTCCTCATCCCTTCTTTCTTTCCTCCCTTTTTTGAGACATACATTCACTGTGTAGTCTTACCTGACCTAGAATTCATTATGTAGGCAAGGCTACCTTCAAATTCAGAGATCTACCTGACTCTGCCTCCTATGCTGGGATTAAAGGTGGATTAAAGGTGGCCACTACCACACCTGACAAGAGCTTTGGCTTTGATCAGCCTTTGTTTCATCTGAAAACTTAAGTGTTAGGATCCAGAATCACCTCACAAACCTACAATCACAGTCAGAAAGGGATAGTCTATTGGGCACACGCCCCAAGTTCGGGAACTGAACCATGACTCTGAGTTAGGATTCTATAGGGCTTTTAAGCCCCAAATCCACAAATATCTATGCCAAGTTATCTCACCAATCAGGATTTAGGGATAGGGGATTACCTTAGGAACATGTCTTT
The DNA here is from genome assembly GCA_902729485.2 of Mus minutoides. NCBI lineage: Eukaryota > Metazoa > Chordata > Mammalia > Rodentia > Muridae > Mus > Mus minutoides. The sequence continues at coordinate 20,617 of LR751794.1, forward strand.
GTTGTATGTTTATCCTGTTTCCATTGGCTGGGTGTTCAACTGTGGCAGGGGATTTGCCTTGCCTAACATTCAATTCCAAACTTGTCCACCAGGGCGAGACTTGTCTTGTCTAACATTCATATTTTAACTTGTCTACCAGAATTGGACTTGTCTAACATTCATGTAATTAACTTGGCCACCAGAATGGCAGTTACCCACATACATGTCTCTTTCTGTCAAGTAGGACATCAGTTCCCAGGGAAGTCTTGGACTCTACTTGACCACTACTCAAAATGAAAGTCTTACTCCAAGTAATTTCTTATATTGGTGCAGGTATCTCTCTTATGTTGGGGTCCATCCTAGGGGCAGCTCATACCAGCTCATCTAGGTCCTAACACTTAGGGCTGGGGATACAACTTCGTGGTTAAGTATTTGCCCAACAAGTACAAGGCCCAGGGCTCTGAGCCTCAGCCCTAAAGTAACAAATCACAGAGGAAAAACCTATCCCCGTTATTGTTTCAGTTAATACTGGGCTCTCCTTACTCACATTCTATTCCCCTCCTTCTCCCTTCCTTTCCCTCCTCTTTTTGTTCCCCTCACCATCTTCCTGTCACCTTCTCCTTATCCCCAACCCGTCTCTTCTTTTCTTCTTCCTATTGTTTACTCAAAACCCAGCCCATGGACTAGGGTGTGGAGTTAAATCCTTGCGACCGATCTCCTGACTAAAGCCTAGTCTTTGTGGCCACCCCACTATTTCAGAGATTCCTGGAACAAATGTCCTCTCTGGGGGACACCATCCCAGTTTCCTGATGTTTGAAATTCCACTGGCCTCATTCCTTTAGCTTTTGGCTTTGTCTAAATACCAAATATGTTTGCATTAAAGAAGTCACTGAAATAGGTCTGGTCTGGCGGTAAGCAACTCATAGCCTATGCAGTTTTTTCTCTCTTCTGAAGACCTTCATAAGGAGATCCTGGAATGGGCTGGGTGCAAGCCTCGGAGGGAAACATATGCTGGGTAGAAAAGGATCCTCACTAGCTGTCAGTGAAACTGGCAAGAGAAGCCACATTCTCCCTCAGCTCCAGGTGCTCCCCAAGCTCCAGATGCTCCCCAAGCTCCAGGTGCTCCCCCAGCTCCAGATGCTTCCCCAGCTCCAGATGCTCCCTCCACCTGGTGTGTTCTCCCTTCCCTCCAATCTGCAGCCACAGCATGCCTGACTCCCCAGAACTATCTCTTTCAAACACCTCACAATCCTGGTTTGCCTCTTTGGGGCTTGTTTCTCTTTGTCTTTTACAACTCAGTGTGACAGTCGTTAATAATAACCGCCATTTGTTGAGTGGGTGCCTTGTTAGATCTTTTATCCAGACCATATGCAATCCTTCCAACAACCTTTCTTCATTTTACAGAGAAGAAAAGGTGTGTTGGGGGTTGGGAGTGTGGGTAGTGGCGCATGTCTGTAATCCTAGCATTCAGGAGGCAGAGGCAGACAGATCTCTGACTTCAAAATCCTTGGTCTTCAAAGCAAGTTCCAGTACAGGCAGAACTTCATAGAGGAAGCCTGTCTACAAATAAACAAACAAAAAAATAAAAACAAGCAGAGAAGAAAAGGCTGAGAGAGGTCAGGAGACTGTCTAAATCCGGGTCCATGGTGCCTCATGAAATGTATACAGTGTTCCAGAAAAGTGTGGATGTCTCAGTCATGCATACACACATGCCCTCCCACACCCTACAGAACTCTACAATTTGATTTGAGTCACTGTGTGTCTTAATTCTTTTTTTTTTAAGATTTATTTATTATGTATACAGTGTTCTGCCTGCATATATGCCTGCAGGCCAGAAGAGGGCACCACACCCCATTACACATGGTTGTGAGCCAACATGTGGTTGCTGAGAATTGAACTCAGGACCTACGGAAGAGCAGACAGTGCTCTTACCCGCTGAGCCATCTCCCCAGCTCGCGGCTTAATTTTGTTTTGTTTTGTTTTTGTTTGTTTGTTTGTTTTTGTTTTTTCGAGACAGAGTTTCTCTGTGTAGCCCTGGCTGTCCTGGAACTCACTCTGTAGACCAGGCTGGCCTCGAACTCAGAAATCCACCTGCCTCTGCCTCCCAAGTGCTGAGATTAAAGGCATGCGACACCACGCAGGGCTTTCCAGGCTAACTTTGAAGTTCCAGTACTCACAGCTTTTCCCCTGCCTCAGGCATGTAAATACCGGAATGACCCTTTCTTTTACTTTCTAACGGATATATGATGCACCCATTCCTGGGGCTTACTGGAACATTCTGGGCAAAGCGAAACACGGAAACTCCTCCCCTCAGGGTTAGTGAATGATAAAAGTCCCGGAACCATTGAAAAACGTTCTCACTCAATGGAAGAAAGGGAGGCTACATCTGTGTCGCCACTAGAGGGCTCTCTACTGTATACTCCGCAAGACCAGACTTCCGATCCCTGCCACCGGATGCTCTAATTCTGTAAACTCTGATTTACACAGGCTGGTAAATTACCTGGACGATAACTCCTACACCAAGCGCTGCGGGCTTACCTAGAGCCTGCTTTGACTACACATTCAGGGGTCATTTCCGTAGTTCATTACTCGGAGCTTGGGAACATGTAGGGAACCTGTACACATGGGGTAACCCTTCAGGAAGAGCAAACATGGGTGATTAGGGGCAAGTTGTCCGCCGTGGGCATTCAATGAGCTTTGGGAAAGTAGGAAAGTCCTATTTAAGTTAGAAGCTGTACTTTGGTCACTGCCCCTTATGAGAAGGACAGGGGATATGAATATTCCTCTTGCCTGGTCTTTTTGCAAAAAGTCTGGAATGATCAAGAGTCTAATAAGACCCAAGGTTTTAGAGAGCAAAATCTTAAACCAACTTTAAGCAGCAAGTACACTAAGAATTAGTCCCACCTCACCATGGAGGAGCACGGAGGGAGCGGTTTCCAGGGCAACTGACCCCAGGCTGGGGGTGGGGGTGAGGGCTGATAACGCTAAGCCTGAGAGGTTCCCACTAGCACCTTGTTAAGTGTCTGAGTTGCCTGTAAAATCCCCACTAGGGAAAGCCCAAGGCTTCCAGGAAGGTGTTTTGCATATACACGAGAAGCCTCTTTCCAAATCGCCCTTCCAACACCACTTCCTATAGATAAATACTACAGCAAACATTTCAAAAATTCTTCCCTTCCCTGAACCCCTGCGACTCACTAGCTTGGCCAGGCTGTGATCTCCTCCTAAGTTTTACCGACTGTAAGGGTTTCTTCTCCCTAAGGTCGATCCCTGTTGCCCAGGGAATCCTATGCTAGCAGCCAGAGGGTGGCTGGACCTGCCCATTCCCTCTCACCCACCAGATGGCAGGCACACGCCAAGCAGTTCCCACAAACACTACCGAGGTCCCTGCCAGCTCAGACTGTAGATTCAACATATGGTAAAAATTATTTAAGATGACAAAAAAAAGCCGGGCGTGGTGGCGCACGCCTTTAATCCCAGCACTCGGGAGGCAGAGCCAGGCGGATTTCTGAGTTCGAGGCCAGCCTGGTCTACAAAGTGAGTTCCAGGACAGCCAGGGCTATACAGAGAAACCCTGTCTCGAAAAACAAAAAAACAAACAAACAAAAAAAGATGACAAAAAAAAAAATCTGCAGAGATCCTGGTAGCATCTTGGAATCGGGGGAGTGGGGTGGGCAGGAATGAGGTTCAAGAAACAAGGCAGATCCGTAGGCTCTGGTTGACACTCCCTGCCTCGCTGAAGTCGTTTGTATTCACGAAGGCACCCTTCTGGCGCTGCTGTATTTAATTCTGGATGTGTTATAAATAGAAGCTAGAGAGCACACAGCACACCGCCCACCACCGTGTTCCGGCCCTCTGGGGACATCGGCCAAATCTGGGCCTTTGTTTCCCTCTAGTGGCCTCCCTCAGCAAGTCTCACAGCTGAGCCTTTGCGTTTGTTTATTCTGCTTATAACAAGGGCCTCCTGGATGCACGCGGGTGGTGTACGGTTCTCGAGCTTTGCCCGAGGCTAGGACAACTGCCGGCTTCAGCGGCGAATGAAAGCTAGCGCATCCTCCGCCTAGCCCAACGCAGTCCAGTGCAGTCAGTTTCTCCACTTTCCCGGGGGCTGCCGTGGGGGCAGAAGGAGAACGAGCAACGTTATATAGCACTTCCACTCTAAATGACTTATCCAGACCTCATCTCACGATGTTCCTCCCCTGTGCCTAGGTTCACGCAACAGTAAAATAGGTCTAAATGCTGACTGGCTATCTACTATGTATTCAAACTCACAAAGCAAAAACCAAAATTAAAACTATGTTAGTTTACAGGAAATCTTCTCACATAGGCAGTAAAAGGACATTGAAAGTATGATTTTGGGCTGGAGAGATGGCTCAGCAGTTAAGAGCACTGACTGCTTTTCTGGAGGTCCTGAGTTCAAATCCCAGCAACCACATGGTGGCTCACAACAATTTGTTATGGGATTGGCTTCCCTCTTCTGGTGTGTCTGAAGACAGCTACAGTGTACTGATATATGATAAATAAATCTTTTTAAAAAGGAAAGAAAGGAAGAAAAGAAAAGAAAAGAAAAGAAAAGAAAAGAAAAGAAAAGAAAAGAAAAGAGAGGAAAAGAGAAGAGAAGAAAAGAATTATTTCTATAATGGTTGCACCACATAAGCTCGGCACACACACATTTGTTTAAATAGTGTAACACGTGGATTGCATCTCACAGCCTTGCACTTTGCACCACATTTGTTACAAAAGAACTTGACGTCTGAGGTGCACGTGATAAGTGGCAAGAAACCTGGCTTGGAAGAACAGCCAGTGCTCTTAACTGCTGAACCAACTCTCTGACCCCATCTTTTTAACTTTTTTTTTAGCCTGGGTGGCCCCAAACTTTTGATCCTCCTGCCTTAGACTCCAAGTGATGGGATTATGGGCACATGGATGCTAGACTCCACCTTTCTTTTCTCAAAGACAGGGTCTGACTGTCATGCTCAAGTTCAACTGACCATCTAGCCGCAGCCTCTTGAGTAGCTGGGCTTACAGATGTGGACCAGCATGACCCGTGAGGCATTCAGCAATAACAGCACTCGCTTTTCTTTTAGAACCTCGAAGTGCTACACTATCCTAGACAGATGATTTCCATACAGCATTTCTAATATTTACCAAGCCCTTGGAAGACTGTCCTAAACCCTGTCATTAGATGCCCATGTACTTCTCTGGATTTACATAATTCTCCTAGCATGAATAATTTCCCTTTATAGTAAAATGGTGTTTGTCATGTTTTCATTCTCTGAAATGCACGCCGCTAGAAAACAGAAAATCATTCTGGGGTTAGAGCAGCTCACTTGAAAATAAGAAGATTCGTGTGGAAGGGTCTCCTGGGCTTCAGTGTCTTTAACCCTGTAACTTCAAGAACTAGAGCTGCCTGTGTTGATGCAGAGTATCTGTGAGTGCCATCCTTCCAGAAGCTCCTGCTAGTAGAAGACAAATGAAAGACAAAGTTGTGACCAGGCAGTGGTGGCACATTCCTTTAATCCCAGGACTCCAGAGGCAGAGGCAGGTGGATCTCTGAGTTTAAGGCCAGCCTGGTCTATAGAGTGAGATCCAAGACAGCCGGAGAGGGGGTGCTCAAGAAATAAACAGAAAATAAAAAAGAGAAAGGAGCTGTTGACCTATATCATTTGTTCTAAGTTGTTATTGAGGTGCTAAGAACTGAGCCTAGATCTTCTCACAGGCTAAATAAACACCCTCCCACTGAGCTAGATCCACAGGCTTCTCGCCTTTTTTTCTTTCTTCTTCTTCTTCCATATTTAGTATTTTTGAGACAGGATTTCACTGTGTGACCCTGGTTGTCTGGGAACTTACTTTGTAGACCAGGGTGGTCTCAAACTCACAGAGATGGGCCTGCCCCTGCTTCCTGAGTACTGGATTATGTGCCACCATGGCCTGGTTCACTCTTCACTTTTTACTCAGAGACAGGGTCTCACTAAGTTGCCAAGGTTGGCCTTCAACCCCTCTGCAGCCTACCTGGATCCATTCATCTACCCTCAGCCATCTCATCACTAGGCTGTAAGGCTAGACCACTAGGCCCAGCAATTACCTCATAACTTATTTTTCAAAGCAAATAACAACAGCAAAACTAATAAAGGGGAACTGACCATGGTTGCTGGGGGGGGGGGGGACTGGAAAAAGCCAACCTGGACTTGGTAGTACATGCCTGGTCAGGTCACTTACACCGTGAAATAATGTTGCAAAACAAACAAACAAACAAACAAACAAAACCCCAAAAAAGATTAACCAGGAAGGAACACAGGCAGCAGTAGGGTAAAATCTATGGAGGCTGAAGAATCTTTGCCTCTGCAACTGTGAGGAGCCAGTGGCAGGCATAGTGCTTGCAAGCCTAGAATCCCCACACCTTGACCTGCCCGCTCCTTGTCCACAGGCGCTCCCAAGGCTTATTTGTTGTGATTTCTGCCCATCCGGGCTGTCATCCAGCATCTGAATTGCTCATTAGAGGGTTTTTTTTTCTCTCTCTCTCTCTCTTTCCAGTATCCTATTATGTTGGAACGCTGGGAACTCACACTGAGATCAAGAGAGTGGCAGAGGAAAAGGTTACCCTGCCCTGTCACCATCAACTGGGGCTTCCCGAGAAAGACACCCTGGACATTGAATGGCTGCTCACCGATAATGAAGGGAACCAAAAAGTGGTAAGTACCCTCCTGGCTACAGTTGCTCTCCTTTCCGCCCTCTGTCACCTTCTTCAGCCTTCACATCATTCTCGCTGGGTTTGGAAGAGATGGTTTTCTCATCTAACAGCAACCTGATCGAATCCACGTACAAAACTAGAGAAAAAGGACCCAGGTGGCACACACTTATAATCTTAGCACTCAGGAGAGGTAGAGAGGTAGAGAGGTAGAGAGGTAGAGAGGTAGAGAGGTAGAGGCTGTGATGGGTGTGAGGTCCTGTGTTTCCGGCAGTGTGGGCAGAAGTTGTAGAGCTTGGATTCAGGGGGCACCCCATGCTGCCTTCTCGGACTCCCAGGGCACCCCTCGATTCCTGCCATTAGACACCAGGGCTAAGTCATCTGCTTGCTCTCTACCTCTCTACCTACCTCTCTACCTACCTCTCTACCTCTCTACCTCTCTACCTCTCTGTTTGTTTGTTTGTTTTGTAACATTATTTCACGGTGTAAGTGACCTGACCAGGCATGTACTACCAAGTCCAGGTTGGCTTTTTCCAGGTTAGTTTGAAGCTAACCTGGGCTACATAGTAAAACCCTGTCTCCAAAAAGCAGGGAAAATAGAGGAGTATCTGTGTTGGGAGGGTAAGAGGATATAATCCAGAGGCATCAGACACTGGGAAAGGAAGTCTGCGCTGTTAACATCTTCATCTAAGAAGCAGGCTAAGATGCAGCAGCTTGATGCCCTGGTCTGGTGAGCAGAACTCAAAGCCCAGAATTCTCTTCCTCCTGCTTCTCTGAAACTGTCGTTACCTGAGCAGGACTTGGCTTTGCGAAGTCCTAACTTTCAGGTTCTGAAGATGACAGATGCCATGTGACACAGAGGAGCACATACGGGACACGAATGACAGCGCCGCTCCCAGATGTGACTGACTCTTCCACAAGACAGCCGATGCTGGCTCTGAAGTTGGAAAATAAAGAAGCAGTCTTGGGACTTCCACCCTCAATGTGGGGAGGGCTGTGATGGGCGTGAGGTCCTGTGCTTCCGGCAGTGTGGGCAGAAGTTGTAGAGCTTGGATTCAGGGGGCATCCCATGCTGCCTTCTCGGACTCCCAGGGCACCCCTCGATTCCTGCCATTAGACACCAGGGCTAAGTCATCTGCTTGCCATCCTTCTTTGCCTTGACTGCCTGCAGCCAGGCTCGTCCTCATTCAGACACTTACCACTCAGCTATTCTCACTTACTCAATGACTTACTATTGCTCTTATTCACAGAGTTACCTTTTTCTTAAGACTCTCTGATTGAGGAAGATTGGCATAATGAGTGGATAGGAAACCTAATTCTTTAGCAACACCAGTCAGTCACAGACAGTACTTGGGGGTGTGCTGAGTTTTAAAATCCAGAATGTGTTCTATTCTTACCTGCCTTGCTGATGCATTTATGGCGCATCTATGCTTTGTGTATTGGTCTACCGGAGTGACTAAGCAGCCATACCCATTGTGAACGGTCCTGGCCTTTCTCACCTGCTATCCGAGATGTGTGCCATGTCCCTGCATAAGGTCTGTTCTTGCTGTGTGTCTGAAGCTGACTCCACTCTCTTGAACCCATCTTTGTCTTTAGAACTTACTCTGGCCTGGCAGTGGTGGCACAATCGCAGCACTTGGGAGGCAGAGACAGGCGGATTTCTGAGTTCGAAGCCAGCCTGGTCTACAGAGTGAGTTCCAGGACAGCCAGGGCTACACAGAGAAACCCTGTCTCAAAAAAAAAAGAAAAGAAAAGAAAAGAGAACTTACTCTGTAAATGAGGAAGTATGTCCTACACCCCACTGGGCATTTTTTTTTAAGATTTATTTTATTTATTTTATATGTGAGTACACTGTAGCTGTCTTCAGACACTCCAGAAGAGGGAGCCAGATCTTGTTATGGATGGTTGTGAGCCATCATGTGGTTGCTGGGATTTGAACTCATCACCTTCGGAAGAGCAGTCGGGTGCTCTTACCTGCTGAGCCATCTCACCAGCCCCATTTTTTTTCATAAGCAGCAATGCTCTTCAACTTTGGACATGGTTACATTTCCATAAACAAACAGGAAAGTTCACAAACTCACATATGTTTAATATACTTATCTACTGAATACCAAAGTGGGACCTACCTTATCTTAAATATGTTCAGATTGTTTGTTTTAGTCTAGGGTTGGGCAAAATGGTCTAGCATGATGCCTGCTTTTGATTAATAATAGAGTGACGCATGTCTTATGTGAAATAAGATTTTGTGATTTTAATTTTTAAATCTACAGCTCAGAGTCTTTTACTCTTGCCTCCTTTTTATGGCACTTTGCTTTTTCCCCTCTCTCTGATTTAAAGAGAGGAGGAAAGGGTGTCCTTCCCTCAGAATGTCCCTGTTATAAATTTCATAGGATGGTTTGTACTGGGAGAAGCTAGGGTTTCCACTAAAAATACCTCTCCTGATCACGCTGGAGTCTTTAACCTGCCTACACGGCTGCCGGTGTCACCTTGTTGTGTGATTCTGCTTGTCATCTTGTTCTCTCCTAGCATGTCCTCCAAAGGCGACCTGTTCTCTGCAGAGCAAGGTCACCTTAACCTGAATGTGTTTACTCGGAGAAGGTCCCGGTCAGTCATAGACATGATATTCTCAGCCCTGAATAGAGTAAGCGGCTCTGTGTTCCTGGAAGAAAAGCCAACAAACAAGCCTGAAAAAGACTCTCCAGAATCTGACTCGAGTCAGACCTCCAGGTTCCTCATGATCTAGGGCTGCCTCTTCTGTCCTGGTGGAATCTGTTTTGAGTGAGAGTCCTGCCTAGTCAGTTCACTACATACATAGTTCCTCCCTCTTCAGTATCTGCCCATCTTCAACATCCAACCACTGTGGTCCCTGTTCAACACCAATCCACTCAATAGAGGCAAAAGCTCTCTTACCTCTCATGTTTCTTAATAATTCAAGGCCCCGCTTTATTCTTTGAATCAGAGCTTAGCCGACCTCTCTCCCTGACTCAAGGCCTGGCAGCAGTAGAGTCTGCTGATGTCATTAGTCACCCGGTAGAATAGATGTTCCCACCATATTCAACGAATCTCGCTGGAATACTCTCTCTCCTGTAGTGTTTATGTTTATCCCCACTCACGCAGAGCACCCACAACCACACATCTAACTTCTGCCCAGAAGTTTTCATTTAAAGGAAAAGGGGGAGAAAAGAGCTTCTGAGTTATACAGCTGAACGACTCTAGGAGCGAAGAAGTTAATATAGGCTTAAAAACACCACTCGATGGGGCTGGAGAAATGGCTCAGCAGTTAAGAGCACTGACTGCTCTTCTTGAAGGTCCTGAGTTCAAGTCCCAGCAACCACATGGTAGCTCACAACCATCTGCAATGAGATCTGATGCCCTCTTCTGGTGTGTTTCTAAACAGCAACAGTGTACTCACATAATAAATAAAGAAATCTAAAAAAAAAAAAAAAAAAAAAACACCACTCGAGTGGCTTTGGAGTCACAGTTTCCAAACTTACCTTTGGTTTTGGGCAGGCATCTTTTATCCAGTCATTCAGATCCCACCCACAGATTTATTTAACATTATGCCATTCTAGGTGCCAAGATACAGCTGTGAGGGGGGCCAACATATCACTGCCTCCTGGGAGCACCCCATGAAAGGCATCCAGTAATGTGAAAGGAAAGGATTGGAGGAAGTCGTGTACTTAATGAACTGCTTACACAGAATGCACAAAGCCCTGGGTTCAACCCACAGCATCAAATAGACTGAACGCAGCAGTGCACACATGCAATCCCAGCATTTGGATGGAGATGGGAGGATCAAAGTTCAAGGTCGTCTTCAGCTACATAGAGAGAAAGAGTGGTACAGTCTTTGTCTCAGTGAACAAAGAGTTAGTCTTACCAGAAACCATAGCAATTTCAGCACGTGGTGTTTTGTTTGTTTTCTCTGTTAAAGGCAAGAATTTTCACCTTTGACTGAAGGAAGACTTCTGATGTCTTCTCCTCAGCATTTCCAAATTTTCACCATTTCTACTGTTGAATCTGCCAGTCAGGTTCCAGAACATAAGTTGCTACACTATCTGGACAGCCATGTAAGAGCAGCCTGGTGCTAAGTAACTGAGTGAGTCACCTACAACCTACAGCAGGGACAGGCTGGATGAAGGCTCAGGCAGGACGGAATAGAACTTCGAAGGCTTCCCCACACCACCCAGAAGAGTGCACATTTAACCATATGCATTGTTTCTCTCTGGAATTTTCATTCAGGGCTTTGGGACAATGATTGGCTGCAGTGAAACCCTAGAAAGTGGAATCAGAGATAACAGGACTGCTGTGTAAAGATGGAACCACCCACCAAGACTTGATAGAGGAGGGTCAAGGCTGGCCTTGGATTTGAGACTCTTTCCTCTGCCTCTCAAGTACTAGAAAAACAAGCGTAGGTCATAATGACCAGCTTTGATCTAAATCTTTTCTTTTCTTTTCTTTTCTTTTTTTTAACTTTTATTTATTTTATATTAGCACATCGTAGCTGTCTTCAGACACACCAGAAGAGGGCATGGGATCCCTCACAACAGATGGTTGTGAGCCACCATGTGCTTGCTGGGAATTGAACTCGGGACCTCTAAAAGAGCACTCAGTGCTCTTAACCGTTGAGCCATCTCTCCAGTCCCTTGGTTTAAGTTTTGATGGAAGAAAGAAAACACAGCAGGGCAGACACGAAGGCTAGAATTCCTAAGCAGCTCAAGTGGCAGGGTTTAAGATGTAAGCCTGGGCCCTGGAGAGGTGGCTCAGCAGTTAAGAGCTCTGGCTGCTCTTCCAGAGGTCCTGAATTCAAGCCCCAGTAACCACATGGTGGCTCACAAACATCTGTAATGCGATCCGATGCCCTCTTCTGGCTTGCAGCTATGCAGGCAGGCACACATGCAGACAGAACGCTCATACATGAGTAAATCAAATTTTTTTAAAAAGAAACAAAAAACAAAAATAAAGATGCCTGCAGGGGCTTCGGGACCTGACCATGGATGATCTCCCAGCTGTACATGGGCGTTTAAAACGGTTCCTGTATTAGTCATAGAGTTTTAGAAAGACTCTAAGCGTGCTAGGGACACGTTGCATTTTAAGGCAACCACTCTGACTCAGGTGCATTGACTTAGGAGGGCCTCAACTAACAACAAGCATAATTTCATACTATATAATAAAGGCTTATCTTCCCTCCCCTCCTCTGCCCACTCGTTCTCTGCTTGACTCACGCTTTAGCAAGTGCACGAATATGCGTGTACACACACACACACACAGAGAGAGAGAGAGAGAGAGAGAGAGAGAGAATCTACAAATATTTTTCAAATCTCACTGTATATCCCAAATTGGCCATAAGTTCCCATCCTTACCACCTGGAAAAACTCCTGTATGCCGAGGTTGCGATCATTCACCACCTCATCCAGTTTACAATAAGTTTAAACCACGGGCGTGAGAACTTGGGAATCTCAACCTAGAGATAGGAAGTAAACAGTGGGTAAAGTTGCCAGGATTTTATAACTTCCAGGGGTGGGGGCTGGGGCGGGGGGGGGGGCGGGGAGCGAGTCTGAGGGTGAATGAAAAGAAGGAACAGGAAAGGCTGAAATAGACGTGCTGCTTGAAGTGGGCTAAGCAGTGACGCAAATCACAAGTTTAGCTCTGCATTTCAAGTTGAGAAGTGTTTTTATCTCCTTTGTCTAGGATGCTCGGAGTAGGCAGGGAACATCTGGGGGTGGGTAGGCAGCCTCGGGAACACGTGTATTTATTTCAGTCTTGGTAGAGTAGAATGACCAAAGAATTCAATCACTTTTCTTCTTTTATCCTAAGGCTGACTAAATTTCAAAAAAGGAGACTGGCCATCCCCTCCCAAAGCCGCCCAGCAACATACAATGGAATTTTCTCTACGTTCTCAGATTAAGAAATTAGAACAGAGCCGGGCGGTGGTGGCACACGCCTTTAATCCCAGCACTCGGGAGGCAGAGACAGGCAGATTTCTGAGTTCAAGGCCAGCCTGGTCTACAAAGTGAGTTCCAGGACAGCCAGGGCGATACAGACCTGTCTCAAAAGACCCAAAAAAAAAAAAAAAAAAAAAAAAAATTAGAACAGAAAGCATCCAGTTCCCATGGTAACCTCTTACAAGTCACCCTGTCCTTTCCCATTTGGCTTTAAGCAAGAAAACTCTGGATGGAAAACAAGCAAAAACCAGGCTGCTGGGTTGGCTCAGAGGGTAAAGGTGCTTGCAGCCGAGCACGGCACCGGGAGTTCAATTCATGGGACCCACCCGCTGGAAGGGAACTGAGTCCCACAAGTTATCCTCTGACCTCCACACACTTGCCATGGCGTGTACAAACAGGCCAAGAAGTAAACAAAAGGGAAACAGACAATCAATTTTACAGTTGCTTCCCAGGCCACTGCACTGCAGAGGCGTTGCCAGACAGCTGAGCGGCTCCGTCTGTTCCATATAAGTCATAACAAGTTGATTTGTCCTCCAGGAAGTTCATAAAGCACAGCCTCACAACAGATGTAATTCATCTCTGTCGCTTGTGTTTATTGGGCTGATATCCATTGTTCTATCACACCATGTACAGTTTACTCTCGTCACTAACCTTTTCTACAATTAAAATGAAGTCATCAGGCTCAGCCCGATGTGTCGGTGGGTCAAGGCACTTGCAGCCAAGCCTGACTACCTGAGTTCGATCCCAGGGACCAACTTGGTAGACAGAATTCGCTCCTACAAATAGTTCTTTGACCTCTATACATGCACTGTGGTTTGTACGCCTGCACTTCATGTGTGTGTGCATACCTACGCACAGGCACATGGACACAATAAATAAAAATGTCCAGGTGTGGTAGTGCATGCTTTTTAATTCCAGCATATGTGAGGCTGAGGCAGAAGGATCATGAGTATATCACTCATGATATACTAACAGTATATCACTCACACTTCTTAGCCTCAGCAACAAAAGTCACTGATGTTCACAGAGAAACAATCCGATGTTGTCCCAAGGAAACATTCACTGCTCTTAGTCCTGCTTCTCATGTGCACCGGCTGTAACATCTTCCTGCTATGGTTTGTTGGTTTGTGTTTTTATTTTGAGACAGGTTTTTTTCATAGCCTGGAACTTGCTCCAGCCTGGGTTGGCCCAGATCAAGATCCTTTTGTCTTGGCATCCTGAAGTCTGCGATTATAGGTGTTTGTTACCACACCTGGTTTCTCACCATGTTCAGTCTTTTAATGAATGAAATAAAAATTCCTGGCAACCTGCTCACCTTTCATGCACTGAGTCATGGTTTTACCCCTTTTCCAAAAGCTATCCATTAATGGTTCACAACACCCAACTCTTTGTGTTGTTACAGTTTCCAGCATAGAGCCAAGAACACAGCATGTGGTCTTGTTTTGTCCTAAGACAAGGTACTGTAGACCCGGTTGGTGTCAAACTCATGACACCTGAAACTCATGTACCTCAGCTCCCAAGTGCTGGGACTATGAACTAATGCTCGGAGTATGAGTTTAGTAAAGGCATACTGAATGCCAGCCAAAGACAGCAACAACTGGACATAAAATCAAATAGCTGCACGGGGTCCCCTAGACACACCCAACATTATAGAAAGTACATCCAACAGCCTTTCTGCCCAGTTCCAAAGTCCTTCACAATTGTTCCTCAAAGAAAAACAATTAGTTATAGGGCTGGAGAGATGGTTCAGTGGTTAAGAGCACTGACTGCTCTTCCCAAGGTCTTGAGTTCAATTCCTAGCATCCACATGGTGGCACACAACCATCTGTAATGGGATCTGATGCCCTCTTATGGTATGTCTGAAGACAGCTACAGTAGTGTACTCATATACATAAAATAAATATTTTTGAGAGAGAGAGAGAGAGAGGGAAAGGTATAACTTGGTGGAAGGTGTGCAAGGTCCTGGGTTCAATCCTCTGTCCCCAAAAGGAATAGAACAATGGAACAAAAAAAAAATACTACAGATGAGACCAAAGCGAAGGCATTCTTCTCCATAGGCTCTGAGTAAACCCAAGGGATATTCTGGGTCTATGCTCCTCTACTTGCAAATCTCACTCAATTGTAATTGAAATTGAGAGGACTTTGCATGTCTGATGGGAAGCAGCCATTCCTTGGTGGTGGAGTTTATACTGAACTGGGTGGCAGGGCTGCAGTTAGAGGACTGGCTTTTGGCTTTGTGACTAACAGGAATGACATCCAAGATGATCTGTGGCAAGAGTAAAGGCCTGCAGGCTGATAGGAGGCAGGAGGTGCTAACTAGTAAGGAATTGTCTTCTTCTCTTAGGGAAATCTAAAATGTGCTTTCACTAACTGGGAAAAGCAAACGCTGCAAGCTCACATGTTTTTTGGAAAAAATGTGATTTTTCCCCCCCAAGTAACAACTTCTTCCTCTCCCTCGCCCTCGCCCTCACCCTCGCCCTTGCCCTCGCCCTCACCCTTGCCCTCTCCTTCTTTTTTTTTAGATGTATTTTATGGTTTGCTTGCGTCTATGTCTGTGTGAGGGTGTCAGACCTCTGGAACTGTAGTTACAGACAGTTGTGAGCAGTGAGCTCGTCTGGGTCAGAATTGAACCCATGTCCTTTACACAAACAGCCAGTTCTCTTAACTGCTGAGCCATCTCTCCAGCATCCCAAGTAACGTCTTCTTTTTTTTTTTTAACTAGATATTTTCTTTATTTACATTTTAAATGTTATTCCCTTTCCTGTTTCCCCTCTGAAACCCCCCTATCCCTTCCCCCCCTCTCCCTGCTCACCAACCCACCCACTCCCGCTTTCTGGCCCAGGCAGTCCCCTATACTGGGGCATAGAACCTTCACCGGACCAAGGGCCTCTTCCCATTGGTGACCGACTAGGCCATCTATTACATTTGCAGCTAGAGCCATGAGTCCCACCATGTGTTTTCTTTGGTTGGTGGTTTAGTCCCAGGGAGCTCTTGGGGTACTGGTTAGTTCATATTGTTCCTCTTATGGGGCTGCAAACCCCTTCAGCAACTTGGGTCCTTTCTCTAGTTCCTTCACTGGGGACCTTGTGCTCAGTCCAATGGATGGCTGTGAGCATCCACTTCTGTATTTGTCAGGCACTGGCAGAGCCTCTCAGGAAACAACTATAGCAGACTCCTGTCATCAAGCTCTTGCCAAGTAACTTATTCTTATCCATGGAGAAAGCAAAAGGGGGGGGGGTGGGGAGAAGGAGGCAAAAATGACCCTCAAGGCAAGGCCTAAATTCTAATCCTTAATTATTCAGTTTGTCTGGGTTTTCTATTTTTAATGGTTTTATTTACTTACTTACTTGTTTATTTACTTATTCACTTATTTCTTTAGTGGGGGGGTGTTGGGGGGGTTGGCATTATACCCTGCTACTACATGAGGTCCTTATATTTGAACTGCAACCTCTTTGCTAACAGAACCATTCATCTCTCTAGCCTCGATTCTCAGCTCTTGCAAGAACAAAACATATGATTGGCACTGGCTGGCAAGATAGCTCAACTAGTAAAAGTGATAAGGTCAATGATCCGAATTCCATTCCTGGGACTGGTGAGGTGGAAGGAGAAAATCAGTTTCCATAGGTCTGTCCTCCGACCTCCGCTGCTAATGTACACACCCACACACACCCAAAATTGATAAAATTTAAAAGTTTTTTTCTCAAAGATTTATTTATTATTATATGTAAGTACACTGTAGCTGTCTTCAGACACACCAGAGGAGGGCATCGGATCCCATTACAGATGGTTGTGAGCCACCATTTGGTTGCTAGGATTTGAACTCAGGACTTCTGGAAGAGCAGTCAGTGCTCTGCTGAGCCATTTCTCTAACCCCTAAAAGTATTTTTTTAAACATTATTTTTCTTCATTTTTATCCATTTCTAAATCTTCTGGGAAAGCTATTGAGAGGTAAAGTTAAGAGCAAAAAGGAAAAACAGAGTATCTGTGGAAGAAGAGCATATTCCTGTAATCCCACACTTAACTTACTTGGAAGGTGGTAATGGGGGAAGGGGGAGATAAGGTCATCGTCAGCTACACAGACAGCTAAGGCAGTCTGGATCTCTCTCTCTCTCTCTCTCTCTCTCTCTCTCTTGTTTTTCTTTTTCTTTTTTTCTTTTTTTTTTTTTTTTTTTTTTTTTTTTTTTTTTTTTTTTTTTTTTTTTTTTTGGATTTTTCGAGACAGGGTTTCTCTGTATAGCCCCGGCTATCCTGGAACTCACTTTGTAGACCAGGCTGGCCTCGAACTCAGAAATCTGCCTGCCTCTGCCTCCCGAGTGCTGGGATTAAAGGCGTGCACCACCACGCCCGGCTCTCCTGTTTTTCAAGACAGGGTTTCTCTGTGTAGCCCCGTCTGTCAGGGAACTTGCTTGGTAAACCAGGCTGGCATCCAGCTCAGAGATCTGCTTGCCTGTGTCTCCCCAGTGCACCACCATGCCTGGCTGTTGGAGACCCCCACCTCAACAACAACAAAAAAATGAACTCCATGGCTCCAGAGACGAATGCTCTGCTGCCTATCTGTGGAATGGGTAGAACAACAACATGTGGGGGGAGGGGACTGCTGAAAAAAAAATGTGATGAGACAGATAGTGTGACAAAGTGACTAGCAGAGAGACAGAGACAGAGACAGCAGAGACACAGAGAGAGAGCAGTGCGCTCTGTAGAGCCCACATTCTAGTGGTAGAGGCATTCAGAAGAAAAGGTTGTGGAAGGGTGTTTCTCCTCCTAATCCTCTAGCCTAAAGCAAGCACTGGTAACCTCTCCTGCTAACCTTAGAAGCACTGTGCTCAGTGTATGTGCAGCTGTCCACAGCCAAGCCACCCAAAATGGGGTCGTTCCGAGTATTTAACAAAGTAGTTAACGGACTTCTAAAACCCTACGCAGGCACTGCGTGGTGGCACATACCTTTTGCCCCACCACTGCCCCAGGCGAGGCAGGTGGGTCTCTGAGTTTGAGACGAGCCTGGTCCACACGGTGAGTTTTAGGTTGGCCTGGAAGCTGTGATCCTACTTCCTTAGGCTTGCTGGGATAACTGGTGTGTACTACCACACCTGGCCCTCGCCTCATCTCAACAGCGGAAGGAGAAGGTTGAGTGCTACCTTTTGCCTCTCTCTCTGTCTCCTCAGGTTATTACGTATTCCAGCCGTCATGTCTACAATAACTTGACAGAGGAGCAGAAGGGCCGAGTGGCCTTCGCTTCCAACTTCCTGGCAGGAGATGCTTCCCTGCAGATTGAGCCTCTGAAACCCAGTGACGAAGGCAGGTACACCTGCAAGGTGAAGAATTCAGGACGCTATGTCTGGAGCCACGTCATCTTGAAAGTGCTAGGTAAAGTAGGACCCTAAAATCAATGTCTGTGTCCTTTTGCTGTTTGTTGTGGTTTGGTTTGGTTTGATTAGTTACTTAGTTATTATTTTTTTTAAGATTTATTTATTATATGTAAGTACACACTGTAGCTGTCCTCAGACACTCCAGAAGAGGGCATCAGATTTCATTACGGATGGTTGTGAGCCACCACGTGGTTGCTGGGATTTGAACTCAGGACCTTCGGAAGAGCAGTCGGCACTCTTAACCACTAATCCATCTCACCAGCCCCATTTTGTTTGTTTGGTTTTTTTTTTTTTTTTTTTTTGGTTTTTCGAGACAGGGTTTCTCTGTACAGCCTTGGCTGTCCTGGAACTCACTTTGTAGACCAGGCTGGCCTCGAACTCAGAAATCCGCCTGCCTCTGCCTCCCGAGTGCTGGGATTAAAGGCGTGCGCCACCACGCCCGGCTTGTTTGTTTTTAAAGACAGGTTTGTGTGTGTGTGTGTGTGTGTGTGTGTGTGTGTGTGTAGCCCTGGCTGTCCTGGAACTTACTCTGTAGAAATCCAACTTGCCTCTGCCTCCTGAGTGCTGGACTTAAAAGCATGCACCACCATTACCTGGCAATGCCTGCATCTCAAGTGCTATCTATGAGGCAAGAGACAGCCGCAAGTGGTAAAATCACCTATGTAATTCTTTGTAGTGTGCACTTAGACATCACCACAAAGAAGCATTTGTATTCTAGATTTTAGCTATAATGAGAGAAGAAAACACAATTATGGCTTTCTTTTTTAACCTTATTTTATCAAGTGTGTGTGTGCTGTGTGTGTGTGCTCGAGTGTGTTCGCAAAGATCAGGGGACAACTTTCAGGAGTCACTTCTTTTTTTTTTTTTTTTTCGAGACAGGGTTTCTCTGTCTAGCCCTGGCTGTCCTGGAACTCACTCTGTAGACCAGGCTGGCCTCGAACTCAGAAATCCGCCTGCCTCTGCCTCCCGAGTGCTGGGATTAAAGGCGAGCGCCATTCTTTCCACTGTTGGTTCTAGGATGGAACTCAGGACTCCGGGCTCATACAGCAAGTGCCTTTATCCACCAAGCCATCTCCATGGCCCGTAACTATGATTCTCCCATAGTAGCTTATTATAAAATTCAAATGACCTCTAGGACTCACTGTCCTTTGAATATTTGAATGATTACTTCCAAATTACTTATCATTTATCCTTGTTTCAATATCAATAAAATTGTACATAACTTTCCTTAAATTTCCCCATAAATAGCAGTGTCTATCTTTTCTGAGTCACTGCAGGTTCCAGCGCTGCTAATAGCAGCTGGAGCAGAGGATGCTGTTGGGGAGAGGGACAGAGGAGGAGAGGGTGATCAGGGCTCCAGGAGGTGAAGCGTGGCCGGATGAATTCCAACTCAAAACTGAATAAAATCAGGCATTGCCGAGAGCTGAATAAAGCGCTAAGTGGGGTGTATTTCTTCTCCTGGCATTTGGAGACCCTCTGACTGATCAGTCTTAAATCTTTTCACCAGTGAGACCATCCAAGCCCAAGTGTGAGCTGGAAGGAGAGCCGACCGAAGGAAGTGACCTGACGCTGCAGTGTGAGTCTGCCTCTGGAACGAAGCCCATTGTGTATTATTGGCAGCGAGTCCGGGAGAAGGAGGGAGAGGATGAACACCTGCCACCCAAATCCAGAATTGGTAAGTCACCTCCCTGTCAATCTGCTGGGCCGAAAATATAACGCGGCGTCCACAAATTCCAAATGTTCCTTGTCAGAAGCGCACTAGATGGCCTGAAGCACGCTGCTGAATCTCGTGAGTGCGTGCGTGCGTACGTGCGTGCGTGCGTGCGTATGTGCGTGTGTGCGTGTATGCGTGCATGCGTTTGTCAGTTGTCATTGGCTTATTTTGTTCTGGCTTGGCTTGATTTGGAGTTTTTGGGTTTTGAGGCAGGGTCTCATACAGCATCATGTCCTAGTTTGCTTTTCTGTTGTTGTGATAGAACAGTATGAACAAAAGCTAGTTAAAGAGGGAAGTGTTTATGTCATCTTATTCTCCCAGGTCACAGTCCATCTTTGAGAGAAGTCAGACAGGAAGACAAGTCAAGAACCTGGAGGCAGGAACCATTGACAAACCCTACTTACCGACTCTCTCTCTCTCTCTCTCTCTCTCTCTCTCTCTCTCTCTCTCTCTCTCTCTCTCTCTCTCTCTCTCGATCATGCTCAGCTAACTTTCTTCTACAGCCAGACCCTCCCACCTAGGGATGGTGCCGCACACAGTGACCTGAGCCCTCCTCCCACTCCGTCCTTAATCAAGACAAATTTTCACAGACATGGCCAGCGGCCAGTCTAATCTGGAATGTTACTTGTTCCCTCTTCCCGGATGTGTCAATATGACAAGAACTAACCAGCACAGGTCTATTCTCAACCCTTTGGCTGAGATCAAATGTGAGGTCTTATGTAGCCCAGGCTAGCCTTGAACAACTGATCCTTTAGCTTCCACCTCTAAAGTGCTGGGCTTACACGCACACACTACCCCCGTGCCCAGTGTGAACCTCTCTTGCACTGCTCTTACTGTTTTATTTTTAAGACAGGGTATCATGAAGCCCAGGCTGACACAGAACTTCCTACATAGCCAAGGACGGTCTTGAACTCTGGATTGTTCTGTCTCTGTCTCCCAATTGCTGGGATTACAGGGACTTAACGACATGCTGTTAAATTTCATTTTTCATTTGTAAACTCAGACCATAATAACAACAAAACCCATTTTTTTTTCTTTAAATGGCACAGAAATGAGGGGGGGTGCTCTATCTGAATTAACTGGTTTAGTATCTAGTATCCACTAAATACTCTCCATCTTTTTTCTTTCCTTTTGGTTCTAACTAATGGATTGGACCTAGGACCTTGTACACATATCCCCTCCTCCACAGAGTCTGAGGAACTTGTGCAGAACAGCCTTGAACTCACTTTGTAGCCCAGTTAGGACTATGACAGGTAATGTTATGTATGCCTCAGCCTCCCAAATAGCTACAGGCCCTTTGTTTCCGATGTTCTGTAGAGCCTGAGGATGCACACAATTTCAAATAATATCTCCCCATTTCCCATGCTCCAAAACAGGATTTTTTTTTCTGTCAGTTCATCCCATCCAACCATTCGACATCACAGGTCTGTGACGCTCATCAGTAAACAATAGAGATGCTATTGTGGAGGGGATTTGCCATCTCGATTTCTGCTCCTACAGATTACAACAACCCTGGCCGAGTGTTGCTGCAGAATCTCACCATGGCCTCCTCTGGGCTTTACCAGTGCACAGCAGGCAACGAGGCTGGAAAGGAGAGCTGTGTGGTACGAGTGACTGTACAGTGTGAGTATCTCGGGGTTGTCTTTCTTTTACGATGGAGATAAAAACCCGGGACCTTTAGAATGCTAGCATTCTGCCACTGACCTAAACCCCCAGCTTTCCAATAATGACTTTTTTTTGCTGTTTCGTTTAAAATTTGTATTGTTACATTGCAGTTTAGTATAAGATGTTTTAGTCCTGAATAAAAGTAAGGTCAAGGTCAAAGTCTTTATTTCCAGAAGACCATTTAATGATTTTTGTCTGGGTGTATAGTTACCAATATGAATTAGCCAGTCCTCTGGACTAGAACCAAACTATGGAGCTGGGAATTTGGTTCAGTGGGATAGCACCTGCACGGGTAGCTCCCTCGGTAGGATGTCAGCACCACCACCACACACAAACACACACAAGTGCGCGCATACACAGAGAAAGACAGAAACAGGCAGAGAGACAGAGACTCTAGAGGCAGAAACAGAGACCTGGGCTAGTTTAGAGATACTCACTGTAATCCTCAAGTTTAGAAGGTGAAACCAGATAATTGGGAGTTGAAGGTCTTCCCCTACTACATACAGAAGTTTAGAGCTAATCAAAGCTGCATAAAAGCCTGTCTCAAAAAACTTAAAGCTTTTTTTTTTTTTTTTAAGAATTATTGCCGGGCGTGGTGGCGCATGCCTTTAATCCCAGCACTTAGGAGGCAGAGGCAGGCGGATTTCTGAGTTCGAGGCCAGCCTGGTCTACAGAGTGAGTTCCAGGGCAGCCAGGGCTATACAGAGAAACCCTGTCTCAAAAAACCAAGTAAAATAAAAGATTTATTTATTTATTTATTTACTCACATACATGAAATAAATAAATAAATCTTTTTTTAAAAAGTGTTGGGGCTGGCAAGATGGCTCAGCGGTTAAGAGCACCTACTGCTCTTCTGAAGGTCCTGAGTTCAAATCCCAGCAACCACATGGTGGCTCACAACCACCCGTAATGAGATCTGACACCTTCTTCTGGTCCGTCTGAAGTCAGCTACAGTGTATTATAATAATAAATAAATCTTTTTATTTTTCTTTTTCGAGGCAGGGTTTCTCTGTGTAGCCCTGGCTGTCCTGGAACTCACTCTGAAGGCCAGGCTGGCCTAGAACTCAGAAATCTGCCTGTCTCTGCCTCCCAAGTGCTGGGATTAAAGGCGTGCACCACCATGCCNCTTCTGGTCCGTCTGAAGTCAGCTACAGTGTATTATAATAATAAATAAATCTTTTTATTTTTCTTTTTCGAGGCAGGGTTTCTCTGTGTAGCCCTGGCTGTCCTGGAACTCACTCTGAAGGCCAGGCTGGCCTAGAACTCAGAAATCTGCCTGTCTCTGCCTCCCAAGTGCTGGGATTAAAGGCGTGCACCACCATGCCTGGCAATATTAAATAAATCTTTAAAAAAAAGTTTTAAGTGCACTAAATTTAGGGTAATTTGTTCCATAGAAACAGATACAGATATTTAGGTTGTAACTTGGTTTATGATGTCTTTTATTTAAAACCGTCTTTAGCCGTCCCTAAGACGGGAAGGCTGCTGCTTCACCCCTGAAGATGCCTTGGCAGGCTGTCATTTTTGTGATCTATGAGCTTCAGAGCTGCTTAAGGCTAATGAATGCTTTTCTCCCTTGGCCTATTTATTTATTTATTTATTTATTTATTTATTTATTTACTTTGTTTGTTTTGAGACAGGGTTTCCGCTGTGTAGCCATGGCTGTCCTCTATGTAGACCAGGCTGGCCTCTAACTCAGAAATCTACCTGCTTCTGCCTCCTAAATGCTAGTGGGATTAGAGGCATGCACCACCACACCTGGCTCTTTCCTTTCCTTTTAAAAAAAAAAAAGTTGGGCATAGTGGCACACGCCTTTAATCCCAGCACTCAGGAGGCAGAGGCAGGCGGATTTCTGAGTTCGAGGCCAGCCCAGTCTACAAAGTGAGTTCCAGGACAGCCTGGACTATAGAGAGAACCCCTGTCTTGAAAAAAAAAGAAAAAAGAAAAGAAAAGAAAAGAAAAGAAAAATGATATTACCAAGTAGTTCTAGCAGGTATCAAATTTACTCTTCTCCTATCCCTAGAACTAGGACTACGATGTATCAAAAACCTGACCCTACTTTTTTGTTTTAATTTTTTTTAAATAATTATTTATTTATTTTCATGTATATAAGTACAACTGTCACTGTCTTCAGATACACCAGAAGAGGGCATCAGAACCCATTACAGATGATTGTAAGCCACCATGTGGTTGCTGGGAATTGAACTCAGGACTCTGGAAGAGCAGTCAGTGCTCTAAACCACTGAGCCATCTCTCCAGTACCCGCACTTAAAACTTCTGACTCTCAGTTTCTGCAGCAGCCTAGCTGGGAAGTCAGGCTCACTGATTCCTCAGGAGAGGTTACACAGAGCATCTTCTGTGTTGCACACATGTAAGACTTAGATGCTGGAGCCCTCTAAAGTGGCTCCAATTGGCTGTTGGGTATAGGCCTTCTTGCATCACATAGGCTCTCTTAAAAAAATACAAATTCACAGCTGGCTTCCCTCATGGTGAACATCTGAGAAAGCTAGACCTGAGAGTTCAAAGCCCCAAGCTTCTTGATGAGATATGGCCTGAAACAGGCATTTGAGATATAGAGACTTGAGAACTAAGAATTGTACTGATTTTGTATAACCAAAGTTTCAGATGTGACCTGCCATCACTTCTGATCACATCTATATTTCATTTACTACAAGTTAGTCAGGGGAAGTTCAGGCAGATAAGGCTTTTTGGCCCCAAGCCTAATGGTCTGAAGGTCTATGTTCAGGACTCATGTGGTGGAAGGAAGGAAACAACTTCCTTTAGTTGTCCTGTGGCAACCACCGGAGAGTATGGGGCATATGCCTACCCAGCACCACCCCACCCCACCACACATGCAGCACACAAAATAAATAGATAGATAGATAGATAGATAGATAGATAGATAGATAGATAGAGATGAATAAATAGATAAATGAATAAATAAATAAATAAATATAGCTTAAAAAAACGACCAGTCAATCAACCAACCAAAAGCGACTTCATTACTTAATGAAAGAAAGAACTGTTAAAATGTTAAAACTGGTCCAAAGGCCACTTGAGACTTTAGATTAGGGACAAAGACACTTTAACTTGGAGATTGTGAAGCTCGCTGGGGCAGACAGCAAAATAGTTAATGTTCTACAAAATCTGTGATTTCTGTGATCACCTATTTAACTGGAATAGGAATCTTTCTGCCATAAGTTGTCATCATCAAGTTACAAATTGTCAGGTACTGCCGCCCTTTCAAGTATCAGTTGTCTTACAAATTTAACAAGGTCTTCACTGAAAATGTATGAGCTGGCTTTTGTGTCAACTGAACATCTGCCCTTTTTATTTGAAGCTATTGTGTTAGTAAAAGTCTTGAAGTCAGGAGGATCATAGATTCAAAATCAGTCTGGGCTATAAACCAAGACTGGGTTTCAAACCTGCATACACACACACACACATACACGTGTGCACCCATAAATAATAATAATACCAGTTATCAGAAAGGTTATGTATTGAAACAAACAAACAAAAAAATGGTTCTTTAGCCAGGCCTGGTGGTACATATCTATAATTCCAATACTTGGGAGGTAGAAGTAGAAAGATCAGAAGTTCAATGTCATTCTCTTATATAAAGAATTTGAGGGCTGGCAAGATGGCTCAGTGGTTAAGAGCGCCGACTGCTCTTCCGAAGGTCCAGAGTTCAAATCCCAGCAACCACATGGTGGCTCACAACCATCCGTAATGAGATCTGATGCCCTCTTCTGGAGTGTCTGAAGACAGCTACAGTGTGCCTACATTTAATAAATAAATAAATCTTTAAAAAAAATTTTTTTAATGTAACACTGTTTAAACAACAACAACAACAAAAAAAAAAAAAAAAAAAAAAAAAAAATTTGAGACAAGTCTAGGCTACTGGAAACCTTGCTTCAAAAAATATTTTTTTTAAATAAAGTAAAAATGGGGGGGAGAACTAAGTATGTCTATATTCTTGGCCAATATAAATTCTAGCACCAGGGCTGGTGAGATGGCTCAGCAGGTAAGAGCACCCGACTGCTCTTCCGAAGGTGATAAGTTCAAATCCCAGCATCCACATGGTGGCTCACAACCATCCGTAACGAGATCTGGCGCCCTCTTCAGAGTGTCTGAAGACAGCTACAGTGTACTTACATATAATAAATAAAATAAATCTTAAAAAAAAAAAAAATTCTAGCACCAGCCGGGCGTGGTGGAGCACACCTTTAATCCCAGCACTTGGGAGGCAGGGGCAGGTGGATTTCTGAGTTCAAGGCCAGCCTGGTCTACAAAGTGAGTTCCAGGACAGCCAGGGCTACACAGAGAAACCTTGTCTCGAAAAACCAATAAATAAATAAATAAATAAATAAATAAATAAATTCTAGCACCTTTTATTATTGTCAGTAGATTTGGAAAGAGAAAATATAGTGTAGTGAAACTTCAGAGACTACGTAAACCCTGAGTGCACATTCTGGTAGAACATCAAATGAGTGTGTCCTTGTAAATGGCATCATGGGCTGGAGAGATGGTTCAGTGGTTAAGAGGTCCTGAGTTCAATTCCCAGCAACCACATGCTGGCTCACAACCATCTATAATGGGATCTGATGACCTCTTCTGGCATGCAGGTATACATGCAGATAGAGTGTGTATGTATGTATGTATGTATGTATGTATGTATGTATATGTATATATGATAAATAAATAATTTCTTTTAAAGGTAAGTAGCATCATAGTCGTGGGCCAGTCATTGCTTCCTGCTGCCTCTAAGCCCCAGACACTAACTTGACAGGTTACTCTTCCTGTTATAGATCCCTAGTGAAGTAAAATTCCATTTATACTGACTTCTTCTATACTCCACTTTGTTTCTGAAACTCTCCCTTCTTTCATTGTTGCTTCTGGCTGTGATATGTTGGCTGGTGTTGAGGTTTTCCGGGTTTGTGGGGAAAGGAAGTTGTAGGGAGCTAGAACCCAGAGCCCGGCATGTTCTAAGCAAGCAGTCAGCTTTTTCATCTTTCTGTGGCAAAGTCTTTCAATGTAGCTGAAGCTGGACTTCAAACTCAGGAATTCCTCCTGCCTCGACTTCCCAAATGCAGAAAATACAGTGTTCCCACCAACTGGACATCCTCATTGTTCTGTATTGTTTTGTTATACAAGTATGTCTCAATTACAAATCCATCCTATTGATACAGTGTGTGTGTGTGTGTGTGTGTGTGTGTGTGTGTGTAAATTTTTTCTTATTATTGAGACAGGGTCTCATTGTGCAGCCCAGGACTTCAATAAACTTTCTATATAGCCAAAGATGGATTCAAACCCACAGCAATCCCCCTGCCTCTGCCTCTGTGTGCTGAGATTATAGGCATGTTCCACCGTGCCTGTTATCTATACTATTTAACTGTAGATTGAGAAATGCATTTCATTATATTGAGCAACATTTCTGTGAATTTGTTGTTTAGATATTTACCAAAAGCATGCAAACATACATGGAAATTAATGAAATATTTTGATTGTGAAAAAGTAAAGACAACAGTAATTTCCATTAGTAGATAATCCATTCAGAGTGTGTATTGGGGGTGGGGCTATAAGGAAAAGAACATTCCTGAACTGAATTTGTTCACATACAATAAACCCCAAAGCCAGTGAGATGGCCCAGCTGTAGGTGCTTAATGCCTAACCCCGTGACTTTAATTTGATTGCAAGAATCCACATGATGGAAGGAAAGAACAGATTCATGCAAGTTATCCTCTGACCCCTACATACTCACAAAGGCATACATACATAGAAAATAAATAAATAAATGTAATGATAAAATAAGATAAACTCCAGCTTTTCAAGAACCTAGCAATAGCTAAAGTCCAATTTCTTTAAATATATATATATGTGTGTGTGTGTGTGTGTGTGTGTGTGTGTGTGTGTGTGTGTGTATACTGGAGAAATGGCTCAGCGTTTAAGAATACTGACTGCTCTTTCAAAAGTTCTGAGTTCAATTCCCAGCAACCATATGGTAACTTACAGCCACCAGTAATGAGATCTGATGCCTTCTTCTGGAGTGCCTGAAGACAGCTACAGTGTATTTACATATAATTAATTAATTAAGAATAATTAAATAATTATTGTCACAGAAATATATATGTATATATTATATGTATAATATATGTGTATACAATTATATATATATATATATATATATATATATATATGTATATATATATATATATATATATATATATATATGCCAGATAATGGTTGTACAACACATCTTTAGTCCCAACACTGAGGAAACAGAAGCAGGTGCATCTCTGAGTTCAAAGCCAGCCTGGTCTTCAGAGCAAGTTCCAGGACAGCCAGGGCTACAGAGAAGCCCTGTCTCAAAGGGGGAAATAAACAAACAAACAAACAGACAGGCATGGTGGGTGGTGCACACCTTTAACCCCAGAATTCCAGAGGCAGAAGCAGGAGGATTTCTGTAAGTGAGGACAGGGTGACTTATATAATGAGTTCAAGGCCACCAAAGACACTATCTCGGAGGGGGGGGGTAGATAAACTTTTATAGTAAGAGACCATGTCGTTTATAAAAAACAGGCAAGACAAGAGTCAACTACTTTCTGTTGGTTGACAACACTTTCAGAACAGAAGCCACATCATTGTACCTTGCCTCTGTGCACGTTAGGTCCAGCCTGGTCCGCTCACTGTCACCTGCAGCTTGCACCGTCAGAAGCATCCTGACTGTATCCTTGCTTCCTTTCCTCCCAGTGAAACACTCCATTTCTCCCAAGAACAGCCACAGCGTGCTTTCTTCAACATAACACGAAGCATGCAACTCTTCTATTGCCTCTACAGTCAAATGGTTGCCTGGCCTATTAGGCTCCATGGGAGCTGGTCCCTTCCTGTCTCTGTGACTTCATCTCCCTGTGCTTTCCCTTGTTCTTTGTGCTCCAGACACACTCACATTCACCACACCCTCTGTACCTTCTGCCTGGAGCACTCTGTCTCCAGTTCACCACAAGACGGTCCTGTCTTTTATATTTCAACTCAAACACCACTTTCTCAAACTGAAACTGTAATCCCCTATTCTCCTTCCAAACTGCCAGTCATACACTTTTGCCCTCACATGTCCACTGTCTGAAATTATTTGCATCTATTCTTTATTGTTTTTCACTTTTGTGGAGTGCAAACTCAAAAACANCTGTCTCCAGTTCACCACAAGACGGTCCTGTCTTTTATATTTCAACTCAAACACCACTTTCTCAAACTGAAACTGTAATCCCCTATTCTCCTTCCAAACTGCCAGTCATACACTTTTGCCCTCACATGTCCACTGTCTGAAATTATTTGCATCTATTCTTTATTGTTTTTCACTTTTGTGGAGTGCAAACTCAAAAACAGAGAAACTCCTATTAATCTTTACAATACTGCTGACTTAAGTGGGCACTTAACAAATATTTAGCATGTGTCATAGCCAAATGAGAACATATATATTACTAATGTGCAAATAAAATTTTACTTTGAGTTCAGAGTTTGAGAGTCACCAGCAGTCACACACAGAATTGTATGCTGTGGGCTATATTCTGTTTTATTTTACCAGTAGAGAGGGGCAGTTAGGTAAAGAGTGGGCAGAGCTAGAAGACTGCCCAGAAGGATCCTATGAAGGTTGAATTTTTTTTCTTTTTTTTTTTTGTTTTGTTTTTTTGTTTGTTTGGTTTTTGTTTTGTTTTGTTTTGTTTTGTTTGAGACAGGGTTTCTCTGTATAGCCCTGGCTGTCCTGGAATTCACTTTGTAGACCAGGCTGGCCTCAAACTCAGAAATCTGCCTGCTTCTGCCTCCCAAGAATTTTTTTTTAAGATTTATTTATTTATTATATGTAAGGACACTGTAGCTGTCTTCAGACACTCCAGAAGAGGAAGTCAGATCTCATTAGGGATGGTTGTGAGCCACTATGTGGTTGCTGGGATTTGAACTCAGGAACTTCAAAAGAGCAGCCAGGTGTTCTTACCAGCTGAGCCATCTCGCCAGCCCCACCCCAAGAATTTTTTTAACACGACACAATAACTTTCCCAGCCTGTTTTATCATGTGAACCAAGACAGACTTAGTCACTAAAATCTAAGCAAACCAGTAAAGTGGTTCAGTAACTTCAGCTTGCAAGAATAGGGAAAGGCACAGTCATGGCATCTGAGGGTTGCTGGGTGTGGCGCTGGAAGCCACCCTGTCCAGGCTTCTGTCCTGGGAGTGCACGCACCTCTGAGCTTATGTTTGACGGTACTTCTGTCTGTGCTTCCGAGGAAACAGATGTGCAGAGCATTGGCATGGTGGCAGGAGCAGTGACAGGCATAGTGGCAGGAGCCCTACTCATTTTCCTCCTGATATGGCTGTTAATACGAAGGAAAAGCAAAGACAGATACGAGGAAGAAGACAGACCTAATGAAATCCGGTAAGCTTCCCTGTTTGTGCAAACCCCCTTTACAGGCCAATTCCATAGTAACCAGTCAATATAAACATCCCTTAGGTCCCCTGCATTATTAATCTCTTTAAAGGCTTATCCTCGCAAGTAGAAAATTACAGTCTAGGGACAGAAGATGTGATTCACTTATTGTGAAACTATCCTTGTCCTAGCAGGCTTTTTGTTGCTATGGCAAAGTACATGACCAAAAGCAGCCTGGAGAGAAAAGGGTTTATTTCCCCCTAAAGCTTACGGTCCATTAAAGGGAAGACAGGATAGGAATTCAGGGCAGAAACCTGGGGGTGCCAACTGAAGCAGAGGCCATGGAAGGGTGCTGCTTACTGGCTTGCTCCTCACAGCTTGCTCAGCCTGCTTTCTAATAGAACCCAGCATCGCCTTCCCAGGAGTGGCACCACCCACAGTGAGCTGTACCCTCAGACAGCCATCATTAATCCAGAAAAATGCCCCACAGACTTGCCAACCAGCCACCCTGATGGAGACATTTCCTCGCTGAGGTTCCCTCTCTCTGGATGACTCTAGCTTGTGTCATGCTAACAATCAACCAGCATAAGTCTCAACTTGACCTCTGATTCAACTTTACCACTTAGAAGGGTAGATAATAAAGAGAGTATAACCCACAGGACATGAAAGGGTTTCAGTACGCAAACCCCCAAATCAAAGCAATTCTATCAAAACAATCAAAGTCTCCTGTTAAGCTGTATCCTCCTGGTGCAACTGGCTGAACCTCTCTGGCAGTCACTCAACAAACATTTTCCTAAACTGAGCATTAAGTCTTAGGAAACCAGGAACTGCTCAGTTCCTTAACTGACTACCTGCCTTGGAGGTTTATGGCTTGAGGAGTTTATTGAAAAAAAAAAAAATCTCAGGAGGAAGTAACTTTAACGAGCGTCCACGCAGCCCCGGCAGTACTAAAGCTAATCTTTGCTGTCTGTTCATTTTTCTGCTTTCAGAGAAGACGCCGAAGCGCCCCGAGCCCGCCTAGTGAAGCCTAGCTCCTCTTCCTCAGGCTCCCGGAGCTCACGCTCTGGCTCCTCCTCCACCCGCTCCACCGGGAACAGTGCCTCCAGAAGCCAGCGGACGCTGTCGAGTGAAGCAGCGCCACCGCCGCAGCAGCCCGGGCTAGCCCCGCAGGCATACAGCCTCATAGGACCAGAAATGAGAGGTTCTGAACCAAAGAAAGTCCACCATACGACCCTGACCAAAGCAGAAACCACACTCAGCACAACGGCCAGCCAGAGCAAAGCCTTCCAAACTGTCTGACTTAGAGTGGACTTGATTTGCACTTGCCCAAAAGTCAGGATCTTTAGCCTAGTCACTGGAGCTCGTCCACCAACCACGCAAGCCCCTCAGCCAGATACCGATCTCACTTAAGTAGCTGCAGAAATGGCACGGACCAGTTCTGATGAGTGCCCTCCTTATATAGGATACCAAACAAACACAAGGACGGAGGCTGACCATCTATCTCTAAAGGCACCTCACTGTGCCTTCAGACAGAGTGGAGGACGGGAGGAGGGGGCCCAAGCTTATTTGGTAAAAATAAAGGGAAAGGTGAGGCTGCACACACCTGAAACATCTTACCTAGAATGTTGCAAGTCACCACAGTCAAGAAGAAGCGGGAATCTCGTAGATCAATTTTCTATTCATTTCTGCAAATTTATTGGATTAGTGTGATTATTCAGATAGTCAAAACAGAAGCCCACGCCTTATAATATACCTATCTGCAACATGTACTGAGAGAACTGCGTTTAAGAAATTCACATTAAAAAAAAAAAAACAAAAAAAAAGAAGGAAACACATTTTTTTCTACTTTGACTTGACTTCTTGTGTCATAAGGTTTGAACGTTAGTTGGGGAGGATTTGAAATGGTGGGAGACAGAGAAAAGGGATTTTCTCTTACCTCATCAACAGCCAATCTTCCTATTTCCCTGGAACCCTAAAATAATAACTAAGGAGGGACCCCAACCAAGATGGGACATGATTCTCTGAAGAGCTTTCCACTTTGATATTCAGAGGATTGCCAACAGATATCAAAACGATTATCCCCGGGGCAGTTGTGGCTCTTTATTCCAATTTGACTGGCTCCCCTAAAGACTTCTCTGCTGGATGTTTCTAGAAGAAACAAATACTCACTACATGTCACTTAATGACTGTCCTTAGGGACAGTCCTCTAGAGAAAGTCTCTCAGGGATGTTGAAAGAGCCCCTTGCATACCACTTCCTGCTCCTCTTTCTGGGAACAAGTACAACCAGAATTTCAAGACTGCTTGGAATAGAAAGGGAGAGTAGACCTTTCTCTCAGTAGGTCAAAGGACATTTGATACTGGCCCAAACTTGGCGATTCTCCCATTTCTTTCATTCTAGAAGGATGTGAATGTGGGACTTTTGATGATTCTAGGCCTTAAATTTTCAGCGATCATTTCCTAAAGGCACTGAAACCCCCATGCCCCTCTCCCCGCTGAGAGGTTGAACGGTATCCTCGATGTCCGATGTCTTTCTTCTCAGCGGTAGACTCCAAGAGACCCGTTGCTGTGAGCTGGAAGGAGTGAACTGCCTTTAGGGAGTAGGTGGTGAGAAAAAACAAGGGGGTGGTGGGCGGTGGGAGCAGGTTCAGCTCACGGTTGTTAACATTTTTGTCGTTGGCGCTTGGGAAGGAATTAGCAGAAAGGATTCACTACCAGCAAAAGTATCAATACAACTCACACAAGGAGAAGAAAGGTATCTGAGAAATGTTAAAAAAAAAAAAAAAAAAAAGAAGCCTTTCCAGGACAAGTAACTTGCCTTTTAGATGGTTTTGAAGATTAGGGCACTTCAGGCATAGCTGCTAAGCCTGAATGAGCCCTTCAAGGAACAAAGCAAAGCCAGCTGGTCGTGGTGGGTGGAACCGAGCATTTCCTATTGATGACCAGGGCAAAGGCTAGGGAAAAGGGGAAGCCGCTGTGGCTGCTGAGATGGATGAAGTGTTCTCTGGAGCAGGACTCGGATGCTTCCAGGAAAAGGTTGATGCTCACCACTGCCCCTTGTCTCTGGCTTCTTATTCCTATGTTTAATTGGCATAAGAGCATCCTCAGAGGATGTACACACATTTCCTTCTAAAGTGCCTGGGAAATGACGCTTGCATTAAGTTGTCTGGGTTCGTTTGGGTGGGCTTTGTGCATGCTAAAGTGACCGTCCTAACCTGAGTTTTGTCTTCCTTTAAAAGAGGTAGAAATAAGCGACATTGAGGAACCGACACAGGTGCCTGTCCGTTTGAGAGAACCGGCATATTTGAATGCTTCTTATACTAACTCTTATCTCTTTGTAAGATTTTTATTTTAAGCCCCTTACTCTGACTACACTTTTTCCTTCTTGGAGGATGGTATCCAAGCAACATGTCTCTTCTGCTATGTAATTTTGAGCGTTCTCATTCCTGGAGTCCCTGAGCCAAACAAGCTTACGATGAGATGAAGGCTGCAGCTGTGCTGGCAGGAGCAATTTTCTCACTGTTCCCTGCCTTTGTGCATCGGATTTCCTGTCTGTGCTTTGCAAGCAGGGATAAGTCCCCTTTGTCTGAAAAGGAAATTCCAATTCTTTAAACGTGCTGTTAGAAAAAAACCAATACCACTGAATATCTAAATTACTTTGGAAACTCTTCCCAATGGAAAACTACATTAAAACACGCCAAACATTATACTGGGAGCTGAGAAATTCTGAGAGATAAGGCACTGAAGTCTTAGTAATGACAGAGCCTCAGAATCAGCCATTCACGTTTAAATAAGACAGAGAATGGGCTGACGATAGAGCAAAAGCCATGACTGGCTCCAAACCTTATTCCATTGGCTGCAAACCAAGCCAGCTGAGTCTTTAATGTGAAACAAATAGAAAAGGAAAAAGCAAAAACAAACAAACAAAAAAACTGATAGGCAAAAGCAAAAAAAAAAATTAATAATAAATGTAAGAAAACACAGATGGAGGAATGTGTATGTTTATAGAATAACCGTTTCAATAAAATATATAAGCCAAACTGACATTTGTAAAATAGTAAGATTAATGTTTTTGTTGTCATCTTGTACACAAAGCATTTCAGAATTGCTGTTCCAAAAGGTATTTACGGTATGCTTCATTTCTGGTACTATGCTGTTTGTGTGTCAATCTGCTGTGTTGCCTTGTAAACGGGGTGGTACGTGTCACAAAAGCAGTTACTAATTGTAACTCCATTTGTAACAGCAATGAAAAAAATAAATAAGTGGCAGTGGCACCCTAGAAGGAGCTGGGGCTACGTAACCTGCTCAGGAAATGTATGAATACCTTGCTGCCAGAAGAACAAAACTCAGACTGTGTATGATTAGTGATTGGATTCAGTCACAAATTTTATTTAATTCAGTCATTTGGGGTTTAATTAATCCCAAAGATGTGAGAAGAAAGACCACAGACCCAAATCATCATGGCCAGGTTAATTACAGCAGACAAGTAATTAAAGCAGGCCGCTTCATCGGTGTATGAGATCCATCTTTCCTCTCAAGGGTATGAGGTAAAGCGTAGGTAAGTGTAAGTGTGACAGAACTGGCTGCCCTGAAGGACTTTGAATAATTATGAAGCAAGTATTTTGTGCCAAGACTAAGTGCCAACAGAGAATCCTACACTGTGGGATCTGAAGAGGGAAACAACTACCGAGAGTCACAGAATCTGCAAGTAACTTTTCAGAAGTCCTCATAAATCTAACAGAGAAAGGTGACAGGCTGGTGGCTCAGGCCTGGACTCTTTGTGCTCAACAGGAATCGGGAGTTCAAGTTCACCCAGTCTGGGATAGTGAAACCTGTTTCAGAAAGAGAATAATGGTAGTTAGCACTTACTGAAACATCATGTGACAGAGAAGATATCTTTTCTTTGGAGACAGGGTTTCATGTAGCCCAGGCTAGCCAAGTGCTTACAACTAAGGAGCCCCCTGAGATCCTGCCTCTTCTTACCTCCTAGAGCGTTGACATTACAAGCAAACTCCACTACAGTTAGCTTTTTTGTCTCCCCCCTCCAAGTCTAAGCACTATACATTTTGTTTCAACTTCCTATTCACATTATTAACTCTATGAAAAGATGTTTGCAGGAGCTGAAGAGTTGGCTCAGCAGTTAAGAGCACTGACTGCTCTTCCAAAGGTCTTGAGTTCAAATCCCAGCAACCACATGGTGGCTCACAACCATCCATAATGAGATCAGATGCCCTCTTCTGGTGGGTCTGAAGTCAGCTACAATGTACTTATTTATAATAATAAGTAAATTCTTGGGCCAGAACAAGCAGGCACTGAGCAAGCACAGCCAACCAGAGCAAGCAGAGGTCCTAAATTCAATTCCCAGCAACCACATGAAGGCTTACAACCATCTGTACAGCTACATAAATACTCATATACATAAAAATAAGTAAATCTTTTTTAAAAATGAGAAAACTAGGTGTTGGAGAGATGATTCAGCAGTTAAAAGCACCGGCTGCTTTTGCAGAGGACTGGGTTTGATTCGCAGTACCACGGCACACATGTTACCGGCTGCTTTTGCAGAGGACTGGGTTTGATTCGCAGTACCACGGCACACATGTTATCTCATGGTTGTCTGTTAACTCCAGTTCCAGGAGATACAGTGGTTTCTTCTGTTCTCCGTGGGCACTGTATATATGTGGTGCATCTACTCATACAAATGCATACACATTAATGTACAAGTAAATGCATACAAGTAAAAAAATAAAAACAAGAAACAAGAAGTCTGGGTGGTAGTGACACTCACTTTTAATCCCAGCATTGGGGAGACAGAGGCAGTCATATATGTGAGTTCAAGGCCAGCCTGGTCTATAGAGTGAGTTCCAGGACAGCCAGGGCTACAGAGAAACCCTGTCTCAAACAAGCCCTCAATAGAAGAAGAAGAAGAGAGAAGAAGAAGAAGAAGAAGAAGAAGAAGAAGAAGAAGAAGAAGAAGAAGAAGAAGAAGAAGAAGAAGAAGAAGAAGAAGCCACCGCCTGCCAGCCAGTCATATACCATTGTATTCCATCAGAACTGCTACATCTTGACTGACTGCTCTTCTTATCCCTAAAACTCTTCTAGCCTGACCCAAACCCAAACCCATGGGCTTCACTTTCTCTCTGCTCGCTTTCTCATCCCTAAGCTCTTCATGCTACACACTGAAAATGATTTCTACACTACAGTATTTACTAAAGAATTTCTTTGGGTTGCAAGTTAGGAGAAATTTTCCTATTTTTTTAATTACCCCCCCCCCTCTTTTTACAACAAAGTAACCACTGGCATAGATGAAATAATGCATATAATTTTCAGAGAATGTTAAACATAGAGTGTCTTGAACACATTGAGATTACGTTGATAATCATACTTAAGGCATATCAATTTTATTAAAAATGTTTATAGAGCTCACACATTTGAGGGACCCCATGTTTAGAAGTCATTATGTTTACATCTGGTTTTAATGGCTCATGCCTATAATCCCATCCCTTGGAAGGTTGGTAGAAAGACAACCACTGAGAGTTTGAGGCTAGCCTGGATTACAAAGTAATTCTGCTTCAGTAATAAGGATCACAGGCTGCCCTTCCAGGGGATCCAGGTTTGATTCCTGGCACCCACAGATGGCTTACAACCATCTGTAACTCCAGATTCAGGAGATCTGACCCCCCTCTTCTGGCTTCTTCAGACACTATGTTAATGTGGTGCACAAACATACATGCAGGCAGAGCCAACCGCCTTACAAATGAAAAAAAAAAAAAAAAGATCTGGATGTGGTGGTACATGGCTTTGATCCCTGTATGAGGAACTGAGGCAGGCAGGGCCATCCTAGTCTACATAGCAAGCCCCAGGCCAGCCAAAGCTACGTAGCATTACCCTATATCAAAAACAAACAAACAAATAAATCTAAAAAAGAAAAACAAGCCAGGCAGTGAGTGGTGGTACATGTTTTTAATCCCAGCACTTTGGAGAGAGACCAGTCTGCTCTACAGAGTGAGTGAGTTCCAGGACTGCCAGGGCTACACGGAGAAACCCTGTCAAAAAAAAAAAAAAGAAAAGAAAAGAAAGAAAAGAAAAGAAAAGAAAAACAATGTGAGTTCAGCCCAACATGGGCTACACAATGAGACCTTGTCTCAAAAACATAATAAAACAAAATCCCCCCCCCCCAAGAACTGTGTTTATAATCACTTAAGGTGTTTTTTTCCCTCTCATCCCCTGCCTGCCTAACCACTCATTGTCTAGGATTGCAAACCCATGGCCTAAATAGTTATGCAAGTGTTCTACTACTATGCTATTAAGCCGGGTCTCTATTGATTTATATCTCAGTTTTGTCACCATTGTCAGATAGAGACAAAAGAAACTTAATTTTTAAAAAAGATTTATTTGTTATTATATATAAGTACACTGTAGCTGTCTTCAGCCACACCAGAAGAGGGTGTCAGATCTCATTCCCGATGGTTGTGAGCCACCAAGTGGTTGCTGGGATTTGAACTCAGGACCTTCAGAATAAATCTTAAAAAAAAAAAAAAAAAAGATCCGGGTCAGAAGCCTGTGTCTTCCAGCCTCAAGAACTGGATCACAGGTGTGCCCTCTGTTTCTGGATTGTAGTTCATTCTAGATATAGTCAAGTTGACAACTAGGGATACCATCACATGTATATTGGTGTTTTACCTGC
This sequence comes from Mus minutoides, assembly GCA_902729485.2. Classification (NCBI taxonomy): domain Eukaryota; kingdom Metazoa; phylum Chordata; class Mammalia; order Rodentia; family Muridae; genus Mus; species Mus minutoides. The sequence goes on from LR751794.1 coordinate 58,064, forward strand.
ACAGGTGTCTGTGTGATGGTGTCAGATCCCTTGGAACAGGAGTCATAGAACAGCTATGACTTCCAGATGACCTGGGTTCAATTCCCAGTACCCACATGGCAGCTCATAGCTGTACCTTCTCTCCAGCCCAAAAAAGTATTTTTTACTTATTTTTGTTTTGTGTATATGTGTGTGTTTGTTTATTTGTTTTTTTGTTTTTTGAGAGAGGGTTTCTCTGTGTAGTCCTGGCTGTGCTGGAACTTACTCTGTAGATCAGCCAGCCTGGCCTTGAACTCAGAGATCTGTCTGCCTCTCCCTCCCAGGGTCTGGGATTAAAGATGTGAGCCATCACTGCCCTGAGTTTAATCTTTGGAGCTCTTGTGGAGACAGAGAGAAGCTAGCCTGGTCTATACAGTCAGTTCCAAGCCAGCCAAGGTTAGATAGTCAGACGCTCTTTTTAAAAATGTGTGCCTAACCCGATGTGGTGGTGCATACCTTTAATCCCAGCACTCGGGAGGCAGAGGTAGGTGGATTTCTGAGTTCGAGGCCAGCCTGGTCTACAGAGTGAGTTCCAGGACAGCCAGGGCTATACAGAGAAACCCTGTCTCAAAAAACAAACAAACAAACAAACAAACAAACAAAATGTGTATCTATGTCTATGTAGATGCTACTCCACAAAGCTGTCCTGGTGTCTACATACAAGCCATGTATTTTCCTGATAACAAATTAAATATTTTGAAAATCCATAAACTGCAAACACCCCTGGCTAAGAGTTAAAGAATAAGCTGTGGGGGCTGGTGAGATGGCTCAGCGGGTAAGAGCACCCGACTGCTCTTCCGAAGGTGATAAGTTCAAATCCCAGCATCCACATGGTGGCTCACAACCATCCATAACGAGATCTGGCGCCCTCTTCTGGAGTGTCTGAAGACAGCAACAGTGTACTTACATATAATAAGTAAAATAAATCTTAAAAAGAAAAAGGATAAGCTGTGGAGTAAAGTAGTTCCAACTTTGACACTAGGGTGAGGTAGAACTGATTAGTCTTTCAGGAGCCTTTCCGTCTGCATCTTAAGACAGGATAAGATCTTCCTAAAATAAACTGAGCATGGTGGTAGCCTATAGCTTTAATCCGGGCACTAGGGAGGCAGAGGCAGCAGATCTCTATGAGCTGAGGTCAGCTTGGTCTACATAGAGATTTCCAGATCAAAGAAAGCTGCACAGTGAGACCCTGCTTCAAAGCAAAAATAAATGAAGCCACAGAAATCTGCCTGAAATGGTCACCATTCAAGTCACACGAGGAAACACACCTTGTTCAATGTGGCTAAATATTTGTTTTCATATATATACATATTGGTTTTTAGAGACAGGGTTTCTCTGTATAGCCCTGGCTGTCCTGGAACTCACTCTGGAGACCAGGCTGGCCTCGAACTCAGAAATCCGCCTGCCTCTGCCTCCAGAGTGCTGGGAATAAAAGCGTGCACCACCACGCCCGGCTTATTTATATATATATTTGTCTAATATAATGAAAGTAAAAGATGTTAGGACGACTTACATGTTTAAGTAAAGTAATTCATATTTTACTACAATTAGAAAGGCAAACTACTTATACCGGTTTGAATCATTCCAGCTTCAATTTTCCTGAAGGAATGCAGTAAACACATTCAAGTCTTGGGCAATCAGGCCACATGCTGCAGTTTTTAGGCATGCCATTGGTTCCTAATGGGGCTCTTTTTGATGTAGTGTCCATGTTGGTCCACCATCTATCTTCTTTCCATCCACCACCCCTCCTCCCTCCATCCCTCCACCCGCCTCTCCTTTTCCCCCTGAGGTAGGATCTCACTCAATCCTAGGCTAGCTGCATGCTCAAGGCAATTTTTTTGCCTCTCCCTCCCAAGTTTTGGGATTGCACACGAGAGTCACTATCTCCAACTGAATAACTTTTAAAACTGAATATTTTTGGTTTCCTTTGTTGTCGTTTTTTGGGCCTTAGATAGCCTCAAACTTACTTTGTAGACCAGGCTGGCCTTACAAAGGTAAACCTGTGTCTTTCCTCCCCAGTGTGTGCCAGTGTGTTAAGGGCATGTGCCACCTCACCCAGCCCTAGAAGCACATACTTTAAACTAGGCACCAAGGCACCTAACTTTAATTCCAGTACTAGGGAGGCAGAGAGTGGGTGGCTAGGCCTGGACCATCTTGGACTACATATAGGTCCAGGCCAGCTAGATAGGGAGACCTAGCTTTTTAAAAAAATAAAATGTATACTTAGAAACTCCCACATTAAGTAGTTCTTTTTTTGTTTGTTTGTTTTTTGTTTTTTGTTTTTCCCTTGTTCCGGTCAATCCCGCTCGCTCCTGCCGGCTCTGCTCCCTCCGGCCAGCCCCACTCGCTCCCGGCTGCCCCCGTACGGCCCCTGCTTGTTCCAGCCAGCCCCGCTCGCTCTGATCGCTTGGTCCGGTTGGCCTGCTCGTTCCGGCCATTCCCGTTCGGCCCCACTCGCTCCGGCCCCGCTAGCTCCGGCCGTCCCTGCTTGCTTTGGCCGTCCCCTGTTGGGCTCTGCTAGCTCTGGACAGCCTCACTTGCTCCGGTTGGTCTCTCCAGTCCAAGGATTCATTTCTTATTATTCTTCATAAGTACGCTGTAGCTGACTTCAGACGCCCCAGAGGAGGGCGTCAGATCTTGTTATACGGGTGGTTGTAAGCCACCATGTGGTTGCTGGGATTTGAACTCATCACCTTTGGAAGAGCAGTCGGGTGCTCTAACCACCTGAGCCATCTCACCAGCCCCATTAAGTAGTTCTTTTGATGACTTTTTTACATTTATTGATTGATTGATTGATTGATTGATTGATATATGTGGAACATATACACCAGGACATTCCTACACAGGTCAAGGAACAAGGTGCTAGAAATTGAACCAAGGCCACAAAATGCTAGGCAAATTCTGACGTTAACATTATCCACAGCCTATCCTAAAGATGATTGATTGGCTGTTGCTCTTTTTTTGGAGGGGAGGGGGTGTGTATGTGTAGGGGCCTGTGCAAGTGTGCTCGTGTAGGCCCAAGGTTGATACCAGCTTGCTCCGGTAGCCTCTGTTTCCACCTGCCAGGCTCTGTAATTACAAAGCAGCTCATTTTCCTACTATCTGTGATACCCAGCTTTCAATACCACATAATTCTAACACAAACCATTTAACCAAATTCTTGGCTTAAGTTAGATAGAGTGTAAGACTCCGGGGAGCCTTAGCTTACTGGGGACCTCCTGAGTGAACCACGTGGAGCTGGGAACGATGCAAAAAGCAAGAGGAATTTATTGTTCCAGTGCACTGGGGTCATCCCAGACCTGAGGGAGAGGCAGCGACCCCCAGTACCAGTTCAGCGAGTTTTTTTTTTTTTTTTTTATGCTCTCCAGGGGCAGAACAGAACACCAGCAACTAGGCACAATATGATTGGCGGAACAGTGCACTCTTTAAACTGATTGGTCTTTAGGGAATGAGTTGACAAGGACTTCCCTAGTCTGAAGGCAAGCAAAGGTCAGCCCTGGGGAATGTGTCCCCACCTGCAGGTCTGTTCCTGCCCTGTGGTCTGAGAAATGCTAATTAGCCTCTCCCTTCCGGAAGGGGGAAGAGTGTTTCATGACCTTCCCAAAGTTCCTGAGCTGACCTTTGCAAGAGTAGCACAGTAACTCCAACACTCTCAAAGCTGAGGCAGAAGGATCCCAAGTATGAGGCCCGCCTTGCCTACATAAAGAGACTGTCTCAAAAGAAAATCATAGCAGGCTGGAGGGGCGGCTCAGCTCAGCATCTGTTGCTCTTTCAGAGGACGCAGGTTCCCAGTACTCACGCTGTGGCTCACAGCTATCCTAATTCCAGTTCCGGGGGATCTGAACTCTTCTGACTCCCACAGCACCAGGCATACACATAATACACATGAATACCTGAATGTAAAACACTCATACACATAAAAAAAATGCACAAATTCTAAACCCCTTAGAAAGGGAAAAAAACGCTGGGCGTGGTGGTGCACGCCACGCCTTTAATCCCAGCACTCCAGAGACAGAGGCAGGCAGATTTCTCGGTTTGAGGCCAGCCTGGTCTACAGAGTGAGTTCCAGGACAGCCAGGGCTATACAGAGAAACCCTGTCTTGGAAAAAAAAAAAAAAGGAAGAAGAAAGAAAGAAAGAAAGAGAGAGAAAGAGAGAGAGAGAGAGAGAGAGAGAGAAAGAAAGGAAGAGAGAGAGAAAGAGAGAAAGAAAGAAAGACTGTCTACCTTAGGCTGGATTACTTAGTATTTGCATACTAGCTAATAAATTATAGTGCTCTGAGTAGTTCCTTTGGTATTTTAATTGGTGGTACCCGCACACTATTCTTATGAAACAATTACCTATGAAGACCTAACAGAAGAGCTTTACAGATTAATACCTGTAAAGCCTGCTCGTGCTGGACCTGGTGGTCAGGCTTGTGATCCAAGAGACTCACAGGATGAGACAGAACTGAAAGTTGAAGTCTCCCGGGCTGCAGAGAGCTCAGGCCAGCCTAGGCAGTTTGCTAAGACCTTGTGCCAGAATTTTAAAGCATCTGTCCATATAAGGAACTGCTATCAGAGAATACATATGCCTATGAATCCTGTTTGTATTCTAGACCCAGTATAAGTTTGCCCCCCCCCCCCAGTCTTTCCTTATTAGACAAGCATTAAATAGTAAGGGCATGACAAATTCAGAGTTTCCATGAACTAAATGTTCCATAAACCCAATGTCCTAAATGTCCTGACACTTCCAGATTTAAGAACCCCAAGGGACATAAAGGAAACCCAAGGACAGACAAAGTTAAAAAAAGAAAAAGTCCTGAAGGCTTTGCTTATAGGAAGAGAAGCAGTAATTTTGAGTGATATACACACTTGTAATCACAGAACTCAAGAGACTGAGGCAGGAGAATTGCTATGAGTTTGAGACCATCATGGGCAACATGGTAAGATGCTGAACAGAAAGGGGGGGCAGGCTGAAATTATCTCTGTTACCACACAAGAGAATGCCTGGAATTTAAATTCAGATGTAACTGCAGAGTCCAAACTCTTTCCACTCCCTGAAGCTGCTCACCGAAGCAAGACTTTGTGCTCATACTGATAAGACATTCCAAAGCTGACTCAAGTCTCATGGATTTCAGGATTTTGAGACAATATGAAAGAAAGCCATACTGGCCAATCTTCATTTAATTGTACTTTATTTCCCTTTTCTATGAATGTTGGGATTTTAGGTAGTATAAAACAATGTTTAAAAAAAAAAACCAGGGGCTGGCGAGATGGCTCAGTGGTTAAGAGCAACGACTGTCTTCTGAAGGTCCCGAGTTCAAATCCCAGCAACCACATGGTGGCTCACAACCACTGGTAAATCTGATGCCCTCTTCTGGAGTGTCTGAAGACAGCTACAGTGTACTTACATATAATAAACAAATAAATCTAAAAAAACAAAAACAAACAAACAAAAAAAAAACAACAAAAAACCCAGAAACTCTAGCCAACCTGAGTTTAAACCCCTGATTCCAGGAAAGCAGGCTTTTCACAAAGGACTGTCTTTACTCCTTCCCAGAGAGAGAAGAGGGAAAACACAAGAAGAAATCCTGCTGCAGAGCCCATTCCTGCTTCAAGGCAGTGAGCTGCCAGGGATGCCACAGAAAGTCCATGGTCTCTAGCCAGGCACAGACACAGTTTTCCATGTTGGCTGCTCTGCTGGCCTTAGCAGGCTTCAGAAGGAAAGACAAGGCCTACAGAAAGAAGTTCCCTCTAGAGGAAGCAGAGCTAAAAACTGGCCAAAGAAAAGCCATCCCAATAAACACATTTGAGATTAGAGAAAACAAAAATAAAACAGACAGACAGAAACCCTGGTTTGATGGTTTACCAGTTTAATCATTTAGCCTTTCCTCATCTACAAAATGAAAACCATGCCAATCCATACTTCTTAAGATTTGAGGTAAATTTGTTGTTGTTTGAGTTGTAGCTCAACTCAAAGCCTTGCATTTTGAGTGCAGACTTGTGCTCCTATACTTGACCTTGTCATGAAAATTAAACCAGTTGTGTATGCCATACACTTAAAATAGAGCTTAGCAGTGTTGTATGCCACATGACAGGCACACAACAGAGTAAATCATTATTCGAACCCCATGCTCCAAATTTCTCCATTACAAGTCCCAAGCACCCAAGCAGTGATTATTTTATTTTTTTATTATTATTATTATTATTATTATTATTTACTATCATTTTGGGTTTTTTGAGACAGGGTTTCTGTGTGTAGCGCTGGCTGTCCTGGAACTCACTTTGTAGACCAGGCTGGCCTGGAACTCAGAAATCCACCTGCCTCTGCCTCCCAGGTGCTGGGATTTATAGGTTATAGGTGTGTACAAGCACCCTGGTTTTCTTTTCTTTCTTTTTTTTCATATTTTAAATTTTATTAGATATTTTCTTCATTTACATTTCAAATGCTATCCCAAAACTCCCCTATATCCCCCCCGCGCCCTGCTCCCCTACCCACCCACTCCCACTTCTTGGCCCTGGCATTCCCCTGTACTGGGGCATATAAAGTTTGCAATACCAAGGGGCCATCTTCTAATACATATGCAGCTAGAGACACGAGCTCTGGGGGTTCTGATTAGTTCATATTGTTGTTCCACCTATAGGATTGCAAACCCCTTCGCTCTCACCCTGGTTTTCTCCTCCTCCTCCTCCTCCTCCTCCTCCTCCTCCTCCTCCTCCTCTTCTTGTCTTAATGGGTAGCCCAAGATAGCCTAGAACTAGCTTTTTTTTTTCTATCTCCACCTCCTGAGTTCTGGCTATATAGGTGCACATCACATGCTTGGTTTATTTCAGATCGCGAATAAGTAAATTTTCTGTTTGAAACCCTGAGCTGCTAGAAGGAAAGAAAGAAATATATATATATATATATATATATATATATATATATATATATATATATATATATATATATCCAGTTTTGGTGAGACAGGGCTTCTTCTCTGTGTAGCCCTGGCTATCCTGGAACTCACTCTGTAGACCAGGCTGGCCTTGAACTCAGAAATCCACCTGCCTCTGCCTCCCAGGTGCTGGGATTAAAGGCATACGCCACCACTGACCGGCTCATTATATTTTCTGCTTTTCTTTGGTCAATAATTTTATTTTTTATAATGGTAGGAGCACTCACTCATGCCATGGAGCATGTGAGGAGGTCAGAAGCCCTAGAAATGTATACCTCACCTCCACCTATAACTACTCTCAGGCAACCTGACACCCTTACACATAGATACAGTAATAAAAAACCGCCGGGCGTGGTGTCGCACGCCTTTAGTCCCAGCACTCGGGAGGCAGAGGCAGGCGGATTTCTGAGTTTGAGGCCAGCCTGGTCTACAGAGTGAGTTCCAGGACAGCCAGAGCTATATAGAGAAACCCTGTCTCGAAAACCAAACCAAACCAAACAAAAAAACCACCATCTTTAAGAGATCCCCATTTCACTATCAGGACTTCTGATTTTACTTTGTGACCCACAGGACTTAATGAAGGCTGCCTTTGTGGGCCCAAGTGTGTGCTTAGCAGCTAGAGCAAAGCTTACTCACACCAGTGGTTCCCCACTGAGGACAGACTTTCTCTCCACCAGGGTCAGGCAGAGCCCCTGAGCCCCTCCCCCATCTGTGACTATTTAGAAGGTCAGTCTTGTGAGGATCCCATGGAGCAATGGCAGACACTGACTCTGGAGTGCCACTGCCATGTCATGCCCAGGATATCATAATCCTCTGCCTATCTATCATCTGTCTCTTTCTTCTTTCAACCCCCTCTTCCCTCATATTTCCTGAGTCTGGGAGGTGATATGACATTCCTGTAAGGTTGCACTCCTACCAGTCCATTGAACTCAGCATTAACCGCCATTCTCTGCAGAGGGAAGCTTTTTTGATCAAAGCTGAGGCTTGCTCTAATCTACAACCCCCACCCCCACCCCCCCATCCTGCAGGGCCTGAAATGTCCCCTCCCCCTTTTCTGTGTTTTGATAAGTGAGATTATAGGTTGGCTCCAGAGATGCCTGGGCTGGAGTGGTCATCTGATAGAGTGAAGCCTGGGGCCATTAATACTTCACCAGAGTTAGTCAAGTCTTCTCCCTGTGAATGGGGTGTCTGGTGAGATTCCTGAAGATCGCAGGCTCATGGCTGGGAAGGTAGAAGGGTACTAAGGAGTTGTTAATTTGCTGGAATTCCTATTTTTCCACTGGCAAGAGGCTTCAACTGGATTGCCAGGCAAGGGGGCTGCTCTCCCCTTCTCCAACCCTCAGCATTTCCTGTCTCCCCATTCTGCCTCAGTTTGACTTCTTTTGAGACTGGGTTTCACACAGAGCTGCTCAGGCAAGCCTTTGTTCAGGCAGGGCTGGGCAGGGCAGGCAGGCCGGCCTTGAGCTTTCTTCCTGTTTTAGACTCTGGAGTCGCAAGGGTCACAGGCCTGCACCAACCACCTCCCAGATCATAAGCTCATGAAACAGACTCAGGCTCTAAATTTTTAAAATTTTACTTACAGACTGACAGTCTCATATATCCCAACTTCTGTCTAGGAGAACTTTTGATCCTTTTCCTCGGTGCTAACTAAAAGCTAGAACCACACCTTAGCTAAAAAAAAAAAAAAAAAGTGGAGAGGGTGATTCCAAGAAAAATCAGTTGTCTATTCCTACAAGTAATGTCTCTGTGTCTCACTTTTCCTCAGGTTTCTAATATGGGGGTAATACATACCTTAGAAATAATGTTTTGATATTTATAAAGAGCACTTTACATGTAATGTACGCTTTAGGTTAGCGAAAAGCATTGTATTAAAACGAACTTCTTGAACTGTAACAGAGTTACATCCTTCTGTGAATTCCAAGACAACATTCCTCCCAAGATGCAAATACCAGAAGAAAAATCTATGACTTTGTCTTAAGTGATTACTAGCTTTTGAGAAGGACAAAGAGTCCCCGGTCTTAGGCTAGCCTTCCTCACGTGGTCTGGAGACCTTCCAATTTAAAGCCGCAACAGTATTAAAAAAAAAAAAAAAAAAAAAAAAAAAAACCTATTTAATAAATAGCAGCACTCCCTGCCTATTTGAAAGGACTCGTGGAAAGTGCTAGAGAGACGGGTGTGGCAAGGCCCGGAACGCCCAGCCTCCAGGCACTGCGGTTTCATAGTCTAAGCACCCGCTCCGGCCATTGGCTCAGTCACGTTTTCAAGGACTCTGCGCGCTCGGGCATTAATTTTTGGTAAAAGTCAAGTCAGGAGAGACATTACCTCATGTTACTGAAAATAAAAAGGTCGCGATCACTCTATCAAGGACACGGGGCTGCCGGAAACCAGGAATGTCAGTGCCTAGCTCACCCACAAAAGGACAAAAACATTTTATCTTCCCTACATGTATTTATGTATTTATTTATTCCATTAACTGATGAGTCTGGTGGGGACAGAAAGGGGACAGAGGCTACGCGGTCCGAGTCCGGAGGTGGGAAGGGGCGCTCGGCTCAGAGGTCAGCAGAGGACTGGGCCATTTCTTTCACAGAGGGTCACACACGAGGATCCTGGGGACATGTGGCGAGTCAGGCATATCGAGCCTCCGCACTAGGGGGGGTGGGGTTGGGGAATCGAGGTGTCCCATTTTGTGGGGGTTGGGGGGGAGGGGACAGCCAGCGAGATGGCGCGGCGGCTTAGCCTCCCACAAGCGGGGCCAGCACGAAACAAGAAGCCTAGCAGTGCTCCGTAGTCTCAGGCTCGGGAACCGTGGGGTGGACCAAGCCGGGGCCGGGAGACCGCCGGGCTCAGGGAGAAGGACGGAGGGTCGTGTGGGGGGAGGGGCGCAACAACCTTCGCAGCCATTTTGTCCTCGCCCCACTTCCGTCTTCTTTTCCCGGACTCCCCTTCCCTCAGGCTCTTCTCTCGGGCTGCCCCGGGTCCCGAGAGGGAGGGATCCGGCCGAACGCTGCTCTCATTGGTCCGTCGCGGAGGTACCCGCCCTCCTCCCAGAGCATCCTTCCGCCCCCTCCCGCCTGCGCGGCCGGGTGGCGCACGCGCACTCGCCGGCGACCCTCTCCCCTCCCCCGGCAGCTCTGAGTGACAGAGGACTCCCGCGCGCGGGCTCCCGGCGCCCCGCCTCCCTCGCTCCCCCCGGGCCGTTCCGAGAGCGGGGGCGAGCGTGAAAGTTCCAGAACGCGGCGGTCGTGCGTCATCGCGAGGCGGGGCGGGGAGAAGGCGGGACCCAGGCAAGCGTCCTGGGTCTTCATTAGTGGAGCCGGCAGGGGCTGGTCGTCCATTGGCTAAGGAGCTATGATCGGCAGCGGGATGGGGCGGCACCCTTCTGGAAGGTTCTAAGACAGGGTATAAGAGAGAGGGAAGCGGGCGGAAACCGGTCTCATTGAACGCGGAGGCAGCTGTCGGGCATTAGTGTGGTCTCGTCGTCTGCGCAGCCGGGCCTACCCGCAAGGTGAGGCATGGGCCTCGGGGGTTTGCGGCGGTCCGGGGTGGTGCAGGAGTCGGGGGAGTCACTGAGGTGGCGGCTGCGGCTCAGGCCGGCGCCGCCAGGGACGGAAACTGCAGCTGAAGGGGAGGATGAGCTGAGTCAGGGCGACGCCGCCATGGCCTTGAGGCGCCGCATGGCGGGGGAGGGGAGCCGCAGGCGCCCGGGCGTCTTTTATTCTAGTTGTGGCTTCAAGGACAGGGCTTTTGCCCGGCGTCCACAGAGCAGGGGCTCCAGAGTTGGAAAAGGGGGATCCTGGCTCCCGCAGTGCGCGGCCCGGGTGTGGGGAGGTGTCGGGGGGCGCCCGGAGGTGGCCACGTGCTCGACCACTGTCGCAGACCTTTTAGGAGGACAGATGGTTCTTTGAGCCTTGGTCGGGCTTGTGCCAGGCTTGGCACAGCCCACCCAGACTGCAGCACTGCTGCCACGAGCTTGCCGCGTGGCTTCAGGTGATGGGTCTGGGTCACCAAGTCCAGACCCACTGCGGACTGGATGGAAGCCGGGAGGGAACTGAGGGCTCAGCCTCCTTTTTGTCTTCTAGAAACCATGTCTAAGGGACCTGCAGTTGGCATTGATCTTGGCACCACCTACTCCTGTGTGGGTGTCTTCCAGCATGGGAAGGTGGAAATTATTGCCAATGACCAGGGTAACCGCACCACACCGAGCTACGTTGCTTTCACGGACACAGAGCGATTGATTGGGGATGCGGCCAAGAATCAGGTTGCAATGAACCCCACCAACACAGTTTTTGGTAAGTCGCCAGTATCTTTGTGTGAGAGTAAAAGGGCTGGGTGGCAGGGCATTTGGAATGTAGAAACAGATCTGCCTTAATTACTGCAGCCTGAGAGATTGCAACTGTTTAATTTTGACAATACAGGGCCACAAGATATATAGTGCTTCCTGCACTAGAGCTTACGTCCATCTAGACCATATGGGTGCTGCAGAGTTTTTTTTCCAGTGTTAGGCACTGAGGAGTGTAGTGTAATGAGGTACGTTTAATATTTTACAGATGCCAAACGTCTGATCGGGCGTAGGTTTGATGATGCTGTTGTTCAGTCTGATATGAAGCACTGGCCCTTTATGGTGGTGAATGATGCAGGCAGGCCCAAGGTCCAAGTGGAATACAAAGGGGAGACAAAAAGTTTCTACCCAGAGGAAGTGTCCTCCATGGTTCTGACAAAGATGAAGGAAATTGCAGAAGCGTACCTCGGAAAGGTGGGTTTTGTAACAGGTGCCCTTCAATTTTAATTCAGACATCCTGATCTGTGCTGGAATTTGCCAACCAACCAATTGTGCAATTGTTTTCTAGACTGTTACCAATGCTGTGGTCACAGTGCCAGCTTACTTCAATGACTCTCAGCGACAGGCAACAAAAGATGCTGGAACTATTGCTGGCCTCAATGTCCTTCGAATCATCAATGAACCAACTGCTGCTGCTATTGCTTATGGCTTAGATAAGAAGGTAGGCATTTCAAATCAAGTATAACTGTTAGGGTTACCCTAACTTGTCAGAAACAGACCTGAGCTAAGAATTTTTTTATTGACAGGTTGGAGCTGAAAGGAACGTGCTCATTTTTGACTTGGGAGGTGGCACTTTTGATGTGTCAATCCTCACTATTGAGGATGGAATTTTTGAAGTCAAATCAACAGCTGGAGACACACACTTGGGTGGAGAAGATTTTGACAACCGAATGGTCAATCATTTCATTGCTGAGTTTAAGCGAAAGCACAAGAAGGACATCAGTGAGAACAAGAGAGCTGTCCGCCGTCTCCGCACTGCCTGTGAGCGGGCCAAGCGCACCCTCTCCTCCAGCACCCAGGCCAGTATTGAGATTGATTCTCTCTATGAGGGAATTGACTTCTATACCTCCATTACCCGGGCTCGATTTGAGGAGTTGAATGCTGACCTGTTCCGTGGCACACTGGACCCTGTGGAGAAGGCCCTTCGAGATGCCAAACTAGACAAGTCACAGATCCATGATATTGTCTTGGTGGGTGGCTCTACCAGAATCCCCAAGATTCAGAAACTTCTGCAAGACTTCTTCAATGGAAAAGAACTGAACAAGAGCATTAACCCCGATGAAGCTGTTGCCTATGGTGCAGGTAAATACATATAGCTTTTATATATAGTCTTTATAATTTAAACAAGTAAGATTCGCTGTGATGATGGATTCCAAAACCATTCGTAGTTTCCACCAGAAATACTGTGTTGGCTAGTTCCTTCCTTGGATGTCTGAGCGAATGAAATACATATATATATATATATATATATATATATATATATATATAAAATAGATTAAAGTTACAGTGCATTGTTTCTAACATCTTGTTTGTTTTTTTATAGCTGTCCAGGCAGCCATTCTATCTGGAGACAAGTCTGAGAATGTTCAGGATTTGCTGCTCTTGGATGTCACTCCGCTTTCCCTTGGTATTGAAACTGCTGGTGGAGTCATGACTGTCCTCATCAAGCGCAATACCACCATCCCCACCAAGCAGACACAGACTTTCACCACCTACTCTGACAACCAGCCCGGTGTACTCATTCAGGTATGTTGCTCCTAGAATTTGTAGTTTATAGAAAGCTCAGGGAAGTTTCTCGCTGTGATGATGGATTCCAAAACCATTCGTAGTTTCCACCAGAAATGCTGTGTTGGCTAGTTCCTTCCTTGGATGTCTGAGCGACAGATCTTCCCCCCCAAATTTGAGCTTAAGCCACAAGCAGTAGTTTCTAAAATTAGATGTCTTAATTTTTACTGTCTTTCTTCTAGGTGTATGAAGGTGAAAGGGCCATGACCAAGGACAACAACCTGCTTGGAAAGTTTGAGCTCACAGGCATACCTCCAGCACCCCGTGGGGTTCCTCAGATTGAGGTTACTTTTGACATCGATGCCAATGGCATCCTCAATGTTTCTGCTGTAGATAAGAGCACAGGAAAGGAGAACAAGATCACCATCACCAATGACAAGGGTAAGTTATGGACATGCTGCTTTCTGAATAGAAGGAACAATGTTTTTACCCGTTAAAAAGACATGCTCATGATTTATTTTGTAACTTTTATCAGGCCGCTTGAGTAAGGAAGATATTGAGCGCATGGTCCAAGAAGCTGAGAAGTACAAAGCTGAGGATGAGAAGCAGAGAGATAAGGTTTCCTCCAAGAATTCACTGGAATCCTATGCCTTCAACATGAAAGCAACTGTGGAAGATGAGAAACTTCAAGGCAAGATCAACGATGAGGACAAACAGAAGATTCTTGACAAGTGCAATGAAATCATCAGCTGGCTGGATAAGAACCAGGTATGTGTTTTGCCAAGAAGTAGATGTTTACAAAAGGGCTGAGAGGGGTCACTATGATGAATGGTCCAAACATTCGCGGTTTCCACCAGAATGGAAGACAGTGTTGGCAGTACCTTCCTTGGATGTCTGAGTGACTCTAGCTAAGGGTTCTTTACAGTATGTAGGCTTAGTTGTCAGCACCCCCCTGAAGTAATTGGGGATCTTTTAATAAATTTGACTTTTTTTTTCTTCTAGACTGCAGAAAAGGAAGAATTTGAGCATCAGCAGAAAGAACTGGAGAAGGTCTGCAATCCTATCATTACCAAGCTGTACCAGAGTGCCGGTGGCATGCCTGGGGGAATGCCTGGTGGCTTCCCAGGTGGAGGAGCTCCCCCATCTGGTGGTGCTTCTTCAGGCCCCACCATTGAAGAGGTGGATTAATAAGTCAGTCCAAGAAGAGGGTGTAGCATTGTTCCACAGGGACCCAAAACAAGCAACATGGAATAATAAAACTATTTAAATTGGCACCATACAGTTGTCCTGACTGAATTAAATGTAAGAAGCAGGTTGAGACAGGGTTGTCTCTAGCTGACCTTAGGATTCAGGTGCTTCTCAAGAGCTGGGAGATAGCCAACACTGCCAGGAAGCACTCTTTAGGTCTAGCCTCAGGCTTGAAGTTTACCTTGAACTAACCAGGGTTTCAACCTGGATAACATTTGACAAGCTAAAGAGGAACACAGGGTGATGGTGATGGTTCTTAGCTATGAAATCTATAGGCACAAATGCCCCATAGTGAATTATTAATCCTTAGGGGACTTGGCCTTCTAAGAAGTCCATTTGCTTGTATAATCTAGTGTTGAGCTGCCACCTAGTGGCCAGCCTTGTTTCAGAGGTCTGCATGCAACAAAGCCTAGTTGCTGTAGCACTAATACTTAGGGAAGTAGATTTGTCAGATTACATAAAGCTTTTTCACCGGGCAGGGGTGGCACATGCCTTTAATCCCAGCACTTGGGAGGCAGAGGCAGGTAGGTCTACAAAGTGAGTTCCAGGGTCACATAGACAAACCCTGTCTCAATTTTTTTCATCTGAGATCAATCTGCAGCCTCTGGTACTTGGTATTTCTAATTTTGGGGGGCTGCTGGATGCTTTGCCTTGGCAGTATACTCCTAGTTCCCTAATGCTGGGTTTAAGAAATGTACTGCCATTCTACTGTAGTGAAAGCTGGGGAAATACAGGTAATTTAACTATATAGGGTACTTAGGTACAGACCACCAACTACAAAGAAGTGCAATGTTCATCTGAAACCCATTTGGTTCAGAACATTTCAGTTTTCCATTTTAAGTGATTGTATGGGCACACAACCCATACAATAGGTCAGAGTAGGTCAGGTGTATATTTTCGGGCAGGCAGTAGGCTTGCTAGTACTACAACTGCCCTGCCCATATACTTGGAAGTCAAGCCTTACACTTAGGCTTGAAGCTAACCCTGAGCTTGCACAAAAAACGGTTAAACTGATTTTGCTGAGACAATTATGTAATACTAAAAGTGAAAACTAAGCGTATGGCAAAGCCTTGGATTAAGTATTTCAAATTATAAGTGAGACTGCAGGATGTTAAGCACGGGCCACTGCTTTCAGTTTTGATAGGGATCCTAAGTCCATTTTACATGCATTAGAATACTGTTACCTTATTCCTGGCTATTCAAGCTGGTTTCAGCTTTGCCTGGAAAGTACTGAGGTCACTGACATTCACTACCAAGCCAGTCTTAGTTAAAATTTAACTATAATGCATTTTTAGTGCAAGTAACGATTTTTAAAACTAAAGGAAATGTTTTTGCTATAAGCTACAGCAATAAAGTTCTCAACAGCTTTATTGATATTTGAGTTCAAGGCTCTAGGCTTATAGGTGGAATGATGTATAGGACCTTTTCTTGGAAAGACATTTTACAAATGTTACTTGTGCTCAATGATTTTTGAAATGTCTTTGTCCAGCAGATGGCAGTGGTAGCTAATTATAAAAACTGCCAGGGTCCTTGGGAAAGCTATTGGAACTTTTTTTTTTTCCTTCTTCAAGGTAGGCTTTCTCTAGCCCTCAAAACTCAAGAGGAACTCCTTCCTCTGCCTCTTGAGTGTTGGGATTAACAGCATGATCCACCACACCCCACTGGGACTTTTTTTTTATCAAAAAAAATGCTTCAGGTGCCTTTTGCTTATTGGCAGCATGGCAGAGGGTAATAGCTAGTGGTAGACCAACCCAATGCCAAACATCCATATTCCTGTCTGAGTATGGCATTGTAGAATGAGCAAGTGCCTGGCCAGGAATGGTGTGGGGTCTGGCTTGAGTAAAGTTTAGTGCTTATGAGTGAGGGAGAGGAGTATAAAAAGAGGGTAGAGGGAACAAAGGCACAGTGGTCGAGGAGTCTTAACTGTGGCTCAGCTCAGGCGGTAATGCTTGGCCAGCAGGATTCAGTCTTGGCATCACAAAACTTGGTGTGATATGGTAGCACTTGGGAGGGGCGGGGGGGGGAGGGGGAGGAAAGGATCAGAAGTTCAGGGTCCTCTAATTGTCAGCCTTGGCTCTAGTAACTGACTCTTAAGAGCTATAACAATTCATTTACCATCTGCTTTGCTCTTGGGGGCGTGGTAGATATTTTGTGTATATTCAAAGAATATACACAAAACAATCTAGTCAAGAAAACCCTATAGCATTATTGCTGTGGTTTTTGGCCCCACACTCCCTTAGCTATCTATTCTGAACATTTTGGAGACAAGGACGCTACAACACATGGTCTTTTGTGACTGTCTTAACATTTTCCACCAAGTTGCTGTAGGCAGGGAAGAGCAAGAGTAGTTGGGAAGATTGAGAAGGAATAAAAGAAGTAAAAGTGTATTCTTTTTTTTTTTTTTTTTTTTTTTTTCTTTTTTTTTGTTTTTCGAGACAGGGTTTCTCTGTATAGCTCTGGCTGTCCTGGAACTCACTTTGTAGACCAGGCTGGCCTCGAACTCAGAAATTCGCCTGCCTCTGCCTCCCAAGTGCTGGGATTAAAGGCATGCGCCACCACGCCCGGCTGTAAAAGTGTATTCTTACAAGTATGTAAGGGTAGAGGACATGCCTCCTGGCTGCAATCTAGCATTTAGGAGGTAGAGGCAGGAAGAACGCAATGGTGAAGCTATTTGATGTTTTGATGCGTTGGGGCTCAATTCAAACCAGATAGTTTGCACTCTCAGGAAATACTAGAGACTTGAGACTTGAAAGAAGGCCAGCTGCAAGCAAGATGTCAATTGGGAAAACCTTGGGAGGTTCAACAGAAGCTTTTTGTTGCTTTGCAATTTCTTGGGTTTCTGTCCAGAGACCTGCTGTGCCCTCTAACACTGTTCAACGCTCAACAGATTACTTTTCAGGAAAGTGGAGGTTACAATACCCGACCTTAGCATCGTCAGGAGAATGGAGTGAGCCAGCGTGTGCAATATATTTAGCCCTGCAGCTGACTTGCGAAAGGGTTCTGCAAATGGGCGATCATTGGCTATGAGTGCACACTGTTTCCTAAGGGTCCCATACAAAGTGCCACACACACACACAGGTACTTTAAAACAACAGACTTATTGTCTCCAGTGGAGTCTGAAAGTCCGAAATCAACATCTGGACGAGAGCCATGCCTGTCAGGGAGGGAATCTTCTGACTCTCCAGTCACCTGCTGCCCTACTGCGCTTCTTGTCACTGTGTACATTTAGCCTTTTAGAAGCACAACCTTAAACGTTAGCTTCCCAGGCAACTCTGCAAGGACCCTACTTGCAAATTTGGAAAGTCATTCTCTGAGGTTCTGGGATTAGAATTCAGTGACGGTTCAACCCACAGCCATCACATTTCAGGTTGTCACAGGGAAAGAAGCTGCCCAATTCTTGTGCAAAACCAGAAAAGGACAAAATCCAAATTCCTGTTCTTCAGTGAGATGGAGTGTCAGGTCTTTTAATGCACTCTTTCTCTCAAGCTGCTCCCCACAGCAGGCGACCAGCTGTAGGGCTCTTTTTTCTTTCCTACTTCGTCATCCCTCCGTTGTCTCCCCGGATTCCCAAACAATGCCTAATTCTATTATTTCCAGTCATTTTCTCGTGGATGGCAGTTTATTTCTGTCATCAAGTCTCTGATGAAATCTATAGCCCTGAAATGTTTAGTCCAATCCCAACAAATCGTGTATAGTGTTAACATGTCACAGGCTGCCCTCGGCCTGCATTACGTGGTAATTTGGAAGAGAGAGAAGTGATAATATAAGGCTGGGCTTCCTTTGTGATCTCGCATTAATGCTGTAGCTGGTGATGTCAATTGACAGCCCATCGATTTGGGCTAATAGTGCACGGAGGGGGCAGAATGGGGGCAAGGCAGGGAATAAAGGATATTGACGTCCAGTCACCAGGATCCCGGCAGCTTTTAATCTATTATTGCCCTCTTTTAATGCAACTTTCACATGTCAACTGCATTTGATTCTCTTTGCTCTGCCTGCTGAGCTGAACTGTGAAGTCAGTGGGGTGCCACCCCCAGAGTGGCTCAAAGTTCCCCAGTATTGATCCTTTGATGCTCTGGGGTGTGAATTATAATTATTTCATTAAGCCCTTTAATGGGTATCAACCATGAACCTTCTCCTGCCCAGGCTGAGGAGACCAGAGCAAGGTCCACGTCATTAATCTATGTTCATCTCGTTGCCACCAATTGTCCGACTCTCGGCCCTTATTTGTTTTTTTTCCCTCCTATTATCGCATCTAAGGTTTTAGCTAGAATTAGGTCGATCTACTCCCAGAGAGGAACTGGGAAGAGGAGCTAGCTGATTTGGGGACACTTGAGGGGAGGCCACAGATGGACAGACTGCAGAGCTGGCTGTTCACACTAAGGGCTAACTTAGCACACCTCAGCCCAGCTCTGCCCAGCTCTGCCCAGCTCTGCCCAGCTCTGCCCAGCTCTGCCCAGCTCTGCCCAGCTCCAGTTGGCTTGTGCAGGGAGGTAATGCAGGAGATCTTAGGACAAAATCAGAGTATGCAGCCCCTTTTGTCCGAGTCCTGCATGGTGGTGGCTTGGGAACACTACACACACACACACACACACACACACACACACACACACACACACCACTTAGGCCATTTCTCACATGCTAGGGTCCTATGGGTTCAAAGGCCTTGAGGCTTCAAACACTTTAGACTCCAGGAGGAGGGAGAAGAGCGAAGACGTGGATGAACAGCAGACACTGGTGAGAGTATTGAGTAAGCCACAGACTCCAATGGAAGGGACACTGGACCCAGACTTGGATAAAGGAGGCTTTCTTGGAGGAGCCAGTGCCTAAGCCAACCCTAAGGAAATGAGCGGGGGAAAGCCAGAGGAAAGAGAAAGGAAGGGTTTGCCTGACAGTGGGAACAGTGGTTGTCGAGATCTGAAAGTGAAGATGTGTGGACACATGAGATTTGAGACCTTGAGTAACCTTGGCTTTTCCACCCACCCCACTCCCTTTGCAGCAGTACTAGGTTGAACCTGGGGCAACAGACATGGGAGGCAAATGTCCTATCTCTGAGCCCCAGGCCTAGAAGAAATGTCATCTTCTAGGCCACTTCTCTCTACTGGTGTCTCATCAGAAGCCTTAGGAAAGCCAGAAACCCTCCAGGTAAGTATCAGGGTAGCATTTCTACTCTTTCTAAGAGAGTTTTTCCTTCTTCCTAGGCCAAGAGTAGACTGCATGCTAGACCCTCCCCTCCTGTGTTTATGGGTAATAGTTTTGTTTGTTTATTTTACATGTATAGGTGTTTTGCTTTGTATGTATGTCTATGTACCACATATATGGCCTGGTACCTGCTGAAGTCAGAGGAGGGTGTTGGATCTCCTAGAACTGGAGTTATGGATGGTTGTGAACCACCATGTAGATGCTAGGGATTGAACCCAGGACCTCTGAAAAAAATAAGTGCTCTTTAAAGATCTATTTATTTATTTATATTTATTTATTTTGGTTTTTCGAGACAGGGTTTCTCTGTGTAGCCCTGGCTGTCCTGGAACTCACTTTGTAGACCAGGTTGGCCTTGAACTCAGAAATCCACCTGCCTCTGCCTCCCAAGTGCTGGGATTAAAGGCATGCGCCACCACACCCGGCTGGCTGTTTTGTTTTTTTTGAGACAGGGTTTCTCTGTGTAGCCTTGGCTGTCCTGGAACTCACTCTGTAGACCAGGCTAGCCTCAAACTCAGAAATCCTCCTGCCTCTGCCTCCTGAGTGCTGGGATTAAAGGCGTGTGCTACCACGCCGGCTGTTTTTTTTTTTTTTTTTTTTTTGTTTTTTCGAGACAGGGTTTCTCTGTATAGCCCTGGCTGTCCTGGAACTCACTTTGTAGACCAGGCTGGCCTCGAACTCAGAAATCCACCTGCCTCTGCCTCCCAAGTGCTGGGATTAAAGGCATGCGCCACCACACCCGGCTGGCTGTTTTGTTTTTTTGAGACAGGGTTTCTCTGTGTAGCCTTGGCTGTCCTGGAACTCACTCTGTAGACCAGGCTAGCCTCAAACTCAGAAATCCTCCTGCCTTTGCCTCCTGAGTGCTGGGATTAAAGGCATGTGCCACCCCATCCAGCTTATTTATTTTTTGTTTATATCAGTACACTGTAGCTATCTTCAGACACACACTAGAAGAGTGCATTGAATCCCATTACAGATGGTTGTGAGCCACCATGTGCTTGCTGGGAGTTGAACTCAGGACCTCTAACAGAGCAGTCAGTGCTCTTAACCACATAGCCATCTCTCCAACCCTCTTTTTTAAAGGGTTATTTATTTATTTTATTAAAACAAGTGCTCTTAATCACTGAGCCTTGGTAATAATTTTAAAACACATCCATAATCTCTGTTTTTCCATTTCTTTAGCAGAGGTACAATCTAATTACCTCCCTTGGACTATGGCCTGGCCTTGGAGACTGACTTGTAACTGATAGAATGTGGACAACATGACTCTGAGGCCTCTGTAAGTTTAGATTATCAACCACATGGCTTCCGCCTGGTTCACTGTAGGAATCTTCCTCTGCCCTGCGGGAAGTGTGCTTGACCTCAGCCTTCATTTGGACAGACCACCTGGACAAGGAGCTTCTGGCACTGGGTGAGGAAGGGAAGAGCAAACGGACTCTGTCCCAGCCACCCGCTGTCTCTCATGAGAGGCCCAGATGAGCCTAGACTCCTCAGGCCTAGAAGCAAAATAAATGTTGCTGGAGATAACAGGTTTTCAGCATTGTTTAGCATAATTTGTCACACAGTAACAGAACTAGGACAGTCACATTGTGGTTAAGTTAGATCACCAAGCTATTTATAGAAAGCCTTAAATTAATAACATGAGCCTCCTGTTCTCAATTTCCTCTCTCTCTCTATCTCTCTCTCTCTCTCTCTCCCCAGTTTTTGTTTTGCTTTTCTGATACAAGGTTTCTCTGTGTAGCCCTGGCTGTTCTAGAATTTGCTTTGTAGACCAGGCTGGTCTTGAACTCACAGAGATCTATCTGCCTGTAACTCCAGAGTACTGAGATCAAAAGTGTGCACCACTATACCAGGCTCTCCAATTTCTTTTCAAGTTTTTTTTTCAAAATACGATTTCAATCTGATTATTAATATAAATATTAAAACATCAACATTTAAAATCACTTTCTTTCTCTTTCTTTCTTTCTTTCTTTCTTTCTTTCTTTCTTTCTTTCTTTCTTTCTTCCTTCCTTCCTTCCTTCCTTCCTTCCTTCCTTTTTTTTTTTTTTTTAGATTATTTCTTTTGGTTTAATGTGTGGTCTGGGCACCATGTGCATGCAGTGCCAGTGGAGACCAGAAGAGGGCGTCAGATCCCCTAGAACTGAAGTAACAGGTGGCTATTAGCCCCATATGGGTGCTAATTGAACTCAGGTTCTCTGGAAGAGTAGCAAGTGTTCCTAACAGCCAAGCCATCTCTTCAGCCCCTCATTATGTGTCTTTATTGGTTCATAGTTTATTTTGTTGTTGTTGGACATAGGACTTCTTGGAGCCCACAATGGCACTGAATTCACTATTTATTTATTTATTTATTTATTTATTTATTTATTTATTTATTTATTTATAATAAAAAGTTGTATTTACTTAGACTCATTCAGAATGTCAACAAAACAGTCGCATTTTTTTCATTTTTGCAATTACAGAGTGGGATTCAGTTAACAGAACAACAGTTATCTCTGTATAAGCTGCATCAGAGACAACTAAAGATGAAAAAAACCCCAAAATAAAACCAAAAGAAAAAAAACCCCAAAAACCAAAACTAAACTACTATCCCTATCTATAACTAATTTGTGCTGTGTACCAACAAGAACCTGCTCTAAATTTCCATGCCATTTTACAACCCCCAGACTGTACCAGGCAAGGTTAGTGGCTATTGAAAAGACCACCAGGACAGGGCTATCTAAAGACACATTTGGTAGTGTGTTAACTATACAAAAAAAGACACTATACAGTTTAAAAACAAATCTTACACAGCCTTACATTTCAATTTTTTTTCTTTAAAAAGGAGTGAGTTGTGAACAGGGGGGTTAAATGCTTTATAGACAAGAAAATAAAACTGCGCTAGTTAATCCCAGCACTCGGGAGGCAGAGGCAGGCGGATTTCTGAGTTCAAGGCCAGCCTAGTCTACAAAGTGAGTTCCAGGACAGCCAGGGAGGGCTACACAGAGAAACCCTGTCTCGAAAANATTTTTTTTCTTTAAAAAGGAGTGAGTTGTGAACAGGGGGGTTAAATGCTTTATAGACAAGAAAATAAAACTGCGCTAGTTAATCCCAGCACTCGGGAGGCAGAGGCAGGCGGATTTCTGAGTTCAAGGCCAGCCTAGTCTACAAAGTGAGTTCCAGGACAGCCAGGGAGGGCTACACAGAGAAACCCTGTCTCGAAAAACAAACAAACAAACAAACAAACAAAAAACTGCGCTAGAACCAACTTATTCATCATCATCTTCTTCTTCATCTTAGTCTTCCTCCTCTTCTTCCTCTTCCTCATCCTTCTTCATCCTCATCCTCATCTTCTTCTTCCTTCTTTTTCTTGCTCTTTTCAGCCTTGACCACCCCCTTTTTCGCTGCATCAGGTTTTTCTTTAGCTCTGTAGGCAGCGATATCCTTCTCGTACTTCTCCTTCAGCGTGGCAGCCTTCTTCTCATTGAGCTGCTTGTCATCTGCTGCAGTGTTGTTCCACATCTCTCCTAGTTTCTTTGCAACATCACCAATAGATAAGCCAGGATGCTCACCTTTGATTTTGGGGCGGTACTCAGAACAGAACAAGAAGAAGGCCGAAGGAGGCCTCTTGGGTGCATTGGGGTCCTTGAACTTCTTTTTGGTCTCCCCTTTGGGGGGATGTAGGTTTTCATTTCTCTTTCATAACGAGCCTTGTCAGCCTTTGCCATATCTTCAAATCTCCCCTTTTCTTTAGCAGACATGGTCTTCTACCTCTCTGAGCACTTCTTGGAGAACTCTGAGAAGTTGACAGAAGCATCGGGTGCTTCTTCTTGTGCTCCTCCCGGCAGGTTTGCACAAAGAATGCATATGAGGACATTTTGCCTCTGGGCTTCTTAGGATCTCCTTTGCCCATGTTTAGTTAATTTTCCTCTGCGTGGCACAGAGTCGCCTAGTGCCCGTCCAGCTTGCACTTGCCCCAGAACTGTCTGCAATGGCTGAATTCACTATTTAATTGAAGTTGGCCTTGAACTCCTGATTCCCCTGACTCCACCTCTCAAATGCTAAGATTACATGTCTGTGCAGTCATGTCCAGCAATCAGCTCGATTTTTGTTAAAATAGCAGGCTGAGTTATGATGGGGATGCTATTGACTCTATAGCTCAAACTGAGTAGAGCTGACAGTTTAATAATATCAGGTCTGAAAAAAAAAAATAATATCAGGTCTGAAGATGGAACATCTCTCCATTACATAGGGCTTCAATAATCCATCAATTGGTAGATAAACATGAAGAACCCTTGTGTTTCATTTCTTAAATTTGTTCCTAATTATATGGATTTGTTTTGTTTTTCACAAATAACTCACAGGCAGAGCTTGAGCTAGTTAGTGGCCTACCATCTCAGCCTCCTAGGTGCTAGGATTACAGGTGTGTGTGAGCCACTCCACCTGGCTAATTATGTGTTTGATGCCACTGTAAATGGAATTGTTTTCAAATTTCATTTTCTAGTTGTTTATTCCTTTTATATAGGGATGGCATAAAATATAACTCATATATATATATATATATATATATATATATATATATATATATAAACCTTGCTAATTTTAATTATCCATCCTAATAGTTGATTAAGGGACTTTGCTCTCTGTTGTATACTGTGATAGATTTTCCATAGGTGCTGTTGCATGGATGGAGACTTGCTGTATTTTCACATTAAAGTATATATGTTGCACATGGCAGCCTACCTAAGATAAACTGCAGCAGAAACAGTGATGGAGGAAAGGGACTAATTTGAGAAATGTAAGAGGTCACCACTTAAAGGAAACTCCTGGGGCTGAAGAGCTAGCTCAGAAGTTAAGAGAACTGACTGCTTTTCCAGAGGACTCAGGTTCGATTCCCAGTATCAGTATATTGGCTCACAACCATATGTAACTCTAGTTCCAGGGGATCTGACACGCTCTCTAGCACCTGAGGGCTCCAGCCATGCATGTGGTGCACAGACATGAAGGCAAAAACACAAATACACATAAAAACAAGTAAATATATTTAAAGAAAAATTCCTGAAATGGAAATACTGAGAAAGAAGACTTACAGATGAGACTAGTTTTGGGCAATTAATTGTCCAGAAGAGTCAGAAGTCACTTGAGTTTGATCAGGTTTTGTTTCTTTTATTATTATTATTATTTTGGTTTTTTTTATTAAAAGGTTTTATTTATTGTTATATGTAAGTACACTGTAGCTGTCTTCAGACACACCAGAAGAGGGCATCAGATCTCATTATGGATGGTTGTGAGCCACCATGTGGTTGCTGGGATTTGAACTCAGGACCTTTGGAAGAGCAGTCAGTGCTCTTACCCAATGAGCCATCTCACCAGCCCTTATTTTGGTTTTTTGAGACAGGGTTTCTCTGTATAGCCCTGGCTGTCCTGGAACTCACTCTGTAGACCAGACTGACCTTGAACTCAGAAATTCGCCTGCTGGGATTGAAGGCGTGCGCCACTATGCCTGGCCAGGTTTTGTTTCTTGAGACAGGTTTAATGTAGCCCAGGCTGGCCTTCAGCTCTGTAGTAGAGGATGATCTTGAACTCCTGATTCTCCTGCTTCTATTGCCTAACCCCCCAAATGCTGGGATCATAAGCATGTGCCACCACATCAGCCTCCAAAGTCTGTTGGGATGTGGCTTTCTTTGATGTGAAGGACTTTTGTATGTTGCAAGACATTAAATATCCCTCTTCCTCACTTACTACTGAAGTCCAGTGGTGTCCTCAAATCATAGCAACAACCAAAAATGTTCCCAAAAATGTGCCCCTAGGTGTCCTCTAGGGTTGAACTACATTTGAGCCCTCTTTTTGGAGTTGGTATTGGGCTAAAATAAAGCCCTGGCTCTTCATCCTTTTGACTTTATGGTCATATGACTTTCTTCACTATCAAGTGAAGATGGAGGGGGATGGACATACCCAGGTCACAAAATGTGGAGAAGATTAAATAACAATGTGGTAAGTTAGCAGGGTTTCAAGCACATGGAACTGAGAACTAGCTAATAGGTATCAAGCATTTGTTATTTGTCTTAAGTAGTAACAGGCCTTTTCTGTGCCATTAATAATGCTAATATTCAGTTGTAT
This sequence comes from Mus minutoides, assembly GCA_902729485.2. Classification (NCBI taxonomy): domain Eukaryota; kingdom Metazoa; phylum Chordata; class Mammalia; order Rodentia; family Muridae; genus Mus; species Mus minutoides. Next base: position 83,604 of record LR751794.1, read on the forward strand.
AGAATAAACACAGAATGACATAGGCATAGAAATGTCACATAAGAAGTGATAGGAAGAGCCGGGTGTGGTGGCTCACGCCTTTAATCCCAGCACTCGGGAGGCAGAGGCAGGTGGATTTCTGAGTTCGAGGCCAGCCTGGTCTACAAAGTGAGCTCCAGGACAGCCAGGGCTATACAGAGAAACCCTGTCTCGAAAAACCAAAAAAAAAAAAAAAAAAAAAAAAAAAAAAAAAAAAAAAAAAAATNACTAGGTCCCTCCCTGTCAGAGAAAGCAATAAAAGCAGAGAGTCCTTTAAGGGCAAAGGAAACTGAGGTGCAAGGAAGACTAATACCAGACTAGCTCTCTGGAAGAAGCAGAAGCCAGCAGAGCTGCCTGGAAGAGATTTAGACCAACTGTATCACTTGGAAAGGACACTCTCCAATGTGTTGAGCTGCCTGCAGGCTGTACAGTATGCCATAGGTTCTCAGCTGTGTGAGGTGAACCTGGAGAGGCAGCTGTCTTTGAGTTATTTCTGATCCTGTAGGTAACCCCTTACCTACACTCCTGTAAGTAACCCCAATAAAACTCATTGGTTCATTATATTGGCCTTTGGTGGTATCCATAGTTTGATATGTCGTGAGTTCTCTCTCTGGCCTAAGTACTTGTGTATGTTGTGAAAAATTTTGTCACAAAAAGACATAAATCCACTCAATATTGCTTGGACCTGGAATGTCCCCCAAAGGTCCTATTCTAAAGGCTTAGTTCCCAGCTTGGCATTGCTGTCAAGGTAGAAAAACTTCTGAAATTACAAAAGTTTTGTGATGAGGGAAAGTAGGATCTTACATATTACTCTTTCTCTCTTTGTAACTGGCCACAAGGTCAGTGGTTTGACCATGTGTTGCTACCATGATATGCTTCTGGGGATCAGGCAACCCTTCACAAAAACCTCCAACTCCAAGCCAAAAGAAACCTTCCCTGGGCTGTGGATGTAGTTTCACCAGTGGAGTCTGTGCTCACTGTCTTTTATGTTGTTCGTTGCTGTAATAAAACACCATGAACAAAAACCAACTTGGGAAGGAAAGGGTGTACTTCAAGTATACCTCCACATCACAGTTCATCACTGAAGTAAGTCAGGGTAGGAGCCTGGAAGCAGGAGCCGGAGCAGAGACCGTGAAGTATCACTGCTTACGGGCTTGCTCAGCCTGCGTTCTTACAGTAAGAAATCTGGACACCCGACTAAACACGGCCCCGCTTACAGTGAACAGGGTCCTTCCACACCAATCATCAGTCCCCCAAAAAATGCTCCATATGTCTTGCCCACAGACCAATCCACTGGGGGCATTTTCTCAATTCAGGTTCTCTCTTCCAAAGGACTCTGTGAAGTAGACACAGAACTAACCAGCACACCTACCATGCACAAAGCCTTGGGTTCAGTCTCTAGCACTACGTAGAGAGCATGGAAATGTATATCTGTAACCTTGGAATTTGGAGAGAGCAAGCAGGTTGACCAGAGGTTCAGAGTCATCCTTGCTACAGAATACATTTGAGGCTAGCCTGTGCATGAGGGTTTTTTTGTCACAAAATGTAAATAAAAGCAACTTTTCTTTCTTCTCATTCTTGCTGGAGACCAAACCTAGGGCCTCAAGCTTGCTGAACAAACCTGAATTACATCTCTAAATTCAAACTTTTCCCTCTCTTTCTCCTTCCTTCCTTCCTTCCTTCCTTCCTTCCTTCCTTCCTTCCTTCCTTCCTTCTCTCTCTCGCTCTCTCTCTCTCTCTCTCTTTCTTTTTTTTTTTTCAAGACAGGGTTTCTCTGTATAGCCCTGGCTGTCCTGGAACTCACTTTGTAGACTGGCCTCGAACTCAGAAATCCGCCTGCCTCTGCCTCCCGAGTGCTGGGATTAAAGGCATGCACCACCTCACCCGGCTCTTTCTTTCTTCTTTCTTTCTTTCTTTCTTTCTTTCTTTCTTTCTTTCTTGTTTATTTATTTATTTTATGTATATGAGTACACTGTAGCTGTACAGATGGTTGTGAGCCTTCATGTGGTTGTTAGGAATTGAATTTAGGACCTCTGTTCTCCCCGGTCGGCCCTGCTCTGGCCCAAAGATTTATTTATTATTATAAATAAGTACACTGTAGCTGTCTTCAGACACACCAGAAGAGATCTCATTACAGATGATTGTGAGCCACCATGTGGTTGCTGGGATTTGAACTCAGGACCTTTGGAAGAGCAGTCAGTGCTCTTACACGCTGAGCCATCTTGCCAGTCTACCCTTCCCACTTTCAATAGAAGATTATCTCGTTTTTAGTTCTAGAAGTTAAAAACCACAGCAAACACATTTGCTTGGCATCCGGTGATGGTGAAGAGCCTTCTGGGTCAGGATAGTCCTACCCAAATCCCCCTGTGTTCTCCTTTCAATCAGGTCCCTTGACTATGGGATCAAAACTTGTCAGTGTAGGAGTGCCTGTCTTGTTATCACATTGAAGAAACTGAGGCTTGGAATGGGTGAGATGTTTGTACAGGTTCATGTAGCTGAATTCATCAGGCCACTGACTGGCTTTGAAAAAAAGCTGTTTTGGGTTCAATACAAAGGGTACCATTTGAAGCAACCAACACATTGACATTCAGCCTGAGAAAGCACCCAGCATTACAAAAAGCATCCCTTGGAATTGTGCTGGCTCCGGGACACGGGAACGGGTCTCATCAGAATTCTTGTCCTAGGAGCCTTGGTGGGGAAAGCAGAAAAAGGCTCTGAAAGACTGAGGAAGAGAGAGGGAACAGAGAGAGGCAGAGAACACTTTTCAAAGGGTGAGGAGTGATATTTTCAGTCTGACTCCAGTCAGAGCAAAGTGGGACAAAGGAGGGGGATAGCAAGAGGCAGTTCTGGGCTGTGTGGCGCTGGTTAAGTTACTCCTTGTCTCTAACTGGGGGTCCTCTTAAAGACTCTGAGATCGACACATCCCCATGACTAATATCTGTTCAGCTCCCCTGTTAGGGACATCGTTGGAAGGAGGCTGGAAAGCTGAAGGAAGAACAAGGGGACCCACCTGCCATTTGTTGCCACAGAGCAGTACTTGAATTGGGTCTTCAGCTTTTTCTTTCGTTGATTTAGGACTTTTTTTTTCTTTTTTTCTTTTTTAAAAGACAGGGTCTCGCCGGGCGTGGTGGCGCACGCCTTTAATCCCAGCACTCGGGAGGCAGAGGCAGGCGGATTTCTGAGNTAGCCCTGGCTGTCCTGGAACTCACTTTGTAGACCAGGCTGGCCTCGAACTCAGAAATCTGCCTGCCTCTGCCTCCCCAGTGCTGGGATTAAAGGCATGCACCACCAGCTCAGTGGTTTGTTTGTTTTGGAGACAGGACTTTAAAGATTTGTTTTATTTGTCTTCAGACACTCCAGAAGAGGGCGCCAGATCTCGTTACGGATGGTTGTGAGCCACCATGTGGATGCTGGGATTTGAACTTATCACCTTCGGAAGAGCAGTCGGGTGCTCTTACCTGCTGAGCCATCTCACCAGCCCTGGAGACAGGACTTTAGCTGGCCTGGAACTTTATACGGACCACAGGTTGGTATCACACTCTCAATACTCCTGCCTTTCTAAGTTTGTACCACTGATCCTCAGATCTTTGTTTCTGGTTTTAGGTTGTGTTGTTTGTTAAATCTTATGTGTGTGGATGTTTTGCCTGCGTGGTGCTCAGGGAGACCAGAAGAGGGTGACAAATTCCCTGGAACTGGAGCCGAGAGCTATCTTAGTCATGCTGGGAACTGAATGGGGCTGAGTCCTCTGCAAGAGCAGCTAGTGTTCTTAACCACTGAGCCATCTCTCCAGCCCATTTATGTTTAGAGGTAGCAGCCCACAGCCCACTTCAATACTGGTCTGGAACTTGCTAGATTGCCTCCAACTCTGAGACCTGCCTTCCTCTACCCTCTGAGTGCTGGGATTAAATGTGTGCACCGCCATGCCTGGTGGGTTCTGGTTTTTTGTTTTGTTTTTGTTTTTGAAACTGGATTCAGACATAATGACTGTCAAGGAAGTTTCCAGTGCTACCAGTTTAGACTGGTTGGAGGTTTTTTTTTTTTTTTTTCCCACTAAGAATTTAACATATGATTTAGAAGGTTACAAAGTCTTCATCAATGGAATCACTCAATTTGTGGATCTGAAAAATCTTTTTCTTGCTGGGCGGTGGTGGCACATGCCTTTAATCCCAGCACTCGGGAGGCAGAGGCAGGAGGATTTCTGAGTTCGATGCCAACCTGGTTTACAGAGTGAGTTCCAGGACAGCCAGGGCTACCCAGAGAAACCCTGTCTCGAAAAAACAAAACAAAACAAAACAAAAATCTTTTTCTTGTTCTCCCATTATTTTGCTGGCGTTCAGAGTCTTAACTGGCTCAGTGAAAGGTGTTCTGTTTCCTTTAACACTTATTTTCCCCCTTCCCGCTCTCTCTCCCTTCTACTCCCCACCCCCAAGACAGCATCTCATGTAGCCAAGGATGACTTTGAACTATTAGTCTTTCTGCTTTTAACTCCAAAGTGCTGGGATTCTAGGCATGCACTACCACTCCTACCCTCAAAATATGTAATTACGGTAAAATACACACAAATGTCCATTTTAATATTTTTCTTTTGAGACAGCCTCACTATGTTGTTCAAGCTGATGCTTGCAAATGTGTATGTATGTGTGTGTATGCATGTGTGTGTATGTGTGTGTGTGTGTGCATGTAAGGACCAACCAGGGAACAACCTTCAGCGTTGTTCCCTAAATACTGTCCACCTGTGAGTTTACCAGGGCACCTCAGGGACCTCAGGTCTTTTTCTACCTCTCCAGAGTGCAGGATTACACCTGCATACCACCACAGCTGGGGTTACACCTGCACACCACTACAACTGGGGTTACACCTGCACACCACTACAGCTGGGGTTACACCTGCACACCACCACAGCTGGGCTTACACCTGCACACCACTACAGCTGGGGTTACACCTGCACACCACCACAGCTGGCTGTTTCCACATGGATTTTTAGGGACAGAACTCAGAACCTTAGGCTTGCAAGGCAAGCACCACCTGAGTTATTGCCTCAGCCCGGTCTTGAACTCTTGATCCTCTTACATTAGCATACCCAGACTCTGTCTTAAAAACTGTCAAGTGCCTGTCCTTCAGGTTAAGTACATTCACACCCTACCTCTCGACTGTTTTTAGTTGGTGAAACTGAAACACTGCCCTGAGATGCACCTCATTTTTTCTTCCCCAGCCTTTGGCAATTACCATTTTCCTTCCATTTCTTTGTTTTGTTTTGTTTTGTTTTTCAAGACAGGGTTTCTCTGTGTAGCCCTGGCTGTTCTGGAACTTACTTTGTAGACCAGGCTGGCCTCAAACTCAGAAATCCACCTGCCTCCGCCCCACAAGTGCTGGGATTAAAGGTGTGTGCCACCACATCCGGCTTTGCCACGGACATCCCAGTGCAGAGCTTGGCAGGCCAGCAAGGGACTTGAGAGGGCCTGCGGCACGGCTTCCCTTCCATTTCTATGAGTGTCACTACTCCAGATATCTCATATTATATATAAAACATACTCTTATAACTAACTTTAGATTGTTTTGTGGTACTAAAGGAGGCAGATACCACCAAACTATGCCCCTAGCCCTATCATCTATCTACCTATCTATCATCTATCCATCTATCATTTGTCTGTCTATCCTGTGCACATCAGTACCACTGAACTATGCTGAAGCTCTCTCTCTCTCTCCAGCTCTACATTCTTTTTAAAAAATTATTATTATTATTTTTTTTTTGGTTTTTCGAAACAGGGTTTCTCTGTGTAGCCCTGGCTGTCCTGGAACTCACTTTGTAGACCAGCCAGCTCTACATTCTTAATTTTATTTGGATGCAATAATAATATTAAATGTGGGAAGGAATGGCAAAGCCATATGGAAGAGGCCTGGATCGTTTATTTTTAGTTTATGCTCTCAAAATATTAAGAAATGCACATTTATAAATATTGTGGTTTTAGAGTCATTTACATTTAATGAATGTATACCCTTTTAATCCACACACTTGGGAGGCAGAGGCAGTTGGATCTTTCTGAGTTCAAGGTCAGCCTGGTCTACAGAATAAGTTCCAGGACAGTCAAGGCTACCCAGAGAAACCGTATTTAAAAAAAAAAAAAAAAAAAAAAGCAAGCTGGTGTGGTGGCTTAGTATTCAAGAGGCTGATATTAAAAGATTGTGGGCAACCTGATCCCTGTAGTGAGTTCCAGGCCAGACTCTGACTCAAACGAACAAAACACAATTTAAATTTAGTTTATTATTATTATTATTATTATTATTTTTTTTTTTTTGGTTTTTCGAGACAGGGTTTCTCTGTATAGCCTTGGCTGTCCTGGAACTCACTCTTTAGACCAGGCTGGCCTCGAACTCAGAAATCCGCCTGCCTCTGCCTCCCGAGTGCTGGGATTAAAGGCGTGCGCCACCACGCCCGGCCTTTTTTTATTATTATTACAAGCCTAGATAATTACTCTAGTAGTCACAACTAAGCAGGACTGTCCTTTCTGAGTGTCTCATACAGAATATCCGCCCTACCCCTAAACTCTGGGTCTTAGCATCTAGTTTCCGCTCTTAGTGCTCTTCTCACACAAGCAATATGGTATTCTGGCTGCAATGGAAGTTGCCCAGCACGCTGATCCACGCTGGCTGCCTTGGAGGAGGTGGCTGCTGTCTGTTCCGGGAGTTGCGTGTTCAGGAAGAGATCTGACCACCAGGACTCAGTATCACAGCTCGGAAGAATGGTTACAGAATGAGAAGAGAGTTGCTGTACTATTATTTCCAGCTTTCCTTCAGTCCCTCCCCCCTCCCGCCCCGCGCCCCCTTACTCCCGCGCCACTCCCCATCCCCCCTCCCCGCCTCGGCGCACAGCTAAATCCACAGGCACATCTCCGCCCTCTGGGGGGAAGAAGCGGCGGTGGGCTACACATTCATTTCCCACCTTTCATTTGCAGCAGGCCTCCTCTGGTTGTTGGGCATCCACAGCTTAATTTACACAATCGAGCTCTGGGTACCCATGGAAAAACAGCCCAGGCGCCGCAGCCATCCATCAGTATTCTCTTCAGTCTCCCGACAGCTGCTCGCTCTGGGCTGGCTCAACCTATAGTGACCTCATCTGCTCAGACAGAGCAGAGGAGGATCTGGGAAAAATTAGTTATATTAGTGACTCCCCGAAACACTCCGTTTACTTGTGATATGACAAATATTTCAGCCATTAGGATCTCTCCGTCTCTTATCATCTTAGATGCACCCACTTACATTCCAAATCACTACTTAATTTAAAAGCCTATCTGTTGAGATTGCAAAAGGCCTGGAGGAAGGGAGGAACAGACGCTGGCGCGGCTCGGGCTGGAATAGAATGAGGCTAGGAAGTTTGATTGAATCTTTCTCTCTGAGACTTATGCTCAGTCAGGTACAGTGTAAACACTTCGGAAGCAAGAGATTTAAAGGGCCACCCTACACTGCCAAGATTGACACATTCTGTTTGAAGTGGTCAAACAGCATGGTGACCCCAGGCAATGGCTTTATCGTGGGTGTTCCCATGCTCTCTGAACTGTGCCCTTGCTACTCGCCATACCGGGACTCATTCAGGGAATGTTCATTGAACCTTAGAGATGCTAAACGACACTATAGATTCTGAGGGTGCAGGGAGCCAGGAGGCCATCCTTAAAGCAGTTCTTAGCCTATTATTAACAGCAAACATTTCAACCCTTCTTGTGTGCCAGGTATGCTAAAATACCAAGTGGTAGGTCTTAGTTAGGGTTTCTATTGCTGCAACTAAACACCATGACCAAAAATAAATAAATAAATAAATAAAAATAAACGAGTTGGAGAAGAAAGGATTTATTCAGCTTACATTTCTACATTGTAGTCTCTCACTAAAGGAAGCCAGGACAGAAACTCAAACAGAGCAGGATCCTGGAGGCAGGAGCTGATACAGAGGCCATGGAGGGGTTCTGTATTGGCTTGCTTCCCTGGCTTGCTCAGCCTGCTTTCTTATAGAACCCAGGAACTCCAGCCCAGGAATAGCACTACCTACAATGGGCTGGGTCCTCTCCCTCTCCTCACTAATTGAGAAAATACCTTACAGCTGGATCTCACGCAAGCATTTCCTCAACTGAGGCTCCTTCCTGTCTAATGACTCTAACTTGTGTCAAGTTGCCACAAACCAGCCATTACATAGTATTTTCTTCACTGTCTTATTACTCCAGTACGTAATCATCCACGTGTTCAAATCCTACTCCACAAACTAGGAGACTAGCCTCTCCTTCCCACCTTCTCCCATCTTATCATGTAGCACAGGCTGTAATCCTCCTGCCTCAGCCTCCTAGATGCTGGCACTGCAGCTGTTAGCCAACATGCCAGGTTCGTCTGACTCTAATTCACAGTACTATACACTGTGTGGGACTATTGCCACTGGGACTTGCAGGTGAGAAACTCCTAGGACAAATGGCATCCTGTAGACACGTGTGTTGTTTGGACAGGATATGGATGAACAGGTGGACTGTATCAGGGATCAAACCTCCCTCAGGGGTGAGGGTGAGAGATAGATAGAACCCAAGCCAGTTGTCACCACTGCCTAGCCACCACACAGATGGACATCTTGCTAATTTATTCATTTTACTTACCCTTTTTACTATCTGCTTTTGCTTCTCTCTCTCTGTCTCTCTCTCTTTGTGTGTGTGTGTTTGTGTGTGTGTTTGTGTGTGTGTGTGTGTGTGTGTGTGTGTATGCGCGTGCACGTGTGTAGAGGGTGTCTCTTATGTGGGGTCTGGCCTTTGAACTCAGGTCATCTGGTTTGTGTGGCAGGCATCTTTATTCCCAGAGCATCACCCAGGCCCTGGTGGTGTTTGTGAGTGTGTGCATTAAAGGAGCACATGGATACATGTGTGTAAGTATAAGGGGAGGTTTTTACTGTCAGGGTTCTCTAGAACATACAGAATGAATATCTCTTTCCATATTTGTGCACACACACATAGTCTCTCTCTCTCTCTCTCTCTCTCTCTCTCTCTCTCTCTCTCTCTCTCACACACACACACACACACACACACATCCTGCTAGTCCAACAATGACTGATCATTAATGGAAAGTCCAAGAACCCAGTAGTTGTTCAGTCCATGAGGCTAAATATCTCAGCTGGTCTTCAGTATACACTGAAATCCTGAAGAAATAGGCTCTAATACAGTCAAGGAATGGACTGAGCAAGGAGGCCAAGAGACGAAGGCTCCTTCTTCCTTGTTCTTTATATAGGCTGCCGGCAGAAGGTGTGACCCAGATTAGGGATGGGTCTTCCCACCTCAAAGGTCCAGATTAGACAGGGATCTTCCCACTTCCAGTGATTTACTTAAGCAAAAATTCCTCACAGGTGTGCCCAGGTATTTGGAGGTTTTTAGTTAATTCCAGATGTAGTCAGGTTGACAACCAAAAATAGCCAAGGTTGATATTGAGTATCTAATTGCTCTTCACCTTATGTTTGGAGGCAAGGCCCCTCGATGAATCTAGACCTCACCTTTGTGGCTCACCTGACCAGGCAGCTTGCTCTCTGGGTCATCAGGTTTGTGCCACTGCCCTCTGGGATCACAGGTGAGCCCACGCCTACCTGGTGTTTACCTTGTTGGGGGATCTGAACTCTGAACCTCACACTTCCTTGATGAACTGTCTTGCCTGCCCCTACTTTTGCTTTATCTGGGACACTTCCCCTTTGAGGTCCTGGCTAACTTTGGGCCCTATGCTTCAGCATTTTTCAGCTGCATTAAAGGAAAGCAAGGGCCTTGCTATCCTGGAACTCACTTTGTAGACCAGGCTGGCCTCGAACTCAGAAATCCGCCCTCCTCTGCCTCCCGAGTGCTGGGATCAAAGGCGTGCACTACCACGCCCGCGCCCGGCCCAACCTTCTTTTCTATGTTTTATTCTGAGATGCAGCCTCATTAAGATGCTTGAACTGTCAGTGGACTCTTTAATGTGTCCTGGGGCTGTCTTAGAACTAGAGATTTGCATGTCTCATTGTCTCGAGCGGGCATTTTTTATTATGCCCGTTATTTTTTTATGCTGAGTGTCATCATGCAAGGTTCACACTCTGGATTCCTTCCTAACTGTGGTCCTGAGCTTATCTCCCCAAGGTATGCCTGGTGACATACCTTATTTGAAGGTCAGGTCCACTCTTTAGCAAAAATCTCTCATTTGAGGGGGAGATTTTCTAGCCACAGGGCAGATCAAGGTGCCCTCTTTCCATATGTGAAGAGCAGAGCATTGCTCTTAGTCTCTGCTTATATAATGTCCAGTGGGCATCATGGGGTTCTGTGTCTGTGTGATGTCACTTAAGGGCGTGATGTCACTGACTTCTGGTTATCAGGTGCAGCCTTGGGTAATAGTGGGGATAACTAAGATATTTTTTAGCTGTCTAAAAGCCATTTAAAAAATATTTATTTATTTATTTATTGTATACACAGTGTCCTACCTGCACATATGCCTGCATGAGGGCAGGAGACCTTATGTTGTTCTTGAGTCATTATGTAGTTGCTGGGAATTGAACTTAGAACCTCAGGGAGAGCAGTCACTGCTCTCAACCTCTGAGCCATCTCTCTTGCCCCTAAAAGGCATTTTTTTTTAACTATGCTCATTATACTCAACTTTCCGGAGTAACCGGGGATTAAAGAAATGTGCCATCAGGCAGGTCCAAGCTTAATTTTCGAAGAGATGGGGTCTTGCAATTATCTACAGCTAACATGAACACGTAGTATTTTAGAAAACTCCAGTCTCTTTCCTTTCTGCCACCGCTATGCCATCCAGACTGAGGAAGACCCGGAAACTCCGGGGCCACGTGAGCCACGGCCACGGCCGCGCCTCATCGGTAAACACCCGGAGCACCCAAGAGGGCCACGGGAAAGTTGGAGGCATGTATCACCACAGGATCAACTTTGACAAATACCATCCAGGTTACTTTGGGAAAGTCCGCATGGGGCATTACCACTTGAAGAGGAACCAGAGCTTCTGCCCAACTGTCAACCTGGATAAATTGTGAACGTTGGTCATCGAGCAGACGCGGGTCAATGCAGCAAAGAACAAGCCTGGAGCTGCTTCGATCATTGACGTTGTGTGATCGGCTACTACAAAGTTCTGGGTCAGGGAAAGCTCCCTAAGCAACCTGTCACCGTGAAGGGCAAATTCTTAAGTAGAAGAGCTGAAAAGAAGATTAAGGGTGTGGAGGTGCCTTTGTCCTGGCGGCTTAAAAGCCACACCGGAGGTTAATTAAATGCTACCATTTTTTAAAAAATATTTTATTTATTTATTATATGTAAGTACACTGTAGCTGTCTTCTGACACTCCAGAAGAGGGCATCAGATTTTGTTATGGATGGTTGTGAGCCACCATGTGGTTGCTGTGATTTGAACTCAGAACCTCTGGAAGAGCAGTCGGCACTCTTAACCGCTGAGCCATCTCACCAGCCCAAAATGCTAACATTTTCCATGGTCTCTGAGTAGGTTCTTTGCGTCCTCCCTTGTCTGCATGTTGGGAATCTGCCTAACATTCTAGGAAGATGTGAGGTGGGCCCTTGATAGAGTCACTCAGTCTGTGGTACTATAGCCCAACTTCACACAGTTGTAAATCCTTACATCCCTGTGTGTGCTCTATGTATGGGCCTTGATGTTTTAAGAATTGAGGAATGCCATTCCTTCTAGCCCAAAGTGAAGGAATCTGGTCTCAGAAAATCCTGAGCACCAGAAGTGAGATGGGTTTTCCTGAAAATCTAAAGTTCTGAGAAAAAACCTTGCCATCAGATTGCTAACAGTTGCCTGGCTATATAAACTTACTATAATGGATGGGTAGCTCAGGACTGGGCCACTTATTACTGGGCAGATTAGCATGGAAAACTTAGAAGGAGGAGGTAGTTAGGTTCCATCCAGCTTCACCTTCTTGATGGCATCCAGGTGTTGTTCCCAGGGAGCATGCGTCCCTGCAACAGGACATGAGCATGGCAAACTGATTGGGAATACTTTAGAACCAGAGCTGTGGCCTTTGAACTATTAGAAAGAGGAAACTTTATGTAAAGAATACCTTGGAGTAAATAAATCCCAAGATCCTGATTAGAAGCGGGTGAGGGAGGCAACCTCAAAGCGCTTGGATCCCAGTAGTAGTCAGCACAGATAGAATGAGGGACCCAGGGTCTCTTCTTAGCTTTCTGAGTGCTGGGATTGACATTTAAATGACTACTTAACTCTTTTTTTTGCTCTAGCTGTCCCGCTCGCTCCGGACAGCCTCGCTCGCTCTGGTTGGTCTCTCCGGTCCAAGGATTCGTTTCATATTATTCTTCATAAGTACGCTGTAGCTGACTTCAGACGCACCAGAGGAGGGCATCAGATCTCATTACGGGTGGTTGTAAGCCACCATGTGGTTGCTGGGATTTGAACTCATCACCTTCGGAAGAGCAGTCGAGTGCTCTTACCCGCTGAACCATCTCACCAGCCCCTTAACTCTTTTCTTAACATAGAAAACACTAGTTTCTGACATCAGAAATATGTAGAATTACTCTAAAAACCATGAAATAATTTAAAACATCACACAATTAATAGTTTGACCAACAATTTGTCTACCAAGTGAGCCTTGCATTTTTTCCTGCTTTGTCATGAACATACATTGCTCTAGCTGAGTGTGGTGGGGCCACCCACAAGTCCAGCACCCAGGAAGCTGAGCCTGGAGAATCTCCAGAAGGAGGTCAGCCTGTGCTGCAGGGCCAAACCCCGGGGAGAAAAACAATAACAGAAAGAAACAAATGTACTCTACCCTTGTAGTCTGATGTCACTTGAAACAGTTCTCTTCAAGACGGGCGTGGTGGCGCTTGCCTTTAATCCCAGCACTCGGGAGGCAGAGGCAGATGGATTTTCGAGTTCGAGGCCAGCCTGGTCTACAAAGTGAGTTCCAGAACAGCCAGGGCTATACAGAGAAACTCTGTCTTGAAAAAGCAAAAGAAGAAGAAGAAGAAGAAGAAGGAAGAAGAAGAAGAAAGAAACAGTTCTCTTCAGCAGAATACACATCAAATTGATATTTTGTCTTTTTTCTTTAATATTTCATAGTAAAGTTATATACATAATATAATATATAATATAAACATATAAAATTATACTATATTTATATAGTATATATACTATATTTACATATAATATATTATATTTAAGTATAATATATTTATATATTTATATAGAAATATATAAAACATAAAATATAATATAAACATAACTTTATATATTATATACAATAATATCAATATGAAAATATAAATTTATGTTTATATTTATTACATGTTATATAAATATATATATGTGTGTGTGTGTGTGTGTGTGTGTACAGGCCAATCCATCCAATCCATTAGATGAGAAGCAGCACCTCAGTATAGCTTTATTTATTTGTTTTTAAAGATTATTTATTTTGGGGGGCTGGTGAGATGGCTCAGCGGGTTAGAGCACCCGACTGCTCTTCCGAAGGTGATGAGTTCAAATCCCAGCAACCACATGGTGGCTTACAACCACCCGTAACAAGATCTGACGCCCTCCTCTGGTGCGTCTGAAGTCAGCTACAGCGTACTTATGAAGAATAATAAGAAATGAATCCTTGGACCGGAGAGANATTGATTTCTTTTCCTGCCTTTACCGAATGGGTCAAAAACATGGTGTAACGCTGCTGGTTCCAATTAAAATCACCTGTTAGCTTACAAAGGTTGGCCCTCTCCTCCCGCCCCTTCCTCCCCCATTTAAAAAGGGTTTAAAAGATTTTCATTTAATTGATTTGCTGTAAAATGCCCTTTACAATTACCCAGATAAACTAGGCGTCACCTGTGGAGTAAGAGGCAATTTGAGCTGTTTATCCAGACTTCGCCTCTGGTCACTTCTCACCCTGGGATCTTGAGTTTCTGTATTGATAGCCTGCATCTGTCAACATTGGGTATTTTTAGTGGGCTGTAGAAAGCTTTTAGGGAGATGGGGACTGTAGGGTTGCATCTTTGAGCAGGTGAAGAAAGCAGGACGGGTTCCCCCCCCCCTTTTCTTTTTGGTGGTTGTTGTTTGAATTAAGAACACTTTATTGTTCAGAGAAGAAGCTAAGAAAATCAGCTCTGGGCCCATATGCCTGAAAGTAATCAGGGTTGGCCCATTTAACAACCTGAAAGTGGGCTTCAGGAAATAGTGACTTGGTGATGGATAAAATCGAGTAAATAATATATACAGTTTTCTCTTGGTGCTTGTTTCATGGGCAGCTGTTGTTCATGTTCAAAGTTGGGGGAGTCTCATAAGGGCTGTCCTAGAAGTGATACTGGTGGGATTTTTGTTTTGTTTGTTTGTTTTTTTGTTTTTGTTTTTGCTGATAGGGAATTGAGAGACAGTTATTTTAGGCCATGTGTGTTTTTGACATAGATGCTTAAATCTGCTGCTAGACCTGGGTTGAGCCATGCCCTTGCCATAGAAAGAGGAAGCAATGTGAGTCTTAACTGAAGAATTATGAGCAAAACTGGTGTTAGAACACAAAGTATAGGCAAATATGGGAGGGTAATTCTGTAAATTATATACCCGTAATGCCGAAGCTGGTGACGAAAATTATAAAATGCTTTGTAAGCCTTTGAGATACCTGGAGTTGCCTAAGAACAAAGTGTAATTTGCTTTTTTGTCTGTTATAGTTTGATAAGTATTTCTATTCCTTTGTGTGTCGGGGCTTGGTCCTCAGTTTGTGGCACCTTTGTTTTGGTGAGGGGCTCTGAAAACTTTGGAATGTGTGATCAAAGTAGAGGGGGCAGGCTTCTGCTGGCATCTTATCTTCAGCCTCTTCCTTTCTCTTTCTCAATCCTTCCTATCCTCCATGAGGTGAAGAAGTCTTTCCATCATTTGCTTCCACCAAGGTGTTCTGTCCAAGCACACAGGTCAAGTGCCTTTGTATTGAACATCATGAAAAACTGGGCTAAAGTGAATCTTTAAAACCCTTTGAGTTATTTTAGCCAGGCATTCTGTCACAGCAATGCAGAAGTAACTGTTGTTGTAAACACAGGATGGTGAAGAGAAAGTAAGTTACAAACTGGCAGGGTGTAATCCCAGCATTTGGGAGAAGAAGGCAGGAGGGTCAGGAGTTCAAGACCAGCTTCAACTAGAAAGTTTGAGTCCAGCCTAGGCTACAAGAGACCTTGCCTTAAACAAAGAAAGGGTGGGGGGGAGATGAGGGTGGTGGGTGGATGTCATGGGGCAGGCCTTTAAGTGCTGGGGGCAGAGGAAGATGGATCTCTGAATTTGAGGCCAGCTTGCTCTACAAAGCAAGTTCCAGGACAGCCAAGGCTACACAGAGAAACCCTGTCTCAGGAAGAAAAAAGAAAAAAAAAAAGAAAAAAGAAAAAAAAGAAAAAGAAACTCTTTTACACTGTTTGGTAGAAATGTAAAAATGGAAAGCAGTCTGTGGCACCTCAGAAATTATATCTGGACCTCAGCAGGTAAGAGCACTTGTTCTTGCAGAGGACCCAGGTCCAGCTCTCAGCACCCACATGATGTTTCACGGCCATAAGTAGGTATGAACAATATGCACACACATACATGCAGGCAAAGCACTCAGACACTTAAAATTAAATAAAAATATTTTAAAAAATTAGACAAAACCTTCCTGGGCAGGTGAGATGGTTCAATATCATAAAGGTGCTTACCACATAAGTTTGATCCCCAGATCCCCGCCTGTAGGAAGAGAGACCTGACTCCACAAAGTCGTCCTCTGACCTCCACATGCGTGCTGTGGCAAGAGTGTGTCCCTTCCCTCCTCACCTGTTTGTACGCACACATACAGGCATGCATGTGTGTGCACACATTTATCATGCACATGAAATAAACAAGGCATATTCTCAAGAGGAACGAGAGCACACATCCACACAAAGTGTTAATTATAAAACCCAACCACTGGGGCTGGAGAGATGGCTCAGTGGTTAAGAGCACTGGCTGCTCTTCCAGAGGTCCTGAGTTCAAATCCCAGCAACCACCTATGGCTCAAAACCATCTGCAATGGGATCTGATGCCCTTTTCTGGTGTGTCTGAAGGCAGTGACAGTGTACTCATGTATATAAAATAAATAAATCTTTGGAAAAAAAAACCCTCAACCACTAAAATGTCACTTAGTAAATGAGTGCATTAGAATTGTGATACTTCTCCACAATAAAATACCAGTCAGCCATAAAAATGAGTGAAGTAGCTGGGCGTGGTGGCGCACGCCTTTAATCCCAGCACTCGGGAGGCAGAGGCAGGCGGATTTCTGAGTTTGAGGCCAGCCTGGTCTACAAGGCGAGTTCTGGCACAGCCAGGGCTATACAGAGAAATCCTGTCTCGAAAAACAAAAGGTGTGTGTGTGGGGGGGAATGAGTGAAGTACTGGAGTCCATACAGATATGCTACAATGTAGACCAACCTTAAAAACACTATGCTAATTAAAAGAACTCAGTCAGATTACGTGGTATGATTCCACTTACAGGCACGGTCCATAATAGGCACATCCAAACTGACAGACAGCAGATTGGCGGTTCCTCAGGTTCTCGATGACTGCAAGACTATGCTGATATATTTTGGGGTGACAAAATGTTTTAAAATTAACGTGGGGGGGGGAGGGCAGTGCATGACCTGGGTGTTCTAAAGGATGGGGACTTGAACAGGTTTATGGTATGTATATGATGTCTGAAAGGAGTTCAGAACATTTCTCCTCTCCCAGCTTAGCTCAGTGAAAAGTGAGTTGATTCAGTTTTCTAGAGAGCTTTCATATCCGTCCATGTGCCTTTGTGTAGCTGGCCACTGTCTCCTGTTCTTCTGGGCACCACAAAAGCCTGATTATCCTGGCTCCCATGGGGCCTCTGTCAGCCTCTACTCTGCTGACTTGGAATCCCACCCCCCTCCTCTTCCTCTTCCTCGTTCCCTTCCNTTTTATTCTTTAGTTGTGATTTTACTTTTGGAACTTTGGATTTTTTTTAAATGTATATGAATGTTTTGTCTCCATGTATATATCTGTTTACCAAGTGTGTGTCTTGTGCCTGCAGAGGCCAGAAGAGGGCATCTGCCCCCTGGAATTGGAGTTATAGATGATTGTGACTGAACTTAGATCCTGTCTAAGAGAAGTCAGTGCTCTCAGCCACTGAGCCCATCTCTTCAGCCCTGTTTGATCCTCCTGCATCCTGTAAACACAGGATGGTGAAGAGAATCTCCTATATACTGGGATTACAGGTGTGCACCGCTATGCACAGCTTTGTTTTTGTTTTGTTTGTTTGTTTTCATGATCTAATAATAAAAAGATATTTATTTATTTTATCTTATGCATATGAGTGTTTTGCCTGAGAGTATATATGTGCATTCTGAATGTGACTACTGCTCCAAAGTCAGCAGAGTATGTCGGATCCCTTGGAAATGGACTTACAGATGGTTGTAAGCCACCATGTGGGTGCTGGAAATTGAACCTAGGTCCTCTGAAAGTGCAACCAGTGCTCTTAACTGCTGTGCCAATTCTCCAGCCCCCTTTGGTTATTTTTGTAAAGCCCAGACTGGCCTCAAACTCACTAAGTCACTAAGGATTAAATACCACTCTCTTGAGAGGGTCTTACATTGTGCCTTGGCTAACTGGTGTCTCACTATGTAGATCAGGCTGCCCTCCAGCTCACAGAGATCCATTTTCTTCTGAGACCCATGTGCTGGCATTAAAGGTATGAACCACCTTGCCTGGTTGTGGTGTCCCTTCTCCACCAACATAGTTGGTGCAATGACCAGAGCTGTGCCGTGCCGCACCCAATGGCATCCATTGTGTTGTTAACTAGGCTAAGAGCCCGGTACCCTGCGGCCAGGTTCTGCAAGTCTTCTAGGTCACCCGGTTCCGCCCAGCTTACCAGAGGCCCACCTACAACCAGCCCACCTGTGCAACCTGCGAGATGTCATGAGACTTCAGGGTTCCCGCCAAACTCCAGACCGCCTGCGCAGAAGACTGGGGGCAGGGTTCCCCTTCCTTTATCCCCAAATGCTTGTCCACCATTAAACAGTCGTTCTAAGCAGAAGTAACCATGTAGCCTCGGAGTTCTTCTTTCTTCCCCCTCTCCCTTAGTTTCATTTCAGCTTCGGGCCAATCCTCCAGGAACCCAGTCCACTGCGGGCAGTGGACCCCAACACCTGGTAATCTTTTTTTTTTTTCTAAGATTTATTTAGTATATGTAAGTATACTGAAGCTGTCTTCAGACACGTTTTCTCTCTCTCAGGCCCCTCTTGCTCTGACCCAAAGATTTATTTATTTGTTAAATGTAAGTACACTGTAGCTGTCTTCAGACACCCCAGAAGAGGGCATCAGATCTCATTTTACGGATGGTTGTGAGCCACCATGTGGTTGCTGGAATTTGAACTCAGTTCCTTTGGAAGAGCAGTCGGTGCTCTTAACCACTGAGCCATCTTTCCAGCCCTGACTTTGAATTCTTGATCCTCCTCCTTCAGCTCCTGACTTCTGGAGCTATAGATAGGAGTCACTGTCTTTGTGTGCTTGCCTTGGAACTGTGAAGTTTAACTTTAACTGTCAGTCTGACAATGTAGCATTGCCTGGGGAGAGAGTCTCAAGGATAGATTATCTACATTGGGTTGGTCTGTAGGCATGTCTGTGAGGACTGTTGCAATTAAGTTAATTGATGTCAGAAGACCCAGCCCACAGTGGGCAGCATCATTTCTTTGGCAGGAGGTCCTGAACTATCACAAGAATGGAGAGCAGAGCATAGGCAAACAGACAAGAAAAACACATGCACTCATTCCTGCTGCACTCTTGACTGTAGACGTGCTGTGACCAACTGTGACTTCCTCCAAAGAGATGAACTATAACCTGGAATTGTGAGCTAAAATCAACCTTTTGTTCCCTAAGTTGCTTTCTGTCCATTTTTTGTTTTGTTTGTGTTTTAATCACAGCAACAGAAATGAAACTAGATCGAGAACATCTTATTAAGTACCTCCCTTGTCCATATGTTTGAAAACCATGCTTGCACTTATGTATATTGTAACTGATTCTTTAATCATCTCTACCAGACTTTCAGTCTTTTGTTGGAGGTAAGGATTATGTCAGTGAGTATATCGGTTCATTAAGGTCCAGGGATGTCTGATGACTCCCGACTTGATATGCTAACAGTTCTGAGCTGTGAAGGCTATGTGATTATTGATATTTTGGGAGGAAGGGAATATTGAGTAGGGTCTCATGTAGCCCAGGATGGCTTCCAACTGGCTCTATAGCTAAGGATGGCTTGGCTTTCTATCATTCTGTTTACCCTTATTAACTTTAATACTATAGTCAGAAAGAGCTATTTTCTCTTCTTTGTTTTTTATTCATTTAAAACGTTTTCATTGTTACCCAGATACGGTGGCTCAGACCTTTAATCCCATCATTCCAGCACTTGGGATGCTGAGGCAGGAGGACTTTTTCAAGTTTGAGGCCAGCCTGGGCTACTAAAAAGGTGGGAGGCAGGTAAGAAGACTGGATGTTAGGTGCTTGATGCTAATGGTCTCACTGGTTCCCCCCCTACCCCCCCCCCCCCCGCCTTTGGGCAGCTTTGGGAGTTATCCGCATGTGTACAAACACACAGGTGTCTGTCTGTCTCTATATCCATCGAATCGAATCTATCATCTCTCTAATAAAAGCCATGGCTTTATACTGCTGGCTCTAATTCCAGCCCAACACATGAATAGTTCATTTTCATCCCCTTAAAAGAAAACCTAAAACTTTAAATTTCTGTTTCCAACAGAAAAAGCCTTGCTGCTTCTTATTCATAATAGATGGATGTTTTGTCCAACCTTACACGTGTAGTTTCACAATATCTAACATATCCTGCAACAACCAGATTTCCCACATATATACATGATTGTGTTCACTTTACCCTTAGAACATACTGGTTTTTGTTTTGTTTTGTTTGTTTTGTTTTGTTTTGTTTGTTTTGTTTTGTTTTGTTTTGTTTTTTCGAGACAGGGTTTCTCTGTGTAGCCCTGGCTGTCTTGGAACTCACTCTGTAGACCAGGCTGGCCTCGAACTCAGAAATCCACCTGCCTCTGCCTCCCGAGTGCTGGGATTAAAGGTGTGCGCCACCACGCCCGGCTACATACTGTTGTTTATTCGTGTGTTTTGTGTGTATGAGTGCTCTGTCTTCATGCACACTAGAAGAGAAAATCAGATCCCATTAGAGATGGTTGTGAGCCAATAAATGTTTGCTGGGAATTGAACTCAGGACCTCTGGAAGAGCAGTCAAGTGCAAGTGCTCTTAACCACTGAGCCATCTCTCCATCTCCTAGAATATACTGTTAAATATTAGAGATTGAGAGAGAGAGAGAGAGAGAGAGAGAGAGAGAGAGAGAGAAAGAAAGAAAACTACCATGTATATGTAACGGTTTCTATTTGTCCAAGTCTCAGGATCTTTGAAGAAATAATCAATAATCCCAGGCTAACTGTGCTGGAGCTGGTAGGGTTGGGCAGAACCCTCATCTCTCCCCACCCTTCCCCCTTAACATACGCTGTTTTCTCCATCACCGATTTCTTTAGAGAGCTACAAAAATATTTGCACACATCCTTGCAAGTCCTGAACATCAGTCTAGCCCAACTGCACTGAACGCCCCACTGCGTTGACTCCAGGCCACATGCGATCTTTTGCCGTCTTTGGGTCTGGGGTAGGGTGTGTAGAGGGATGGGGGTCTCTATGCCAATTGTGAACCACAGCTATATCAAACCCATTTATCCCTTTTCGTTTCCGCTTGCTGGATGAGGCCACCAGGTGGCGCTCCAGAGTCTTCTGGTGCCACACTTGAAAATTCAGCTGCATGGAGTTAGATGGACTTTAAGAGCCATTGTACCCGAGAAGAGAGAATTCTTAGCTTCCTGTTTAATTTTATTAAGAAGTTTCCTACCGTTTAGGCCACCAAGTAGCGAAATCACAACGGAAGCATTTAGCCTCTGACCTCTGTTTGGAAACTTTAGGGTATTTCTGTTTTCCTTTCCGTAAATTCCCTTCACAGAAACTTAACTAGCCAGATCATCCTGAATTTCTGATCCTCCTGCTTCCACCTCCCAAGTGCTGGGATTTCAGATGTGCCATCATGCCTGGCTGCAAGCTGAATTTTGCAGGTGTAATTGAGGTTATAAATCAGTAGCTCTTAAGACAGAGAAATTATCAAAATAAGCCTAGTCAAATTTTATGAGCCATGTAAGAGCTGAGCATTTTCTTCAGCTGGTGGCAGAGGAGGAAGGAGCAAGACTTGATGTCTTGTGCTAACTTCTCAGTAAAGGTCCTGGGAGGGCCCTGAGGATGCTAAGAGCAGACTCGAGCTAACTGCCAGCAGGAAAGCAGGGAGCCTCGTCTCCAGCAAACCTAAGAAACAATTCTTTAACAACCAGAATGGACAGGGAAGCGAGATCTTTCTCAGAGCCTCTAGATGAGAATCCAGAACACCCAACAACTCTGAGACCCTAAACACAGAGTCCACTGAGCCTGTGTGGCCTTTCTACTTATGGAACAGTGAGATAAGAAATGATTATCGTGATAAGCCAAATGGTTCCACAAACCTAGGATTGTATAAATCCTAGGACTCAAGAGGCTGAGGCAGGAGGATTGCCATGAGTTTGAGGCTGGCCTATGACATATAGTGGTTGAAAGCTTGATTGAGATCCTGCCTCAAAGTTATTGAAAAGATGGAGAGACGGCAAACGCCGCTGTGCCTGGTTGAGAAGTGTTCTTTCCTTTGGGTTTTCTGAAACAGGGTCAGTGCTGGTTTGTTTTTTGTCAACTTGACACAAGTGAAGGTCATCTGGGAAAAAGGACAGAGTTAATAAAACGCCCCATCAGATTAGCCTGTAGGTAAGTATGTGGGGGCATATTCTTGATTAAGTGTGGGAGGGCCACTCTGGGCAGATAGTTCTGGAATATATATAATATATAAATACATATAGCAGGCTGAAAAAGCTATGGACAGCAAGCCAGTAAGCAGTACTCTTCTTTCTTTGGTCTATGTTTCAGTTCCTGCCTCCAAGTTCCTGCCCTGCTTGAGTTCCTGCTTTGACATGGGGCAGTGACGGACTGTGTAAATCTAGCAAACCCTTTGCTCCCCAAATTGCTTCTAGTCATGGAGTTCATCACAACAACAGAAACCAAAATAAAACAGTCTTATGGCCCTGAACTGGATTTGTAGCTGAACATGATCTTGAAACTCAGAGCCTCTGGCCTTTGCTTCTGTAACGCTTTTCTTTGTTTTGTTTTGTTTTTTTATGTTTTATTTTTTTGCTTTTAGGCAGTATTGTGTGTGTGTGTGTGTGTGTGTGTGTGTGTGTGTGTAGCCCTGGTTGTCCCAGAATGAGCTCTGTTGATCAGGCTGGCTTTGCACTCACAGAGGTCCACCTGCTTCTGCCTCCTGAGTGCTGGGATTAAAGGCATGTGACACCACCGACCAGCTTGAAAAGCACATTTTATAAAATGGGAGAAAACACTATTTGCAATAGTTGTTAAGTAACGGTGGTATGACACATATACCCTTAAAAGGAAAAGATATATATGCACAGATATGGAAGATTAGTTAGCATTGTCAACAATACTATATGCATATATAATTACCTTTATTTATTTATTTATTTATTTATTTTTATTTTTGGTTTTCCAGACAGGGTTTCTCTGTGTAGCCCTGGCTGTCCTGGAACTCACTTTGTAGACCAGGCTGGCCTCGAACTCAGAAATCCGCCTCCCAAGTGCTGGGATTAAAGGCGTGCGACACCAAGCCCGGCTATTACCTTTATTTTTATGTGTACAGATGTCTTGCCTACATTTGTATCTGTACAGCACATGTATGCAGTTCCTGTGGAGGCCAGAAGAGGGAGTCAGATCACTTGGCCAGGAGTTACAGACGGTTGTGGGTGCTAGGAATAGAAGTGGCATTCTCTGAAAAGATGAGCCAGTGCTCTTAACCACAGAGCCGTCTCTTCAGCCTCCAAAAATAGTTTTCAGTGAAAAAATAAGCACACCTCGGAGCCAGAGCCATGGTCCAGTGATGAGCGATGCTCGCGCGCCAGGCCTGGAGCCCTGAACTGCTTGACTGGGACACACAGAGGAAGGAGAGGACGGATCCCTTAAAGCTATCCTCTGACTTACCTACGTGATACATTCACATACGTCTCTCTCTCCCTCACATTCTCAGTCACACACACAATAAACGCATTTTAAAAAGTCAAGCTATAGAACAATGTAAAGAACATATAAAAAATGTTTATTAGTATATGTTCTCTAGGCAGGCAGTAAATTCACCTTTTGAGAGGACAAGATGGTGGTTGTGGACAGGCATGAGATAGAGAGAAATTTCGCTGACTTTTGTGATAGTGTTTGAATTTGGAACTGTGTGCAAATATTATTTATTTAAAAAAAAAATCTAAAAGCCGGGCGTGGTGGCACACGCCTTTAATCCCAGCATTCGGGAGGCAGAGGCAGACGCAGGCATATTTCTGAGTTTGAGGCCAGCCTGGTCTACAGAATTCCAGGACAGCCAAGGCTACAGAGAAACCCTGTCTCGAAAAACAAACAAACAAACAAAAATAATAATAAATAAATAAATAATAAATAAATAAAATAAAAATAAAAATAAAAATAAATAAATCTTGAGCCTGGTCTACAGAGTGAGTTCCAGGACAGCTAGGTCTACACAGAGAACTGTCTCGAAAACAAACAAACAAACAAACAAACAAAACAAAATCTTGGCTGGGTGGTGGCACATGGGAAGCACTTGGGAGGCAGAGGCAGGTAAATCGCTGAGTTCAAGGCCAGCCTGGTCTACAAAGTGAGATCCAGGACAGCCAGAGCTATACAGAGAAACCTTGTCTTAAAAAACAAACAAACAAACCAGAGTGGCTGGGCTTAGTGGTTAAGAGCACTGACTGCTCTTCCGAAGGTCCTGAGTTCAAATCCCAGCAACCACATGGTGGCTCACAACCATCTGTAATGAGATCTGATGCCCTCTTCTGGTGAGTCTCAAGACAGCTACAGTGTACTTACAAATAATAAGTAAACAAAACTTTAAGAAAACAGAAACAAAACAACAAGAAGACCTACAAACAAACAAACAAACAAACAAATGAAGACGACCAAACCAAACTAAAATAGCAACAAATTCTTTCTTTGGAAAAAGATAATTCACCAGATGTCTGCTTCCCGCTCCCTTCTCCCCACACTCAAATATTCTCTACTTATGCTTTCCCCCGACAAGTACAGCCATCTCCCCCTGTGAGAGGCTGTGTTCCTCAAACCCTACTGGGTGCTTGAATACGAATAGTTCTGAATCTCACATATACTGTTTTCCCCAGAATATATATGCCTACTCCACAGTCTAATTTACAAATTAGTCACAGCAAGAGACTAAAAACTGCAAGGAAGGTAAAGTATATCAATTATAACAATATGCTGTCATAAGACGGTCAGCATCTCCACTGGGGACTATTATTAAGTAAAATACGTAGAATTAAGTAAAAACCTGAACACAGGCACCATGGCACTGCCAAAGCTGATCTGCTGACCAAGATTGTCAAAGAACAAATGTACAGGCAACATATAAACCATAGCTACACCAGATACAGGAACATCCTTTCTGGGATGGATGAACTGGGTATGGTGCTTCATTACCTGATAATTTGAAATGTATGAATTGCTTATTTCTGAAAACTTCAATTTAGTATTTTTTTGGACCCACGATCACTACAGGTAACCGAATCCACAGATAAGGGTAGACAGCTCTGCTCTTTGAAAATGCGCACAGATAAGTGCTTTTTTTACAACCACGTGATATACATACAAAGGCATGATGCTTTAATTGGGCTTGTAGGAACCCTGGACGGCACCTCAAAAGTGTGTAGTGCCACATGTGAAGGTGTGTATTCATATATTTCTGATACATACCAGTGTACATACTTGCCTTTGGTCCACTCTTACCCTCTCCCTCACCTGTGCCAGCTTCCTGTGTGTGCACCTGTAGGCAGTCCTATTTGTGAATATGTATATATGGATACATACACACGCACAAACATCAGTGCCTTTGACCTGCTCTTCCCCTCGGTCCTCAGCAGTGCCAGCTTCCTGTGTGTGTGCACCTGGGCAGAAGCCCCTAATGCCGAGGACAGGCGGAAATGGGTTAAAAGTATCCTATTCAATAGTACTAAATAGGCCTAATTATAGGTGACTGTAAAACTCTAATCAGCCAAGGACTCATTAGCTATTAAAAAGAAGAGGATATTGTAGACCTAAAATTAAAGGACCCCAGTGACAAATGCACTCAGACACTTGAGAGAAGGGAACTTGGGGGCTGGGGACATGGCTGAGGGAACAAAGTGCTCGGTGTGCGACTGTAAGGACACCCACATAAAAGCTGGATGCACACCGCAGCCTGTCTGCAAACCCAGCACTTGGGAAGCAGAGACAGGTGATGCCAGGATTGAACTGGCTTGTGTCGTCAGCCAGCTCCAGGTTCAGTAGAGAGCCTGCTTTAGGAATTAAAGTGGGGAAGGGGGTGTGTGGCGATCAAGGGGGATAGCTGATACCACCTTCCGGCCTCCACGAGTGTGCAAACACCAGTGTACACACTACACGCATACACACGTGCAGAAAAAAAAAGAAGAAAAGAGCTGCTTTCTTTCAGTTAAACAACAGTTAGCTAGACAGGATGGGGAGGAAGCCAATAGCCAAAGAAGGGGAGTCTTGGAGTCATGACCTTCCTGGGCCTAGTGGCCTGTACTCTCCATGACTCTGGGGCTCAAGAGGATAATTCCAAATTCAAGGCCAGTCTGAACAAATCAGTGAACTTCTGCCTCATAATAAAAGGTGGGCTAGGGATGTAGCTTAGCACTTTCCAGGCACGTGCTGAAGGTCCTGGGGTACTGCCTCTAGTACCATAGGCAAACCAACATGGCCTCTCTCTGGGAGCTTCCTCTTCCAGGCCCTTCTGGGTCTCTCTCTGGAGGTTGTACTTAAGGAAGCAGGGGAGACAAGAGGAGGGATTCTGCCAACCTAGCTGTTCCCACAGGAACTCACACACTTATAGGAGGCGTGCAAAAGCCTTGGTAATCTGCCCTCTTCCATCTCGGAGATGCTTCCCTGCTTCCTGCTTCTCACCAAAACCCTTTCTCTCTCTGGTGACTGTAAGCCTCACC
This sequence comes from Mus minutoides, assembly GCA_902729485.2. NCBI lineage: Eukaryota > Metazoa > Chordata > Mammalia > Rodentia > Muridae > Mus > Mus minutoides. Next base: position 109,787 of record LR751794.1, read on the forward strand.
CCACTGTATCTTACCCTCTTCTTATCCTGACTCAGCCACCCACTAGCAAGCAGGATGCTCTCTGGGAGTCGCTTGTGCTAAGCAAACAGGGCTAATATCTGTCTTCCAGAGCCGAGAGCACAGAGGATGTCTACTGAGACAGGACTGTAATAAGCATGTCTTACAAAAGACGAGCTTCTGTGACCCAGGCTGCAGGGTCCCGAGGACAGGATTCGTCTCTAGCCATCTGAGTTTCAGATTGCTGCCACGCTTTTCTTATATGGTGGGACTGGAGAGTTATTCTCATCATGGCACACATAGATTCTGTCTACACAGGACAGTAGTCTCCACTATGGGGATAGAGTAATGGTGGCTGTGTTAGTAACTTTGGTGTGTCATCCATTTACCATGTAGCAGGTGCCAGCATAAGCACATATTGTTTTCATATATGTAGTCCCCACAACGCCTGCAGCATGGAGTGTATTGTCTGTATCAAGCCTCAGGTTAAAGAACTAACTCAGTGTGACCCTGCTGCGGTCAGGCCGGTAGCACCTGCGATACATCCCTACTCTCAGCTGTAGCATTTAGGGAGTTGAAGATAGATGGCATTTGCTTTTACATTTTTAAAAAATTTATTTTTGTAACCGGGTGTGGTGGCGCACTCCTTTAATCCCAGCACTTGGGAGGCAGAGGCAGGTGGATTTCTGAGTTCAAGGCCAGCCTGGTCTACAAAGTGAGTTCCAGGACAGCCAGGGCTACACAGAGAAACCCTGTCTCAAAAAACCAAAAAAAAAAAAAAAAGATTTTTGTAATAACAATATGAACTAACCAGTACCCTTAGAGCTCCCTGGGACTAAACCACCAACCAAAGAGAACACATGGTGGGACTCATGGCTCTAGCTGCATATGTAGCAGAGGATGGCCTAGTTGGTCATCAATGGGAGGAGAGGCCCTTGGTCCTGTGAAGGTTCTATGCCCTAGTATAGGGGAATGCCAGGGCCAGGAAGCAGGAGTGGGTGGGTTGGTGAGCAGGGGTAGGAGGAATGGATAGTGGATTTTCAGAGGGGAAACCAGGAAAGGAGATAACATTTGAAATGTAAATAAAGAAAATATCTAAAAAAAAATTTTGTTTGTGTGTGTGTGCGTGTGTGCAAAAGCATGCCTCCTATAAGTGTGTGAGTTCTTGTGGAGGAAGCTAGGTTGGCAGAGAGCAAGGTTCAGCAAGCCTCCTATCTCTGACCCCTCTAGAGCTGGTCGAGTGAAAGTGCCCATACCCAGATTTTTTCATGTGCTGGGGATTCAAACTCAGGTCCTCATGCGTGTGCAGCAAGCACCACTGAGCCGTCCTCCCTCACATCAGTGGGTCTTTGGAAATTTTGGGATCTTTGGAAACTTTTGATTCTATTGTTCTGATTTTCTTTTTTCCTTCCTTCTTTCTTTCCTTCTTTCTTCTTAAAGATTTATTTACTATGAGTCTTCAAACACACCACAAGAGGGCGTTAGATCCCAATACAGATTGTTGTGAGCCACCATGTGTTTGCTGGGAAATTGAACATAGGACCTCTGGAAGCAGTCAGTGCTCTTTACTGCTAAGCCATCTTTCCAGCTCTTCCTTCCTTCCTTCCTTCCTTCCTTCCTTCCTTCCTTCCTTCCTTCCCTTACCCAAAGCTATAGACACGGAAGGATTTGAGCTGGGTCTTGAGAGAGAACATCATCAAAAGAAGGTGCCAAGAAGGGCTTTCCAGGAGCTGTGCCTGAGTGTCCTACATGGCTCTTCTTTTGCCGTAGCTCCACAATTGGAAGATTTTGTCTATCAAAGCCAAGCCAGCTGCACT
>LR751794.1:111700-125954 GCA_902729485.2 Mus minutoides
TATATATATATATATATATATATATATATATATATATATATATATATATATATACACACACACAAATAAGGAGTATCAATCTTTCTTTCTTGTAATGCTGAGTATCAAGCCTGAAACTTGTGCACACACAAAGAAACCAAAGAGCTGTGCACTAAGTAAGCAGTTAGTGACTGCTGTGAATATGGTATCACACCGGAGCCTGAAAGTGCACATCAATGGACAAGATACTGCCCCTCATTCAAGGAACTTCTTTGTATTTATTTTATTTTATTTTATTTTATTAGATATTTTCTTCATTTACATTTCAAATGGTATCCCAAAAGTCCCATATAGGGTGGGGATCCTGTTCCCCTACCCACTCACTCCCACTTCTTGGCCCTGGCGTTCCCCTGTACTGGGGCATATAAACTTTGCAATACCAGGGATCCATCCCACAATCAGCCACCAAACATAGACACTATAGCATATGCCAGCAAGATAGTGCTGAAAGGGCCCGGATATAGCTGTCTCGTGGGAGACTATACCAATGCCTGGCAATCATGGAGGTGGAAGCTCACAGTCAGCTATTAGATGGAACACAAGGTTCCCAAGGAAGGAGCTAGAGAAAGGACCCAAGGAGCTGAAGGGGTCTTCAACCCTATAGGCGGAAGAATAACATGAACTAACTAGTACCCCCTGAGCTCATGTCTCTAGCTGCATATATAGAATAGGATGGCCTAGTTGGCCATCATTGGGAAGAGAAGCCCCTTGGTCATGCAGACTTTATATGCCCTAGTACAGGGGAACGCCAGGGCCAAGATGTGGGAGCGGGTGGGTAGGGGAGCAGGGCCGGGAGGCGGGAGGGTATAGGGAACTTTCTGGATAACACTTGAAATGTAAATGAAGAAAATATCTAATAAAAGTTGGGAAAAAAAAACAACTTTGCAATACCAAGGGGCCTCTCTTCCCAATGATGGCCGACTAGGCCATCTTCTGTTACATCTGCAGCTAGAGACACGAGCTCTGGGAGTACTGATTAGTTCATATTGTTGTTCCACCTATAGGGTTGCAGACCTCTTGCATTTATTTTAAATTGAAGAAACATGACACCTATGCTTATTGTTACCTTGGATAGAAAATAGAATAACATCTGTTATTATGCAATTTTGAGGTCTTCAAAGGAAAAGCACTTTCCATTCATTGAGACAACTCTAAGGCAGACACAAACAGGTGCTTTACAGACACCTCCATGTGCTGGGTGGCAGCTCCATGGCTTGTTCCTTGTGATGCCTGCCACTTGGTGGATGCTCAGCAAATATCGAATCCATAAAATAAACTGTTCCTAACTTTTTCAACAGTTCTGCATGGTTATTTACTTATTTTTTTGAAATGGAATCCAAGAATTAGAGAGCACTTGCCAAAATTCTTGCTACTCTAAGTGACACAGCAGAGGGTCAAATCCAGATTTGTCTGACTTTAAAAATTGTGTGTGGCCGGGCGGTGGTGGCGCACGTCTTTGATCCCAGCACTTAGGAGGCAGAGGCAGGCAGATTTCTGAGTTCGAGGCCCGCCTGGTCTACAAAGTGAGTGCCAGGACAGCCAGGGCTATACAGAGAAACGCTGTCTTGAAAAACAAACAAACAAAAAAATTGTGTGTGCCGGGCAGTGGTGGCACACGCCTTTAATCCCAGCACTTGGGAGGCAGAGGCAGGCAGATTTCTGAGTTCAAGGCCAGCCTGGTCTACAGAGTGAGTTACAGGAAAGCCAGGGTTACATAGAAAAAAACCCTGTCTGGAAAAAACAAAAACAAACAAACAAACAAACAAACAAAAAATTGTGTGCACTCCTTTGATCTCAGTACTCTAGAGTCAGACTCTTTGAGTTTGAGACCAGTCTGGTTTACATAGCAAGTTCCAGGACAGCCAGGGCTACAAAGTAGAGAAATCCTGTCTCAAAAAACAAGACAAGACAAGACAAGACAAGATAAGATAAAACAATACAATACAATACAATACAATACAATACAATACAATGCAATACAATACAATACAATACAAAAAACTTAAAAACAAAGAAACCAACCAACCAACAACAAAAGAACTGGCCTGGCAACAAGATATTGCTAGTAACAAGACTATCTGGGGTGTGGGATGGGTATTGGGTAACCAGCCACTTTCTGCTAGAATCCAAGGTCCACTCCATGAGAGGGAATGTATGCCATGTCTTAGTCAGGGTTTGTATTCCTGCACAAAACATCACAACCAAGAAGCAAGCTGGGGAGGAAAGGGTTTATTCTTCTTACACTTCCACATTGCTGTTCATCACCAAAGGAAGTCAGGACAGGAATTCAAGCTGGTCAGGAAGCAGGAACTGATACAGAGGACATGGAAGGATGGTACTTGCTTCCCCTGGCTTGCTCAGCTTGCTTTCTTATAGTACCCAGGACTACCAGCCCAGGGATAGCACCACCCACAATGGGCCCTTCCACCCTTGGTCACTAATTGAGAAAATGCCTTACAGCTGGATCTCATGGAGGCATTTCCTCAAGGGAGGCTCCTTTCTCGGTGATAACTCCAGCTTGTGTCAAGTTGACACACAAAACCAGCCAGTACACCTTATATAGTTGATCAAAAGCTTATGACTAAGAAGGTCACATGCCCTAGTGGGGAACTTATTACTTTTGGTGTGACTTATAGCCAAATTGCCTTCTAAACACTTATGTTTGTATGCTCAGGGTAGTGGTGCGCTCAGCCTGGGCCTGAGGGCAACAGTTAATTCCGAGTCTCACAATTGGTTAAGTGATGGGAATGACTGTTGAGTGCTCATCCCTAATGAGGTCATCTGCATCACTGTTCCAGGCCTTAGGGAACATCGAGGAAGAAGGGACGAGAAGACGGAAAGAGGAGTGCTACCAAGCTAGCTATGACTTGGTCGTTGCAATCACGAACACTCAGCAGCTGTGGCGACCTGCACAAGACCTAAATGAAGAACAAACAAAAATAAGGAGGGGGACATATAGGAAGAAGTGGATCCAGGAGGGGATAAGAGTGCATATACCAATTCATATGTGTGTGAAATTGTCAAAAATTAAAAAATAAAAAATTATAAGAAGAGAGTCTTCTGATATTTTGTCCTACCGAAGATGCCCAGAGCCTGGGACTACAAGGTAACAAACTCTGAGATAAGATATGAATATGCAAAATTGTGTCTGAGATGCAGCAATGGTTTACACATTAGCAGAAGAAAGAAAAGCAAGGCTGCAGGGCTGTGTAGCATTTGGAGGATGGGGAAGCAGCTAAGGGCTTAGAAAGGCATCCCGAGTACCAGGCTTTGGCTCAATTGAAATTGTTTCCTGGAAATATTAATCAAGCAACTACAGGTAGAGGAGTCTAGAATTCAGGGGGACGACACAGTAGTAATGATTCCTAAGTTAATAAGGAGATATTTGTGTAGGGGGGAAGGGGCTGGACAGATGGCTCAGTGGTTAAGAGTCCTATCTATAATGGGCTCTAACACCCTCTTCTGTCATGCAGGCATAACATGAGCACTCATACAAACAAACAAAAAAACAAACAAATAAAATATTTTTTAAAAAGAAGTGAGATCTGGGGAGATGGCCCAGTAAGCTTGCCACACAGGCATGAGAACCGGAGTTTAGGTCCTCAGTATTCCCTCAGAACTCCCTCAGAACTCCCTCAGTACTCACAGAAAAGCTGGACACAATGGAATGCATCTGTGTTCTCAGAGCAGAGACCCGCAGACCCCCAGAACTCAGTGGCCAGCCAGCCTAGTCAAAATGGTGAATGGTGAAGCAACCGAGGAAGTCATTAGCCTGTGGCTCCCATAGGTGCCCAGGTAAGTGCCCCTGCACACACTTGTGCACACACTCATATACCACATGCACACACTCCAAACTGTAAAAAAGAAAAAGAAAGATGGAAAGAAAAGGAGGTGATCAGTCTTTGAATAGAGGGTGTGACAGAAAGTGACAATAATAACAGAAAGGAGGAGACTGGGGATATAGTTCAGTGTAGAACAGTTGTCCTGCATACACAAGGCTCTCTGTATTCCTAAGTAGCCCAAATGGCATATGTTACCTCTTAGCAGGGCCAAGCAAGTGACATAGCTCCCCAATAGTTTCCTCCCTGACCCTGGAGTTACCTCCAGGTGGGTGTCAGCTGCTGTGAGAGAATCAGACCTTCACTATTTTTCATTTTATTCACTATGTGTGTGCGAGTGTGTGCACACCTGTCACAGTGTGCCTGTGGCGGTCAGAGAATAAACTAAGAGACACAGTTCTCTCTTTCCTCCATGTGGTTGCTGGTGATTGAACTCAGGTCGTCAGGCTTGGCTGTGGGTGCTCTGTGCCACCTGGCCAGCCCCAGTCAGCCCCAGCCAGCCCCAACCAGCCCCAGCCAGTCCCAGGTCTCCCCTTTTTAAAAAAATGATTTATTTATTTATTTATTTATTTATTTTATTTATTGTGTATACAGTATTCTAGCTGCATGTATGCCTGCAAGTCAGAAGATTATTGTAAATGTTATTACATATCTCATTATAGATGGTTGTGAGCCACCGTGTGGTTGCCGGGAATTGAACTCAGGACCTACTGGAAGAAGAGCCAGTACTCTTAACCACTGAGCCATCTCCCCAGCCCAGGTCAGAGCTTTCAAACCAGTGACTTGCTGGCAGTCGGTTCCTTTGCTAGCATTTATGGAGGACTGATCACTAAGCTCACGGCATCAGCACCGCCATGGTTTGTGCCCTTAATTCTGTACAGTACATTCAGCTTGTGTGGTGTGAAGGTTCGGGGGTGCAGGAAGAGCAGAGGTGTGGGACTTTGTCAGCCTTTTGAGTTCAGTCTACATGTGACCTCTGCCTTTCAATTTCTATGTAGCTCAGGGACAGTAATTGCACCTATGTGATAGAATCTCTGTGAGGATTAAATGTGTTAATGGGAAAATGCAAAGGGAACAGTGCCTGGCCCGCAGTAAGTATCTGATGTTATGCTCAGGACAAGGCTCTTTCTCAAGGGCAGTCATGTCACCAGATTGATACAGTCCAGGACGACATAGCAATAAGAGGCAAGGATACAGAGGACAGAAAGAATTCTAAGGTGGGGTGATTCTTACAGAGACCTCGCCTGTCACTGGGGCAGATTCTCTCTACGGAATCAGGGTCTTGTCGGTTTCTAAGGCTTACCGGGGTTTCATTTTCTTCCCTCTCCCACAAGAATATGTCAAACCCACCTTGATTTCCCAGGCCTTTGGATATCCTCAGAGTGTGCAAGAGGCAGTGCCCACCATGTGATTTTGAAGGTAACCTTTATCCACATCTAGCTCTGACGATCTGCCAGGGATTAAAATCTTTGCCTGGGACAAATGTGACTAGGTGTCTTATGGAGAGAAAAACAAAGACAAATGCCACCCCTCTCAGGACTCAGTTATACATTAGTCTGTGAAGCACATGAGCCTCAGAGATACACTCTTTCTTGTTCATTTAAGGGTAAAAAATGATCAGCAAGAAATCAATTAGCATCTTCTACACGCAGGTCCTAAGCCCTTGGTACCCATTCTTTTCTCCCCTCCTCTGCATACAAGCAGCATCTGTTCTGGGGATCTCGTCCTAATTGGGTCCAACCTGTTATCATTTGCTCAGCAAAGCCCCAAGAGAGTCCTTCCTTTGTCTCCAGCCCAGAGGAAGGCCATGGGGGATGACTGGCCAAAGGAATCAGGGGTCAGATGCAGAAATGACATCCATACCTCTGAGAGGCCGATTTGTGTGCAACAAAAATAGTTTTTACTATTTCATATGGTCAATGATTTATATGGGCTGACTTGATCACTAGAGTGGCCCAAGCTGGGGACTATAATTAATTCCATTTGGTTACATTAAAGAACAAGGGCAATGGTGGCTTTAAAAGGCTAAGGACTTGCCCGAGGTAACAAACAGAAGGGAAGCCAATACTTAGGCCCTGACTCTCCTGCTCTGGCCTCTGCACCCAGAAGCACTGTGCTGCACAAGCAGGTCTCATGTCCACAGATTCAAACCAGTGAAGACTGAAAATATTTAATTTTTTTGACAGTGCTTAGCGTCTTCTTTCTTCTGTGTATGCATGTGTGTGTGATGTATGGGTAGGTGTGATGTACGGGTGTGCATGCATGTCTCTGTGTGTGATATGTGTGTGCATATGTGATGTATGTGATGTGTGCATGTGGGTGTGTGAGTGTGTGTGATGTGTGGGTAGGTGTGATGTATGGGTGTGCATGCATGTCTCTCTGTGTGTGATAGATATGTGTATGTGTGTGTATGTATATGTACGTGTGTGTGTGTGTGTGTGTGTGTGTGTGTGTGATGTATGGCACTGGTATGTGGAAGTTAGAGGAATTGGTTCTCTTCTTCCACCATGGGGTTCAGGAATTGAACACAGGTCTTTGTGCTGATATAGCAAGTGCCATTTTGTTGGCCCAGAACCCCAGGATCTTATGCATGCCAAGTAAGCATACTACCACTGAGCTATACCCCCAATAATTAGATTGAAAAATACTTGAAAAAAAATCACTTGAACTAAATACTAAATGTGTTTGAAAATTTTTTGTTGTGTTTACCCCACACCACTATTTAATTTTGTATTTCTCTCTCCCTCCCTCCCTCTCCCCTCTCTCTCCCTTTGCTTGTGTATTGTACTTCATTGTGAGGAGTGTACATGCCATGGTATACAGTGGAGGGCTGAGGACAGTTTGTGGGAGCTAGCTCTCTCCTTGCAGGTCTCAGGGACCGAACTTGGGTGGTCAGACTTAGTGGCCAGTGCCTTGACTTGATGAGCCATCTTTCAAAGTCTGGCTTATTTAAAAATTAAAAACAATTCTAATCAGCATATAAGATGTTAGGGCTCATTATGGCATTTTCATGTATAATTTGGTTTTCTGTTGTTGTTGTTGTTGTTTCTGAGACAGGGTTTCTCTGTATAGCCCCGGCTGTCCTGGAACTCACTCTGTAGACCAGGCTGGCCTCGAACTCAGAAATCTGCCTGCCTCTGCCTCCTGAGTGCTGGGATTAAAGCATGTGCCACCACACCCGGCTAATTTGGTTTTCTTTTTTTTTTTTTCCTTTGGTTTTTCGAGACAGGGTTTCTCTGTGTAGCTCTGGCTGTCCTGGAACTCACTTTGTAGACCAGGCTGGCCTCGAACTCAGAAATCCGCCTGCCTCTGCCTCCCGAGTGCTGGGATTAAAGGCGTAATTTGGTTTTCTTAATCCTCACATTCCTCTTCTTCCCATCTCTTCCACGTATCCCTCCCTTTCCAGTGGCTTCTTCTCTTCTTTCATTTCAGGGTTCTATTTCTGCCTTCCTTCCTCAACATCCTGTCCCATCTCACAGCCCCCTCTCTGGTTTCACATCTTGTCACCATGCTTTCAGTGATACAATAAACATACCCAGTTGCTTAGCATTTACATTAAATTACGCATTGTAAGCAGTCTAGGGATAAGGTCAGGGTGCTGCATGCCTGTCATCCCAGCACTTGGGAGGCTAATGCAGAAAGATTATACGTTAGAGGCCAGCCTAGGCTATATAGTGAGTTTCAGGCCAGCTTTTTCTATAGAATGAAAGCTTGCTTCAAAACAAACAAGCAAACAAGCAAACCACATGTATGTAGACCATGCATCATCCTATGAACCGGACACAAACATCCTTGGATGTTGTGTGTGCAGGGACAGATTTCTCATGGACACCAAGCATCAACTGACTGCATCTCACCTCTGCTCCCCCTTGGCTGCACTTAGAGAGCTAAGTTGACTGTTGCACTGGAGCAAAGGTTCAATCCTGCTGCTGGTGCTGTGGGAAAACTCCTGACAATAAACCCTAAGCCTTCTCTGTGGTCTGCCTGCTATCTGCAGGGAGCTTAGATGTGCCCTAGAGAAGGACGGTCCTGATGGTGCAGAGTGGGGCTTAGCTGCAGTGGAGAGGTGTTTAGTCACAAGAAGCTGCCTCTGGGCTGTTCTGCCTCAGAAGACTCAATCAAGATGGGTATATAACTAAGATGCCAAAGGCAGACTAATATCAGCCATTAGAGAAAAAGGCCTGAGCCCAAGCCTGGAGTCTTAAGTAAAACATACCAGACCTCTCACCGCAGAGCCTTGTGGGAATCCAGGAACTCTTTTCCTGAATGAGGGCTGAGAGGACCATTTCTTCTCATATCGCAGCAACCATTTATCTGAGCCAGACTATTAGAGCACAGCACTTTTCCAAATGGGCAACCTGCAACCTGCTTAGGTTCAAGTCCAGATGCCACATTGAGATTTTTCCATTTCTTACAGCCCATGGTTGCTCATTCAAATGTCCACAGGAACCAGACAAGCGAAATAAGCAAATAGGAGAGGAAGAGTCCAAGTGAGCTGTGCAGCTTGCCATAGCCTGTGCCGCACCTTCTGCTTGACGATGAGTAATAATAGCTATGTAATGATTTATATAGATATATACATACTCATTATATAGTATATACAATAGCTATGTAATGATTTTAAATATCATATTAACATATGATATACATATACATACATACACACATACTCATAAATATACACACTCACACACATACTCTCTAACACACACACATATACTCACACCCTCACATACACCACACACTCATACACACTCACCACACACTCATATGCATACACTTACACACATAAACACACTCACATGCTCACACACACACACTAACACATAACTCTCTAATAAACACACTCACACACTCATATACACACATACACACACCACACAGTCACACATCACACAATCATATACATACACACACACACACTCCCCCACACACTTTGTAACTCACTCACATACACATACACACATGCACAAGCACACACGCGCGCACACACAGGCACACACAATGCACTCTCCATGGGAAGTACAGAGAATAACCTGACTAGACATTCCTTATACCTGAAGTAGAGCGACAAGACACTCACAGGCTAGTGAGTCTACAGTGGAAGGAATGTGGCCACTGATTCAGTTGGAAAGGAAGAAGTGAGGTTTTGTGCACAAAAGATCTGGGACACACTGATCAAACAGAGAAGGCAAAGACAAGATACATCTGCCCTCCCAGCCTCATCTCTGTCCATTTGTCCTGGACTCTCAGTCTTGGGTGCTACAAAAGTCCCCTCTTTTACTCACGTGTGTGTGTGTGTGTGTGTGTGTGTGTGTGTATGTGTGTGTGTGTGCGTGTGTGTGTGTGTGTGTATGTGTGTGTGTGTGTGTGTGTGTGTGTGTGTGTGTGTGTGTGTGTGTGTGTGTGTGCGTGTGTGTGTGTGTGTGTGTGTGTGTGTGTGTGCGTGTGTGTGTTTTGCTGAGGGTTGAGGAGCTGATACCTAGTTCTCTCCAGCATTCTTTGCCATTTTAATTTGTTAAGTTTCCTAATTGCCTAACTACTCCTGAGCAGCAAGCTGGGGCTGGTGTGTCCCCTTTCTCCTCCTATCCCAGCGTTGCTCCCCCCATGCCAATTCAAGAAGGCCCAGCAGCCTGCATCAGACTGTAACAGCTCCATTTCCCTCCAAGATTAATAATTATGACATTAGAAGGGTGATCTGTTGCGATTCAGCCTTTCTATTTGCAGGCTGGTGGCTGCATATCAATGGCATGATTAGGCAAATGAAATCAGATTGGCACTGTTAGGAAATATTTACATGGCCAGAATGCATATGCTTCAATCTCATTGTTCCCATTATTAAGCCATTTTATAATCTCATAACATTTAGACTCACACTTTGCATTTCTAATTAACTTGAGGAGTGACTTTGCTGGGAATTAATTGCAACTTGTGCATTCTTATACACACAAACTCGCGGAGGAGCAAACTCTGGTTGGCAGTCATGTAACTCACCCCCAACATGGACTCTGAGCTGACTTCTGTTCTACACCAGCCTTACTGTCAGTTGGGAAAAGTGGCTGGGGACATTAGTTTTCATTAAAATTGGGCAGGAAATCGCATGCAGGAACAGTCTGAGCGCAAGGGTCCCCTCGGAGGAGCTCGCCTCCTCCTCACAGCCGCTCATAAACAAGCTGTCTGATGTGGGGCAGTGGATGTCAGCCTTGGGATTTAATGAATCAATAACACCGCTAAAGTAATAACATCTGGAATGCTGAAATTGCTGTCCTTTGAACCATTGGTTTTCCTTCCTTCCTTCCTTCCTTCCTTCCTTCCTTCCTTCCTTCCTTCCTTCCTTCCTTCCTAATTTTAATCTATTTATTTACTTATTAATTTAAAAAAATATTTATTTATTTATTTATTTATTTATTTATTATATGTGAGTACACTGTAGCTGTCTTTAGACATTCCAGAAGAGGGTGTCAGATCTCGTTACAGATGGTTGTGAGCCACCATGTGGTTGCTGGGATTTGAACTCAGGACCTTTGGAAGAACAGTCGGTGCTCTTAACTGCTGAGCCATCTCTCCAGCCTAATCTATTTATTTATTTAAAGTCAAACTGACTGAAGACAACCTTGATCTCCTACCCAATCCTCCTGCTTCTACCTCCCACAATTGGCATTACTGGTGTGTACCACCACACCCAAGTCTTTATTGATTTCTAATACAAGGGTCTAACTATTCAGCCCAGGCTAACTTAGAACACGCTATATGGAGACTGATTCAAACTGACGGAACTCCTGCCCAACCTCATGAGCACTGGGATTAAATCCATGGACTACCATACCCAGTTTGTGTTGTCTCTATTTAAAATTGTCTCTAGATGAAGAGTATGCTATACATTTCACACCTCAGGGTTGGACAGTTAACATTTGAATCTAATCAAAAGTGCATTATCCTTGAAGTGGCTTAAGTCTGCACTTTAGTGATCTTTATTTCCTTTTATCATGGAATTTTTATTAATATTCACAATTGATGTTAGATTTTCTGGCTAATAGAATGGTGTTCATGGTACACTGATTGCATAGACATATTGACAAGGACTTTTCTCTCCTGAATGGACAGAAAGCATCTTTGGAGCATGCCCAGCACCCAGACCTTCCACATCAGTTGCTTGTAGTCGAACATGTTTCCTGGTCCTGTTTCAGGAGGCTTATAGAGATGTGGATGTCTGGTTCAGAATGGGGCATTTTCTGAACCCAGGGGGTGTGAACCCAGGGGGTGTGAACCCAGAGGGTGTGAACCCGACTTGCAGAGTGCTAGTAGGAGTGAGTAGTTCTCAACTGCAAAGAACTGTGCACACCCTCATTGCCCTTTCAGAGATTCTGTCCACATGTGTGAGGATGCTATTGCATCTAGGGGATAGATAGAAGCCTTAGGCATTGACCAAACTACTTATAATTCCACAACAGAGAATGGCCCAGGGGCTGGAGAGATGGCCTGGTGGTTAAGAACACTGGTTGCTCTTCTAGAGGACCAGAGTTTGATCACCAGCACCCACATGGCAGCTCACAACCATCTGTAGCTCCAGTTTCCAGAGTAATGCTTACTGGTAAGTTTAAAAAAGTAGTCAAAGGAGGTGTCTTAATTAGGGTTTTACTGCTGTAAGCAGACACCATGACCAAGGAACCTCTTATAAGGACAACATTTAATTGGGACTGGTTTACAGGTTCAGAGATTCAGTCCATTATTGTCAAGGCAGTAGCATGGCAGTGTTCAGGCAGGCATGGTACAGGAGGAGCTGAGAACACCTTCATCTGAAGGCCCCTAGGAGAAGACTGGCTTTCAGGCAGTTAGGAAAAAGCTCTTAAAGTCCATGCCCACAGTGTCACACTTCCTCCAACAAGGCCACACCTCCAAGTAGTGCTACTCCCCGGGCCAAGCATATTGAAACCACCACAGGGAGCCAAGGAATAGGTCACCTAGGAAGGCAGAGACACCTGTAGACCCAAATCCCAGCTTCTCTACTTTTTCACATATGGCTGCATTCACTGGCCAAAACAGAGTCACTGATGTTCAGAATAGAAAAGGCCAGAAGCATTATCTCCAAAGTCTCTGCAGGAATGACTTGTTCACACCTTTCCCCTTAGCTGCTGGGGTCTTCAAAGTCATCTCTCCCCAAATCCTCAGCACAAAGATCGAACCTCTGCAAGCTTAGTGTAATGGGCTTGCATGGCTAATATCCTGTATGTTCAAAATTGCCCACCAGATTTGGAAAAGGAAAGAGAACGTCTTAAACATGGAAAGAGTCTATTGTGAGAGAAAAGAGGAAAGTAGAAGCCAGGCGGGAGGGGCAGGGGCTCTAGAGGAAGTTCCGCAGTCTAAGGTTGATGCTCTGGCACATACCCAGACTCTCCTTGCACGTTCATATTGATTGCCACTCTCTTCTCAATACGAAGGAAATGGAATTAGCTTAGATGCTGTCTTAGTCAGGGTTTCTATTCCTGCACAAACATCATGACCAAGAAGCAAGTTGGGGAGGAAAGGGTTTATTTGGCTTACACTTCCATACAGCTGTTCATCACCAAGGAAGTCAGGACTGGAACTCAAGCAGGTCAGGAAGCAGGAGCTGATGCAGAGGCCAAGGAGGGATGTTCTTTACTGGCTTGCTTCCCCTGGCTTGCTCAGCCTGCTCTCTTATAGAACCCAAGACTGCCAGCCCAGAGATGGCACCACCCACAAGGGGCCCTTGATCACTAATTGAGAAAGTGCCTCACAGCTAGATCTCATGGAGGCACTTCCCCAACTGAAGCTCCTTTCTCTGTGATAACTCCATCTGTGTCAAGTTGACACAAACCTAGCCAGTACAGATGACCATCATCATTTGTTGAACTAATAACAAAGAAAAGTGGTGTGTAGAAACAATGGAATTTTAATCAATCATGAAGTCGAATGGAATTGTGAGATTTGCAGGACAATGTATGGAGCTATAATAATTTGTATTAAGTAACACAGACTGAGAAAGACAAACATTGTGTCTTCTCTCTCATCTGCCGACCTTAGCTTCTAATAGTTAAGCATGTGTATCTTGGTGGGAGCGAATAAATGCAAAGGTCAGGAAGAATGGAAAGGGGTGCAGGAGACTGAAAAGGGGACTTTAAGGGCACTGATGGGGAAGATAATAGTGGGGACAAATGTGACAGCATGGATGGGAGGACAGAGAGACGAGGGCAGAGCCAAGTAGGGAGTATGACTGTGGGAAATCACCTAAAATATGTGTGGAAACTCCATATGGAAGCCTCTCAGACAGAGAGACAGACAGACAGACAGACAGACAGACAGACAGAGTTCAAGGCTGGAGAACTCCTCTGTCAGGTCCCTAAAGTCATCCCAGACAAAAAGGCCAGCATCCTCCCTCATCCTGCTCTAAGGGGTAGGGAATAAATGCCCTGCTCTACTCTGTGAGTGGAGTCAGTTTGTTTTGGGGTAGAGTAGTGGTTTTCAACCTATGGATCTCGACCCCTTTGGAGGGTGGAGCGACCCTTTTACAGGGGTCACCTAAGACCATCGGAAAACAAAGATGTTATATTACATAACAGTAGCAAGATTGCAGTTATGAAGCAACAACGAAAATAGTTTTATGGTGGGGGGGGAGGGTGTCACCACACCATGAGGAACTGTACTAAAGGGTGGAAGCATTAGGAAGGGTGAGAGCCGTTAGAGAATGGGAAATTCTGGCTGGCTAAGATTTTTGACAAGGCATCAGGTTTCCCCTTTGGTCTCTGAGTAGAGCTATGCCCACAGAACACCTGATGGCATCCACTACACAGGCTCCTCTTCCTTCTCCCAGGGCTGTGCAAACCCTCATCTTCTACCTGAGCACTTGGCACGCATGTGCTTATCCTACGTTGCCTCCCACAGTCAAGTGTGGTATATGCACAGGTGTGGCAGTTGCACAAGTGTGGCCTCAATGGCCCATGTAGTTTTCACTCACTGTGGAGTGCACTCCCAGTCACTAATGCTATGGAGAAGGGTCCGTAGGTGACAGAACAAAGCTATGGATCATACCAAGGTCTTTCTGTTTGGCATTTAGAATTGCTAAGTAATTTGTTTTGCTTTTAGGTGGGGTCTACTTTTATAGCCCAGGTAGACCTCAAACTGTCAATTCTCCTGCCTCTACCTTCTTTTAAAAAAATTTTTTATTAGATATTTTCTTCATTTACATTTCAAGTGTTATCCAGAAAGTTCCCCATACCCTCCCCCATCCCCGCCCTGCTCCCCTACCCACCCCCTCCCACATAATGGCCCTGGCGTTCCCCTGTACTGGGGCATATAAAGTCTGCATGACCAAGGGGCCTCTCTTCCCAATGATGGCCAACTAGGCCATCTTCTTCCAT
>LR750694.1:0-197459 GCA_902729485.2 Mus minutoides
CTTCTATGTAAATGTGTGGAATACCAACTGCCATTCCTTAGGCCTTGCAAATAGGAGAGAGGTATGTGAGGGAAACTGCTTTCATTTGGGCTCCTCCATTTTCTGGCTGTGTGATTTTGGATAAGTTACCTTTTAGCTGTCTGAGCTGTGGTTTCCTTATCTGTACAATGGTGTTAGAATATGTGTTTTGGGGGTTAAGGATGTAGGTCAGTCATACAGGAGACCATAAAGACCTTATTTGCCAGGACAACAACAAAAGTGTGTTGTAGAGTTAAAGGCACTGAAGGTCATGGAATGGATAAATATTAGCTGTGTTATGGAAATGTCTTGTTTAGTAGTGTTGGGATTAGCCCCCATGTGGTTACTGAATGCTTATAACTGGTATAATCCCGATGTGCAGGTAATATAAACACTGGATCAAAGTGTGGTGGTCCACACTAGTTATCCCAATACAGGGGAGGCAGAGGCAGAAAGATCATGGGTTCCAAGCCAGCCTAGGCTGTATATAAAAGCCTGTATCCAACGAAGACCAAAACAAACAAACAAAAAAACCAACATAATACAGGCTTGGGATGTGGCTCCATTGAAAGAGTCCTTTTCCAATGTAGGAAGCCCTGAGTTCCATGCCCAGTAACACATAAACTGGGCATGGCAGGGCACAGCTGTCACCTTAGTAGTTGGCTGGTAGGTAGAGGTAGAAAGATCAAAAGTTTAAGGTCATCTTCAGCTACAGTGAGCATTTGAAGCCAGCGTAGGCTACAAAAGGCTTTATCTAAAAAACAAAACCAAACCCACAAATCACATCTTCTGTCAATAATTTGCTACTCATTGTATATTGCAGTAGTTTTAGAATAGGATTGGGCTGAACAAACTATCATCAAATTAATAGTCTTTCTGCTTTTAAGTTTTTACTTTTAGAATTTTTACCCTTTTATTTATTTATTTTTGTTTGTTTTTTGAAATTTATTTATTTTATGTATATGAGTACACTGTTGTCTTCAGACACAGCAGAATAGGTAGAGCATTGGATCCCATTACACATGGTTGTGAGCCACCATGTGGTTGCTGGGAATTGAACGCAGGGCCTCTTAACCGCTGAATCATCTTTTACTTTGGGTTTTTTTGAGACAGGGTTTCTACATATACCCTGGGCTGTCTTGAATCTAACTCTGTAGACCAGGCTGGCCTTGAACTCACAGAGACCACCTGTCTCTCCCTCCCGAGTGCTGGGATTAATTATGTGTGCCATCGCTGCTCAGCTCAGTATTTTAGTTTTAATAAATTTCTTATCTCCTTTATTTAGTGTGTGTATGAGAGAGAGAGAGAGAGAAAGAGAGAGAGAGAACACAAGTGAGAGAACAAAAGCAATTTGAGTGTACTACAGCACACACACAGGCACAGGCACATGCTCGTGCACTCATAGATGCATGCCATGGGTATACAGTGAGGTGTGTTGCAGGGTCACAAGACAATTACTTTCATGGGCCAGTTCTCTCCTTCCACCATAAGGGTTCCTGAGAGTAAACTCAAGATTTGTTAGGTTTAGATGGCTTACTGGAGCTGGTGAGATGGCTCAGTGGGTAAGAGCACTGACTGCTCTTCCAAAGGTCCCGAGTTCAAATCCAGAAACCACATGGTGGCTCACAACCATCCGTAACGAGATCTGACACCCTCTTCTGGTGCATCTGAAAACAGCTACAGTGTACTTACATATAATAAATAAATCTTAAAAATAAATAAATAGATGGCTTACTGATCCATCTCCCTGGTCTCTTTAATTTTGTTTTGTTTAGATAGCCTGAACTATAACAGAGTAGAATACTGTCTCAGAATACACTATATAGACCAAGCTGACATTGTATCTGTCCTGCTTCAGCCTTCCAAATGTTGGGGTTGTTGGCATGAGTTACCTCATCTGGCAATTTTGCCTTTTGGGAATGATCTCATTGTATAGCCCAGGGTGGCCTTAAACTCTCCAACCTCTTGCCTCTGATTCCCTACATTCTCTACGTTGAAGGAAAATGCTACTGACAGTCATGAGGAGTGTGACTCGTGATTTTGCTCAACCTCACACAATACTACCCTTATCCCCCTCATCCCAGGTGTAGACCAAGTGCTTGATGTACATGTGAGATGATGGCTGTAGATGTAGCTCATTTGAGAGGGTTCCTGCCTAGCATGCCCAAGGCCCTGAATTTAATTTCCAGCATGGCATAAACTAGGTGTGGTGGCAGTTAGATGGCTGTAATTCTGGCACTGGTGAAATAGAGGCAGATTGGATGTTGGAGTTCGTCCTTGGCTATGTAGCAAGTTTGAGGCTGGTCTGGGCTACAAAAGACCCTGTTTCAAAACAAAATGAAGCAGAAGTCAGTGAGAAGGGCCTCCAGGCCATTTTTCTTCCTCAGAGAAAGTCCTTACATTTTGCTCTTGGGAACAGGAAGTGCTCATGACTGAGCCTGAGAGGAGACTGGGTATAGAAGGGTCAGGGTGATGTCAGGAGGTTGGATGCATCGTGGGGCAGGTAAAGGCAGGAAAGATGGTGAGTATCATCACTAGGATGTAGATTGGGGGAGGGTAGTGGGCGATGCCAGGGTGGAGGAGCAGGAGGACACATCCCAGTCTGCAGTAGGAGGCAATCAGATGGCCACCCGAGCCTCCACAAGGTGGGGTGGGGCTTGTCCCTTTGGAGTAAGATAGCAGGAGGAAGGATTCTGGAAGGAGGTACTGGGCACAGAGCCCAGGTGCATTGTGGGCCCGTGGGTGTGTGTTTGGCTGGCTGATGTTGGCCTTGGGGAGGCTAGGAACAGGAGACCAGAAGCTGGGTCTAGGATGGAAGCCAGGGCCATGAGGTTGAGGCAGGGGGAAGTGATAAGGCAGTGGAGGCGAGGGGCAGGAGGAGGTGAGGGAGAGGAAAGCCGCCAAGACCAAGTTCTCAGCACAAAGGATATGTATTTGCCCCAGAGGAAGAGAGCACAGGAATAAAGGACAAAGACAGGAGATAAAGAGGGAGAAGGGGAAAGATCAAGGGAGAGATGGGGGAGAGAAGGGGAAAGGAAGAAGGGGAAGGGATATTTGTCCCAGAGGGGAACAAAAGACTGCTTCTAGATTTAGAGAAAACAGATATGGCCCACAGGCAAATGGTTTACAAAGGTAAAGGGGGAAACCCTGCATTACGATGGGGCTTAATTTTAATTAGACAGGTTAATTAGGGCAGCCATGAGGGGCTTTTGATTGTTGTACTTAAATACTTTGATAACTGGACCTTGGTAATCTGCCCCAAGGAAGAGGAAGTGGCCAAATAAGGGAATAGAGCTTAGGGAGGAATGTAATCCAGGGGTTTTTAGCTAGGCAGAGAGACTGGGGGAGAAAGGCAAGTCTTGACCAAGCTGGCCAGAGTCCCTTCAGTGAATGTTCAAAATTGTCATCTTTCTTTAAAATTTTAAAAATTTCATTCAAGAAGTGTGTGTGTGTGTGTGTGTGTGTGTGTGTGAGAGAGAGAGAGAGAGAGAGAGAGAGAGAGAGAGAGAGAGAGAGAATGCTGTGCCTGTTGTGGCATACCTATGAAAGTCAGAGGACAACTTTTGGAAGTTGGTTCTCCCCTCCGTCACATGTGGCCTGGACATCAAGCTCAGGTTTGGAGGGTGGATGACAAGTGCCTTTACTTGCTGAGCCATCTAGCCAACTTGAAATCCCTCATCCTTCAAAGAGCAAAGCTAAGGCAGGTAGTTGCACTCAGCTCTCCGTAGGCGTGCAGTCCTTAGTGGGAAGGTCAAGTGTGGATTTTAGAGGTGTGGAAGGAAATGTGGCAAGAAGGGGTTTCTGTTAATGACGTCAGGTCCTTATGTCAAGTGGTCCCTTGGGAGTCTGACTGTGAAGAATTGTAGGGGGTTGTTCTGGCACTGCTTGTATTCAGATGCTAAGTTCTGTACCCCAAGATCTGGTTGCTCCCAGTGAGATGGATCTTCATGTATACTAGTCTTTGTTGTGTGACCCTTGCTCCCAGGTTATTCCTGATTGGTTAATAAAGATGCTGTCTTAGTCAGGGTTTCTATTCCTGCACAAACATCATGACCAAGAAGCAGTTGGGGAGGAAATGGTTGATTCAGCTTACACTTCTACACTGCTGTTCATCACCAAGGAAGTCAGGACTGGAACTCCAGCAGGTCAGGAAGCAGGAGCTGATGCAGAGGCCATGGAGGGATGTTCCTTATTGGCTTGCTTCCCCTGGCTTGCTCAGCTTGCTTTTTTTTTTTTTTTTAAAGATTTATTTTATTATATGTAAGTACACTATAGCTGTCCTCAGACACTCCAGAAGAGGGAGCCAGATCTCTTTAGGGATGGTTGTGAGCCACCATGTGGTTGCTGGGATTTGAACTTATCACCTTTGGGAGAGCAGTCGGGTGCTCTTACCCGCTGAGCCATCTCACCAGCCCCTCAGCTTGCTTTCTTATAGAACCCAAGACTACCAGCCCAGGGATAGCACCACTCACAATGGATCTTCCCACCCTTGATCACTAATTGAGAAAATGCCTTACAGCTGGATCACATGGAGGCATTTCCTCAAGGGAGGCTTCTTTCTCTGTGGTAACTCCAGCTGTGTCAAATTGACACACAAAACCAGCCAGCACAGATGGCCTAGATCCTGGGCTGGGCAGAAGAGAAGGGATGGTGGGGAGGTTCCAAGGCTTGGGGTCTGAGGCAGGTACCAGGATGGAGAGGGAGGGGGAAGAAGGAAGAAGTTGCCATGGGGGTAGATAGATCATGACTTCATGGCCATGAGGCCCAGCTGTTGGAATAGGCACAGCCCAAGTGGAACATGGCAAGTGATATCTTGGAGTTAACGTAGACAAAATAGCTTAGAGGGCTGATATCTGTTCATCTCTAATGCTTTAAGAGTTATTATAAATATAAAAGCCTTTGTGTCTTTTATTTGGGAACTATATGGTCTAAGTGGGGTAAAACTCCTCAAGTAATATTTACCACAACCAAGTATGAATGGTGTAATATGTCTTTTTCTACCCTGGAGTCCTTGCTTCAGCGCTTCTCTTGCTTACTATTTTTTCACACATGTAACACTGGGCTGATTGAAACAGGGAGTAAGGCAGTCCCTGACCAAGTGATCTTAATTAGTCGCCTCTACCCTAACCTCAGGAGTTCTTTCTGGTTTTCTCCTCTTTTTAAAAGATACTTTGTTCTTTGACAGTTTCATACACAGATGTATACAATGTATTTTTATGCTATCCACTATCAACTTCCTCCCAGACTCTCTCTTTCTTTCTTTCTTTCTTTCTTTCTTTCTTTCTTTCTTTCTCTTTTTTTCTCTTTTTTTCTCTTTTTTTCTCTTTTTTTCTCTTTTTTCTCATTTTAAGATAGAGCCTCTCTTTGTAGTCCAGGATGGCCAGGGAGTTAAAACCCCAAACTGGCCTTGAGCTTTCAGCAGTTTTCCTGCCTCAGCCTCCCAAGTGCTGAAAGTACAGGTGTTGCCTGCCACACCTAGCTGGTTCCCCCAGGCCCCCAGTAAGTTTATTACAGTATGCCTGTGAGGAGGGCTGCTTGCTGTGCAGCATGCGTGGAGGTCGGAGGCTAACACTGTGGAGTTAGGTTTTTCTTCCCACCCTTATGTGGGTTCTGAAGGCTGACCTTTGAGTTGTTACTTATCAGCAAGCACCTTTTCCCACTTAACCATCCTTCTGCCCTCCCTTTTCATATTTTATTTGTGTGTAGGAGGGATATTCAGGCTACGGTGTATATATGGCAGGTCAGAGGGTAACTTGTGGGAGTTGGTTCTCTCCTTCCACCGTGTGGGTCTTGGAGATGGAACTCAGGTTGTCTAGCTTTATAGCAATGTTGAACCGTGTTATTGACCACTTTTTTTTTTTTTTTTTAAAGACGGGGTCCTCCCGGTAGCCCTGGCTGGCCTTGCTCCTACCTCTTCAATACTGCTATGAGAGCCACCACATGGGCCACATACTCAGCTTTTGGTGGGCAGGAATCAGGGTGTCCTAGCACACACTGGCTTGTTACTGCTTCTAGCCTGGCTTGGTGTGAAGCTCCTCCTTCCTCAGTTTCCCAAGGCTAGGATTACAGCTATGCATGCTGGGCCTCGTTCTCTTAAGTATCCTTTAAGTATGGTCAAACTCAGAAGTCTGTTAAAACCCTACTCCTTATGCCCTCTGCTTTGATAGTACCCCCAAGGCCTGGCACACACCAAACTTAACTCCCTCAATTTCCTCAAAGTACTTGCTCTCTGCCTGACTCTGGCATCTATATCCTGTAGGCAGCCTCACACTCATCCCAGCCACTAAGATGACAGAGGGGATAGAGTTTGCTTAAGGCCTGAGTTTGTGTCTCAGTCCTGGCACTGGAGACCGACGTAGCCTTAGGCTGGTCACTTTCCTCCGTCCCTGTACATTTTCTATAAAGTTTGTTTCCATCTGTAAAACAAAGTTTCCAGAGATAAGGATGGTGCTTGATGGGGCTTCAGAAGCATGGGGGAAGCCCTGAGTTCTGTCCCTCTCAGGGCATGCCCTGAACTAGGCATGGTGGTGCATGCCTATAATCTTAGGCCTCTGGAGGTTAAAGTGGGAGGATCAGAAATTCAAGGTCATTCCTAGCTACAAGGCAGTTTTGAAGCTAGCTCAGGATACATGAAACTCAGCCTCCGAAAGCTAGCCAAATAGGGGCAGAGGAGATGAGAAACCTCAGCGGGACAGGAGCTTGCTGGGAAAGCAGGAGGGCTTGAGTTCAGAACCCCGGTATCCAGGGAAAGAAGACCTGGACAGACTGTAACCTAAGCTCTGGAGAGGTGGACCTCAGGGGGCTCATGGGTCAGCTAGTTCAGTTGGAATGGCAAAGCCAAGGTTTAGGGAGAGATTCGGTCTCAAACGTCAGTGGATGTGCTCAGTTGTCGAGAGCTCTTGCTACTCTCCTAGAGAACACAGTCATATTTCCCAGCACACAACTGGTGTGGCTCACAACTATCTGTAACTGTAGCTTCTGGGGGTCTGCCTGGTACCCACCCTCTTCTGGCCTCTGAGGGCACTTGTATGTGCACACACACACACACACACACACACACACAGCCAGCCCTGGCTTGTACCTATATGCCTGACTCTGTAGTTCCTAGTCCAGACCATTCCTTCTTTGCGATCATGTAGTTTGTAGAAGAGTGAGCAGATGGGTTATATGTTGATCTGACCTGTTGTGCCCCTCCCCAATGCAGAGCATGTGCCCCCGGAGCTGTGGGAACCCTTCTACACTGACCAGTATGCACAGGAGCATGTGAAGCCCCCAGTGACGCGGCTGCTGCTCTCTGCAGAACTCTACTGCCGGGCCTGGCGCCAGGCACTGCCACAGCTCGAGCCGTCCCCCAGCCCCTCTGCTCTGCTGGCCTTGCTGGCGAGGAGGGGCACGGTGCCTTCGCTGCCTGAGCACCCAGTGCGGGAGGCTGACCTGAAACACCAGCCAATTCTCATGGTAGGCTCTGTTCCTGACCTATGAGGCCTTGCCTACCAGGCTTGGCTCCTCCCCTTTGCCATCCTAACAGTCCTTAATGCACGCACCTTCCTGCAAAGTTTCTAGCTCCTGCCTCAACTTCCCTTCAGGCTCCACCCACTAATTCTGGTTACACCCACCAAGCAGTTCCTCTAGCCTTGCCCTCAAGCTCAACCTATTAGGTGTAGCTCCTCCAACCAGTTTTAGCCCCTCCCACAAAGCTTAGCTCTCCCTATCAAGCCTCCATTTTCCAAGCCTAGCTTTTCCATCAAGCTAAGGGCATCACACTCAGTTGTGCAGATCGTACCTGGCTCCTCCCTCAAGTTGCTATACCTTTCCATTCCTCAGGCTCCTCCAGTTCTGTCCTTGGTTTCTCTAGATGGGCTACTCTATTGTAAATCCTGGTGTCTTAGCTCAAAACCCAGCCTATGTGTGACCGCTTTCATAACTGTAGCTGTCAAGGTCCCACCCAGCAATCCCTGACCCCACACCATTCCCTGGCCCCACTCCTCCCACTTCTCTGGGATTGGAGGCAGAAAGGGTAGCTCCCCGCCCAGCCTTCTAGTCTCATCTTCCAGCCTTTGCCCCAACAGGGAGCCCATCTAGCTGTCATCGATGCTCTCATGGTTGCCTTCTCATTTGAGTGGACAAAGACACTGCCTGGTCCCTTGGCTCTGAGCAGCTTGGAGCACAAACTCCTTTTCTGGGTAGACACAGTAAGTAGGGTGGGCCAGGCCATGTGGAGTGGAGACAGTGACGTTAGCCAAGTGACCAGGCACTGACTTCTCTCTGACCCCTAGACCGTTCGGCGGCTGCAGGAGAAGACGGAACAAGAAGCAGCCCAGCGTGCATCTCCTGCAGCCCCTCTGGATGGGACCTCTCCTGCCCAGCCCTCGGTGAGGCTAGGACAAGGGATGGATGGATGGATGGATGGATGGATGGACGGACGGACAGGTGGATGGACAGGTGGATGGATGGATGGATGGATGGAAGGATGGAAGGAAGGATGGATGGACAGGTGGATGGATGATCATGAAGCAGGTGGGAAGGGATGGGCTGCCCCTCCTGGCCATTGCTGAGATTGAGGGTAGGCCTGGAGGTGACTCTCTTTTCCTCTTTTTCTCTGCACTTCTTATTGCACCGGCCCCTGCTGTCCCCTTCTCTGTCCCTCTGGCAATAGTGCCCCACACGCTGGTACTGGAAGCTGGTTCCTGTAAGTGAGGCTGTCTGTTTTGTCTCGTCTGCCTGTCCTGCTTGTTTCTGTCTTGTCTGTGTAGTTTCTGCTTGATAGCCTGCATCCTCGCCCCTGCCCTCCCCCCACCCCCAGCTGTGAGCAATGGAGGTAGCACTCCAGCCCTGGGGACTGAGAGAACTCTTTGGAACTTGAGATGGGGAGAGGGGAGGATCTCTGTCATTAGCAGGGGTAGAGCTGGGCATGTTTGTACATGTCTGTAATCCTGCTGAGGCAGGAGGATTGCAAATTTCAGGCCAGCCTAGGGCATATCTAGAGTCCCTATCTTAAAAGAACCACAAACAGACTGAGAGATAGAGGATTGAAGCTTAAGAGATGCCTGTACTTCCAGCTCCAGGGGATCCAGCACCCTCTTCTGGCCTCCATGAGCACTATATGCACATGCACGTACCCCATATACAGACATGTACATATACACATACAATAAAAATAAATCTTAAGACATTTAAAAACAAAAAAGCCCAAACCAGAAAGTAGATGAGCTTTTCATTAACTAAGAAGGCAGGACCTGAGCCTGTACTTAGCTTGAGAAGACAGAGTCCCCTTGCCTACCAGGTACGTAGGCAGTGACCTCAAATCGCACAGACATAGAAGGAATCTTCCTAGCCAAGAGGAAGATTCCCCAGCTTCCCTACGTGGGTAGAATTTTGAGATCTAGAAGATTTTAAATTCTCTCTCTCTTCCCCTTATTAGCTGTATGATCTTACACCATGGTCTAAACCTCTCCTTGCTTCACATAACTTATTCCTGCATTGTATAAATACAGGGACCATGTGGACTGGATAAGGGTTCCCACCTTTGCTCACTCCTGCAGTGTATAAATACAGGGTCCATGTGGACTGGATAGGGGTCCCCACCTTTGCTCACTGCTCCTTCCTAACTGGGGTCTGGGTTGGGGGTGGATTATTCTACCTACCCGCTTCTTTCGCATCCTCTCCCTAAGCCAGGGCCTGGGGCTTGTCATGGGAGGCTGCTTTTGTGGGGTTCCTCAGGGCTGGGAGGAGCTGGGGTCCCTGAAGCTGGCCAGAGTATGATTAGGGAGCTAGATGGCCAAGGCTCAGGACAGGGGTCAGTACTCCTCCTTTTTCCAGCGGGGGCTTTGGGGGCCCAGCAGGCCTTGCTGACGGCCGCTCCTTCCCCCCCCAGCACGCAATTGCCTTCTGTTTGAAGGAGTCGGGGAACAAACCCCCTATGGTAATGTATCCCCCTTCCCTGGGGTCTCAGGAGGCCCTGTCCCTACCCCCTGCTGCTGGCCTGGCTGCTCGCAGACAAGTCTTCTGCCTCTTGCTTCTGTCCCTCCCTTGCTCCAGGCTGGCCCCCCCTCCCCTCCCATTCTGGCTCTGGGGATCTGAGCTTCCCACCCCTTCATGGCAGAAATCCCAGTTTTCCCTATTCCAGCCTGCATGACTGCCAACTCGGATACGGCCAGCCCGACTACTAACCTCACTCTGTTCCTGTCCACAGATTCGATACCGCAAGGACCGTGCCATTGCCCGAAGGGCTCCCTGCTTTCCAAATGTGACTACCCTTCAGGACCTGGCCAGTGGGGCAGCACTGGCTGCCACCATCCACTGCTATTGTCCCCAGCTATTACGACTTGAGGGTGAGTAGTGGATAAACCAGACCTGATCCTGGGAAGGCATCTCCAGTCTGCAAGACCAGTATGATTCAGTACTGAGCTAAGGTCTTACATAGCCTAGGTCAGCCTTGACCTCACTTTGAACTCTCTGAGTGCTGGGATGACAGGTGTGTGGTGCGTACCACCATATCTGGTTTAGGCAGTGTCGGGGGTGGAACCCAGTGCTCATGCTTGCTAGACAAGAACTCCCAACTCAGCCACATCCCTGAATTCTGCTTGTAGAATCAGAACATTCAGGTTTGCATTTCTTTCCTCCCTAAGTTAGCTCTGTGACCACATACAAGTGTCTAAACCTCTCTGAGCTTTATAGACAGAGTTCATGCTTCCTGAAGGTCATGGTCCAAAATCCACTTTAGATATCCAGAAACAGAGGCAGACTCTTGACTTCCTAAGACAGTGTAACATTTTCATTGAAGAAATAACAAATTCATCTAGAAGTATCTTTTGGGTCAAATGCAGTGCCCCAAGGGAAAAGGTTGGCTAAGAAAAGAAGCTTGTTACTGTTTTGAGACAGAGTTGCTCTGTAATCTGGCTGGCCTCAAACTCCTTCTCTTCCTGCCTGAGGCCTCCCATGTGCTGGGATTACAGGTATGTGCTACTATATATCTGCCTAAGAAGAAAGGGTTTTATTTGTGTTTCTTTTTTGTTGCTGCTTGCTTGTTTGTTTAATTGAGACAGAATCTCATGTAGCATAGGCTGGCCTCAAACTCACAATATATATCTCAAAGAATAGCCTTGAACTCCTATAATACTCTTGCCTCTACCTTCTAAGTATTGAGATTTACAGTCATGTTCCTCCAGGCCAAATTTATGGGATACTGGGGATGGAACTCAGGCTTTGTATATTATATTATATTATATTATATTATATTATATTATATTATATTATATTATAGGCAGGCACCCTTCTAACTGACCTGTATTCCCAGCCCTTTAGGAGGATGTTTTTATTTGGTTTTTGTTTTTAAGATTTTTTTTTTAGTTTTAAAAATATGTATGTATGTGTGGGGTCTGTGCATGTGTGAGTACAGGTGACCTTAGTGTCTCTACGAATGTGATGGATCCCCTGTAGCTGGGCTCATCTGATGTGGTATTTGAAACTAAACTCAAGTCATCTGCAAGAGCAGTATATGCTCTTAACTGACAAGCCATCTCTCTGAGAAAAGGATTTTGAGGAAGCTGGGAGATGGCTTAGTTGATAATCTGCAAAAACATTATGACTTGAATTTGGGTTCTTAGCATCTGTGTAAAGTTCTCTGTACAGCAGTGAGTGTCTATAATCCCAGGGCCAGGGAGGTGGAGACAGAGGGATTCTGGGGACTTGCTGGCCAACTAGTAGAATCAGTAAATACCAGTTTCAGTGAGAGATTCTATTTTGGAATCTAAGGTAGAGAGCACATGGGAAGGAAGACACCTACTATTGACCTCTGGTCTGTAGACATATACACACAGGTGCACACATATACAGAGGACAAGAAGAAAACAACTCTTGCATTAAGTCTTAGAGGGCCAACACGTTGTAGTATGCACCTACAAAAGGTATAAGACTTGGCTTAAAGGAGGGCTTCCCTGGAACTCCCATTTTTCTTTCCATTGAGTTGGAGACCCATATATTCTGTCCCCACAGAGGTGTGCCTCAAGGACCCTATGTCTGTGGCAGACAGTCTATACAACCTCCAGCTGGTGCAAGACTTCTGTGCCTCCCATCTTCCTCGAGGCTGCCCCCTGTCCCTTGAAGACTTGCTGTATGTCCCACCACCCCTCAAGGTAAAGCCATGCTGCTGGTGTGGGGGTGAGATTCAGGGCCTAAGGTCCATATCCAGTGCTGATTTCCCTCTGGCCTGCAGGTCAATCTGGTGGTGCTGTTGGCTGAGATGTATATGTGCTTTGAGGTTCTGAAGCCTGATTTTGTGCAGGCCAAAGACTTGCCTGATGGACATGGTGAGCCCTGGGGACCTGGACTTGCCTTGGGGTCTAGAAGAGGGTAAAGGAGCCCTGCTCTGCCTGACCTCTTTCTTTGTGCACATAGTAGCTGTCTCCCCCCGGAATACAGAGACTGTTCCATCTCAGAACAACAGTGGCAGCAGGTATGGGTCCCTGTTGGAATGCAGTTTCTCCTTCATGGGGCTTCTTCCTGCCCACCTGGATGCTGGGGATACCTGTGAGAGGTGACTGAGGTTGATGAGTATCTATCTGTTTGGCAGTTCTCCTGTCTTCAACTTCCGTCACCCACTTCTGTCACCTGGTGGTCCCCAGTCTCCACTCCGAGGATCCACAGGTGAAGAGAGAATATGGCTTCTATTACCAGGAAACTTCAACTACAAGAATTCCCCAGCTGACTTCATGTTGGGTCCTCCAGTGGCCCTCATTGGGTCTTTCTGACTTCCCTTATGGCTAGGCTTCGAGACCCTTGTATCAGTCAGGTGTGGTGGTGGATACCTTTAATCCTACAACAAAGGAGGCAGAGATTGGCAGAGTTCTCTGTGAGTTGGAGGCCAACTTGAGCTACATAGAGAATTCCAGTCAAGCCAGGATTACACAGTGAGACCCAATCTCAAAATAAAACAAAACAGACCCCTTGGATGATACCAAGAAGTAGCACCAACTGCTAATATTTGGTCATTTCATTTTAATTTTTAAATTCTAATTATCATTCTTATATGTGTGGGAGCACATTTGCCTTAATGCACGTGTAGAGGTCCAGAGAGAACAACTTGCAGAAACTAGTTCTCTCTGGTCTCCCCCAGTATTGAACTCAGTTCATCAGGCTTGGAGGTGAGTGCCCTTAACCTGCTGAGCCATCTCATTGGTCCAAAAGAAACTGCAAACTGTATTCACAATACTGGCAATTGAACCCAAGGCCTCACATATGCTAGGCAAGTAGTGTATCGCTGAGCCATCCCAGAGGTTCCAGCCAACCATTTCTGGAAACCTAGCACAACCAGACACATAATGACCCATCAGTGACTCACTTGATGACATTGTAGAGGTTGTCCCAGACACCAGCCAACCCCCAGATCAGTGGCTTCCCCCTGCAGTGACCATTTACTGTCCCTCCACAGGCTCCCTGAAGTCCTCTCCATCAATGTCTCACATGGAGGCTCTTGGCAAAGCCTGGAACCGTCAGCTTAGGTGAGTGCATCATCGGGGGCCCTGTGGCCTTGGAAGAGGGATTGAGCTGATCAGGGCATGGCAGAGGCCTCTCCTAGGGGCTGACCCCTCCCTCTGGCCGCCCAGCCGTCCCCTCTCCCAGGCTGTGTCGTTCAGCACTCCCTTTGGCCTGGACAGCGATGTGGATGTCGTCATGGGAGATCCTGTCCTGCTCCGCTCCGTCAGCTCAGACAGTCTGGGTCCTCCACGTCCTGTGTCAACATCATCCCGGAATTCTGCTCAGCCACCTCCAGAATCTGGAGACCTACCCACGATTGAAGAGGCCCTGCAGATCATCCACAGTGCTGAGCCCCGACTGCTCCCTGATGGGGCTGCTGATGGCAGCTTCTACCTCCATTCTCCTGAGGGTCTCTCCAAACCACCACTCTCCCCCTATCCTCCCGAAGGAGCTTCAAAGCCGCTGTCTGATGGGCTCAACAAGGCGCCTATCTATATATCACACCCTGAAAACCCTTCAAAATCATCTCCCTGCTCAGCAGGAGAGATAATGAAACCACCACCCCTATCTGAGGGGTCCCCCAAAGCTGTGGCTTCATCCCCAGCAGCCAACAACTCCGAAGTGAAGATGACCAGTTTTGCTGAACGCAAGAAACAGCTGGTGAAGGCTGAGGCTGAGTCAGGAATGGGGTCTCCAACATCTACCCCTGTAGCACCGGAGGCCTTGAGCTCAGAGATGAGTGAGCTGGGAGCCAGGCTGGAGGAGAAGCGCCGAGCCATAGAGGCACAGAAGCGACGCATTGAGGCCATCTTTGCCAAGCATAGGCAGAGGCTGGGCAAGAGTGCTTTCCTGCAGGTGCAGCCTCGGGAGGCTGCAGGGGAGGCCGAGGAGGAAGCTGAGCTGGGCTCAGTTCCTGGTGGGGAACGGCCAGCAGGTGAGGGCCAGGGTGAGCCGTCCTCACGGCACAAGTCAGTTACCTTCTCTCCAGACCTGGGCCCGGTGCCCCCAGAGGGACTTGGGGATTATAATAGAGCAGTCAGTAAGTTGAGTGCCGCTTTGAGCTCTCTGCAGCGGGACATGCAGAGGCTCACAGACCAGCAACAGCGCCTTCTAGCCCCCCCAGAAGCTCCTGGACCTGCCCCACCACCTGCAGCCTGGGTCATTCCTGGACCTGCCCCTGGGCCTAAAGCAGCATCCCCCAGCCCTGCCCGTCGTGCCCCAGCTGCCCGACGCAGCCCTGGGCCAGGCCCCAGCCCAACACCCCGTAGTCCAAAACATGCCAGGCCGGCAGAGCTGAAGCTTGCACCTTTGACAAGGGTACTCACACCACCCCACGATGTAGACAGCCTCCCTCACCTACGCAAGTTTTCACCCAGCCAGGTGCCTGTACAGACTCGTTCCTCTATCCTCCTGTCGGAGGGGACACCTCCTGAGGAGCCCACCACCAAGCCTGCCCTCATTGAGATCCCCCTAGCCAGCCTGGGGGAGCCTGCTGCTGATGAAGAAGGAGATGGAAGCCCCCCTGGGGCTGAGGATTCCTTAGAGGAAGAGGCATCCTCTGAGGGAGAGCCCCGAGCAGGGCTTGGATTCTTTTATAAGGTGAGTCACCTTGGCAGGTCATTGGGAAAAGGTGAGCCAACAGGTAGATGTATGAATGGATGGGTAATGGGGATGCCCCTAGGGGGTAATAAGGGAGATGGGAAGTGATGGATAAATATTCAGGGATAGAGCTTTACTGATGAGTGGGTAAACTGACATGTATTGGCGGATGGATGGATGGATAGCTGGTTGACTAGGCAGTGGCTGGCTTTCTTGGATGGGTGGATGGTTTGGAAGGGTAGTTAGATGGGTGGATAAGTTAAATGTGACTAGTTTGGCTAGGTGGATGGAAAAGTAGGTGGACAGGCTGGATGAATGATGGGTAGATAGGTTGAAAGGAAAGGTGGATAGGTGGTTGGTTAGATGGATGGAAGGTGGATTGATATGTGGATAGGTGGGTGAAGTAGATAGAGGGAAGGCTAATTGGTAGACAGACAAGTAGTTGTTGGGCATATGAATGGGTGAGTGGGTGATAGGATGGACAGGTGTGGGTGGGTGGATAAACAGGGCTAGGGTGATCCTCTTTCCTGATCTATCCTGTTTGGTAATCCTCCATCTTCATGCTACTTACAGCCTGAGCCCCTGTGTATGCTGTTGTAACTGAACAGTGCACACTCTGCTCCTGTTGGTCATTATTGCTGTAAACCCAGTTTTTGTTGTTGTTGTTGTTTTGTTTGTTTGTTTTTCCTGAGCAGTGGAGATTTTGACTGCTCTCTTTGGCCCCAGGACAAAATGCTCGTCCACTGCCTTGGGCCCTGACTTTAACCTGGATCCTTTCCCCAGCTCAGTGTCCCAGCTATATTGGTTTCTTCTGGCCTCAAGGCCTTTGAACCTTCTAAGCCCTCTGTCTGGAGAGTGCCCCTCTCATCCCTAGGCTGGGAGTACTTCTAAGAAGACCCCAGAATAGGATAGCCTGCAGTACAGCTTGGCAGCACTTCAAGCATCTTCATAGCGTTAAAGGTCTGTGCGGCACTTGCTAGTCTTCCCGCTTTGGGTCAAGTGCGCCTGTATACACAGCTCCCAGGGCTACACATAAAGCAGCCACCAACTAAGTCCTCTGAGGATTTTAGAAAGGTCAGGAGAGCCACAGGCTTGGCCAGTATTAAAAGTCAGATTCCAGCTGGCAGAGTGGCCAGCTAAACTCCCATGCCATCCTCCAGGATGAAGATAAGCCTGAGGATGAGATGGCTCAGAAGCGAGCTAGCCTGCTGGAGCGTCAGCAGAGGCGGGTAGAGGAGGCCCGGCGGCGCAAACAGTGGCAGGAGGCAGAGAAGGAGCAGAAACGGGAGGAGGCGGCCAGGTGAGGCTAGAACTGGAATGAGGGCCCTGGCCTTTGGTATTGCTGCCCCAGTGCCCCCATATTCTATTCTGCTTGTTCCTTTCTGTCTAATCTGCAGGCTGGCTCAGGAGGCCCCAAGCTTGGCCTTTACAGCCCCTGTAGCCTCTGCTGCTCCCGTGGCCACCTCGGCCCCTGCTACCAGAGCCATGGCCCCAGCTGAGGAGGAGGTGGGCCCCCGGCGGGGGGACTTCACAAGACTTGAGTATGAACGCCGGGCCCAACTGAAACTGATGGATGACCTTGATAAGGTGCTACGGCCCCGGGCCTCAGGGACCGGGGGACCAGGGCGGGGCGGGCGCAGGGCCACCCGGCCACGCTCTGGTTGCTGTGATGACTCGGCCTTGGCACGAAGCCCAGCCCGCGGCCTGCTGGGTGAGGACCCTGTTAGGAGGGGGCCCTATGATTGTGGAGAAAGGGAGCAGAGTCTGGTGGGATGCAGTGATGGGGCACGAGTTCCAGTGTGGTGAGGGTAACTTCCTGGTGAGGGTAACTTCCTTCCTCGGCTGGATAGTGAGGACCCTCTTGGATGTTTCAGGATGCTACTAAACAGTGCTCCCTTCTCTGAAGGTGTGTAAACAGGAGTGCAAAGCTCAGGGCTGGGTTTGTCTGGAATGGATGAGGCCCTGGTTAAATCCCAGAGCTGTATAAGAAAAATTGCCATATTAAGGCAGACATGTTGGCACATGCCTGTCATTGAGATACTCAGGAGTCTGAAGCAGGAGGATTGTGAGTTTCATCCTAATCTGGCTGTTGAGCAGCTTCTCAGCCATTTAGGTTATACCTGGAGGTCGTGAGCCAAACACTGAGACTAAGGATACACACACACACACACACACACACACACACACACACACACACACACACACACACACACAAGTTCAGAGTCACCACTGACTCTGTGGTGGCTGTTGGTAGAGTACTTGCCTACCTAGCATACACGAAAGTTCAGGTTCCATCCCCAGTATTAACCAGAAATGGCAGTTATAGGCCTATAACCCCAGCACTAAGAAAGTAGAGACTGGAGACTTGGGAACTCAAGGTCATCCTCAACAAATAGGAAGTTTGAGGCCAGCCTGGGCTATAGAAGACCCATCTTTAAAAAGTAAAAGCCAGGCTGGAGAAATGACTCAATGGTTAAGAGCACCTATTGCTCTTCCAGAGGTCCCGAGTTCAGTTCTTAGCAACTACATGTGACTGACTCACAACCATCTGTAATGGGGTCCAATGCCCCCTCTGTTGTGTCTTAAGACAGCTACAGTATTCTCATATAAATAAAACAAATCTTAGCAGTTATCACAAAAGGCTGAAAGGGTCTCGGGAATGCCCATGGGCATTAATGGAGGTAAAGGGGCCTAAGGGATAACTGACTGGTACTGTGTATCCTAGGTTCACGGCTCAGCAAGGTCTATTCCCAGTCCACGCTGTCCCTGTCTACGGTGGCCAATGAGGCTCCCAATAACCTTGGTGTGAAAAGGCCCACCTCTCGGTGAGTCTATGTGGAGCCTAGAGCAGCATATCGCGGGATTGCTGGGATGTGTAGATGGAAGGAAGCACAAGAACACAGATGGGATTTGGGGGAAAACTGACTCAAGTCTGGAGAATGTGCCCACATGGGATGTAGGTGTATAAGATTATAAGATGTTGAGCATATGGGGCGGCACTGTATGGACTTGTGGGAGTGTGCAATATAGATGCCCCTCTCCTCTGCAGTGCACTGCGCTTGCCTCGTCCCTATCCTGTTGTACCCTGGGAGGCTTCACACACTACTGACCCCAGCTTCACCCCTCCCATCCTCTGCAGGGCCCCTTCTCCATCAGGCCTCATGTCTCCAAGCCGCCTGCCAGGCAGTCGAGAGCGTGACTGGGAGAATGGAAGCAATGCATCCTCCCCAGCATCAGTGCCTGAGTACACAGGTAAGCGAGGCCAGGTAATGTGAGAAGAGCTGCATTCTCTACCTGCCTTTCCCCAACCCATGCCCAGTCTCTGCTGACTGCCCGCCCGCCCGCCCTCCAGGTCCCCGGCTATACAAGGAACCCAGCGCCAAGTCTAACAAGTTTATCATCCACAATGCCTTGTCACACTGCTGCCTGGCAGGCAAGGTGAATGAGCCCCAGAAGAACAGAATTCTAGAGGTGAGCCCAACACCTGTCTGGGTGGGTAGGCCTGGCGGGTAGGGTAGTGGTCCAGCCTGACCAGCTTCTTGCCACCGTCCCTCAGGAAATCGAGAAAAGCAAGGCCAACCACTTCCTGATTCTCTTTCGGGACTCAAGCTGCCAGTTCCGGGCCCTCTACACTCTGTCCGGGGAGACAGAGGAGCTGTCGAGGCTGGCAGGCTATGGGCCTCGCACTGTCACTCCTGCCATGGTCGAAGGCATCTATAAGTACAACTCGGACCGCAAACGATTCACCCAGATCCCTGCCAAGACCATGTCTATGAGTGTGGACGCCTTCACTATCCAGGGACACCTTTGGCAAAGCAAGAAGCCCACCACGCCCAAGAAGGGTGGCAGCACCCCCAAATAGCGCCCACCTTGGGCAGTGCACTCCTGGGTCCTGTCTGGTCATGCTGTGGGGGGGCTGAGCTGGGAGCTTCAGTGACTCAGGGCTCAGCTCAGTCCCCTTGTCTGTCCTCCACTTTCTTGAATAAAATAACTGAAAAGAGAAGCTGAGACACGGTGTCTCTTCCCTAAGCCTGACCAAGTTTACGTCTCGTGTTTTCACAAGCTCCACCTTGTCTTCTCTGCCCTTTTGCTGGCCCTGTGGCAGCTTCTGCCAAGGTCTGTGGTGACCTTCCTGTTGACACTCCCTCCTCTAGATGTTCTCAGCCACCTCTGATCTGACCTGGCAAGAGATTCCAGACCAGCTCTCCTCTCCTGGGCCTCCCCCACCCCCACATTTTCCTCCTTCGTGTGGTTGCATTTGGTGTGCAGCCAACTTCTAACCCGATCCCTGTTTCCTGTTGCCAACCTGCCTTCATTTCTGGGCTCAGTTACAGTCTCTGAGCTGGGGATTCTGTGTCCTTCCTCAGAGTCCCTTATCAGAGGGTCTAGTTGCCACTGTAGGTGCAGAGTTCAGATGTTAGGCTCATTACAGCCTTGCTTCCCAGATACTGCCACATCGTATAGAACTCACCCCTCCAACTATCCCATGGTCCAAGCCAACAGTCTGTCTCCAACTGTGCCCTGCTCACACGGCAGCCTGCGTGACCGGCTCAAACACAAATCTGATTATGTCTCCTGATGCCAAAAGCCCCTTAATGGTCTAGAGGCCACTAATGGCTTCCCAGAGCTTAAGCTAGAAGGGCTACACCCTGGATGTGGCCTGTGCACCAGGCCTGGTGTTTGGCCTTTAGCCAGGGATACAAGCACCTTGCTAGTAGGTCCATGGAGCTTATTACTACATGAAGGCACAAGGGTTTGTGAACTCTTGGAGCTGTGACACCCACGTAAGTTGGGCCAGGTATCCCTCGATTTGGGGCTCAAGGAGGATTCTTACTGGGCAAGCCTGACAAGAGGCCTGGGGTGGGGCAGGGGAACTGGCCCTGCAGCGTCCAGAACTGGCTCTGCAGGGTGAGGGCAGGTTGTCCACATGCCATATCCCCTGACTACTCCACCTCCTGTCCCAGCCAATCAGTGCTGAGAGCCAGGCAGCTCTAAGCTAGCATGCCCTGAGGCATCTAGGCGCAGGAAGGAGGTCGAGCCGGTGATGTACAAAGAGGGCTATATTAGAAGGGTAGTTATGGGGGAGGGACCATGGAGGAAAAAGTGTGGAGGGGGTCAGTCTTCCTTTAGGCTCCCGAACACTGCAGCTGGCACACTCTGCTGTTCCAGTCGGACTTCTGTGGGGGAAAAGTCAGGTCAAGGTGGGGGTGGCCCACCTCTGCTCTTAACCCTGGCCCCTGGGCTGGCCACTGACCATTGGGCTCCAGGTCCATCTCGTCCTCATCCTCATCCTCGCCCAGCTGGATCTCCTCAGGGTTGGCCTGCTGAGCCAGCTCTGCCAATTCCTCCCTGGATGCATCACTCCTAGGAAGAGAGGGAAGGTGGTGGCTGCCAGCTGCTTCAGTGGAACCCTCCAACCCTCAGCAGCTTCCCTGGAATACCCCTTTCCAAGAAGGACTGGCCCATCTCCCCACCTGCCCTCACCTCACAAAGAAGATCTTGCTCTGGGCCCTGGGGGGCTGGTCCCGCTCCGCCTCAGCTGCCAGCTGTTCTGCTCTCTGTTCCAGCAACTTCATATCATCCATGCCGCTCTGCCCAGGAGCCAGGTCAGACACTGGAGGTGCAGGGCAAATGAGGGAGAGAAGGTCAAGGTTAGACCTCAAGCCCTCTCCAAGGCACATCAGATCAGCCCCAGATGAGCTTCTCAGGACTGGCTCCCAACCTGGTATGGGGTTGGGGGTTCATGCAGACAGGATCCCAGAAAGCCTGCCTGTAGGAAGCCTACGCTGGGCAGTGAGTGCTCTGGGACAGGGCAGACACTGCTCCATGTGGCCTAGCCATGAAAAGGAAAGGGGGGGTTACAGAAGCTCACCGGTGCCTGTTGCACTGCCCGAAACCTTGAGCATCTGTGAAGCCATGAAGTTGACCTGAGTATTGTATGTGGCCTGCACACTCCGCCGTATCCTCAGCATCTCCCTGATGGTATCCTCATTGCCGTGCCGGACCTCAAAGTCCTTCCATGTTTGCCAGAATGCCCCAGTTGTCTGTGGTGGGGTGCAGGCATGTGGGTGAGCCAGGTGCTTGGTACAGCATCCCCACTGCCCACCCTCACTTCTCCAACACTAGGCATAACCCTACCCGGGGATCACAGATCTGGGAACAGAAGCTGTAGATGGCCCGGGCGCGATCGATCTCACCGAGCTTGCACTCCATGTCTGCAAACCGCAGGCACATCTCACGGGCATGCTCATCAGACAGCACCTGGCACCATGGGGTCAGGGAGAGCAGGGGTGAGGGAAAGGGATCCCAGTGCCTGCCTTCAGGAAAGCCTTCTGCCATCTTCTCCACAGGCAGGCTTTCTGAGATCCTTCTGTCTGCATGGACCCCAACCCCATACCAGGTCACTGGTAGTGGGTACCTCAATGGCCTTCTGGTAGATGCCACGAGTGTGGGTGACGCCATAGATCTCAGCAGCCCGCTTGATGTAGATGTTAAACATGTCGTACTGCTGTGCTGGCTCCACTGCCCTGGTCGCACGGTCATACACAGCCATGGCATGGCGGGCAAGGCCCCACTCTTCCTCTAGCTGTGCATAGAGCAGATATAAAGCTGCACAGGAGACAAGGGTCCAGTTAGCAGTGCGCCACTCAGCCGGTGCTACTCATCCCCACGTCCCATGACAGACAGCCCACAGACTCCTCACTCTTGGCATATTTTGGTGGGCAGCCATCGAGTGCCTGCTCAAAGAGATCCCGTGCACGCTCCAGCTTTCGGCCACCATAGCGTGAGATGAATTTGGTCAGGTAGGTGCTCCAGATGTCTGAAACATTGGGCCACTTGAACAGTGAGATGCCACGCTCATATGCCTGTTTCCAAGGAAGCCGTGTATTAGCACCCAGATGCCCTTGCCCACCCCTCCATCTTGGCACAGTTTATTTAGCATGTCACCCTGTTTCCCCCCACCAACTACAGGACCTAAGGCAGGAGTGCAATAGGGACTTTCTAAACACAGTCTGATACCTCATGGACAGGGTAGCTCTTTCTAAGTTCTACAGACGCAGGCACCCCTGGGCAGAAGGGTTAGGGACATAGGAAGAGATGCAGCCTCCTACCTGTGTACCTGCCTATGGCCACACTGTGCTGACCCACACACTATCACTTGAACAGAAACCAAGGGGAGCTGCACACACAGCTCCCACATTTGTCCTATTTCACCCAAGGCCAGTAGCTGGCTATGGGAGAAGAACCCATATCCCATAGCGTTCACATGCTGAGACCCTGATGCCCAGGGCCTTATGCAATCACTTATTTTGGAAATGAGGAAAAGGACTTAAAATGACCTCATTAGCGTGGACCTAACCAGCCACCACTAGTGGCTTTACAAGAGATCAAAGGCTGAGATGTTGCTCAGTGGTAAGAGCCCCTGCTTTGAATGCCCCAAGTTCTGGGTTCTATATATACCACTGCCAAAAGGAAAAGAAATTACCCCCGTGACAGTTACTATTGTCAACCTAACAGGATGTAGAATAACCTAAGGGACAAACTTTAGCTATGTCTGCAAAGGATTATCTTGATCCTATGAACTGAAGCAGAAAGATTCATCTTAAACGGGGGTGGGCGCCGTCTCACAGACACACAGACACCTGCAGACCATGAGGAAGTCCCTTCCCTGCAGACCGTGAATGAGGAAGTGCCTCCCTATGCCTTGCCCTTGACCTGCACCTCTGGCCTTGCCTCACCTTGAAGCTCTCCTCAAAATATTTGTGCTCCTCCAAGAACATGGCATAGTTAATGACAATCTGTGGCGTGGCTATGCGCAGGTCCAGGATCCGGTCATAAACGGCCTTGGTTGACTGTGGGAACAAACAGGTCAGGGCACACTCTGCTCTGGGGCCGAGAACCAGCTCTACTTCACCCTGTCTATGGCAGCTGACCTGGAAAGTGCCCAGGCTTTCCTCCAAGTCGGCAAGCATGGACCACACCTTCAGCGACTTGTATACTCGGTTCTGCACAGGTTCTGAACCATCAAAGTACTCAGCCCGGCGGGCAGGCAGAGCTGTGGCTTTCTGTGGACAGAAAGAGGCAGAGGCACTGAGTGGCTGTCCTGGCCCCACTACACATCCCTGGCTGGTCTTCACATCCTTACCCGAAGCAGCTTTAAGGCCTCGTCGTAATTCTCATGCCTGAGCTCCAGCTCCCCACACTGGCACCACACACTCGCCAGGTCATCCACCTGCTTGAAGTTCACCTTGGTGGCCTTCTCTAGGATGACACGAGCCTGTGGTAATGGGCAGAGACTAACTGAGGTCCTGCCACTTGGCACCCCAAGTCCCATGTGAAATGCACTACGCATACAGC
This sequence comes from Mus minutoides, assembly GCA_902729485.2. NCBI lineage: Eukaryota > Metazoa > Chordata > Mammalia > Rodentia > Muridae > Mus > Mus minutoides. The sequence continues at coordinate 23,452 of LR750694.1, forward strand.
ACACTCACATCATCCAGCTGTCCATTGTCTTCGTAAAACTTGGCAAATGCAACCCACAGTGTGTGGGGCTTGCCTGTGGCTTTGAAGGGGTCTACTGTCTGCACAGCCTCTGTGTAAGTGTTGATAATCTAGAGCAGGAAGGTTACACAAGTGAGGGCAGGGTTGGGCCATGGAAGCTCTATGGGGCAGAGGGGGACAGGTTGGGATCATCACACACCTCCCGAGGACGGCCCTGATGGAGGGCTACGCGCTTGTGCCACTCGTGGACGTGGTGTGGGTTCTGGCGCAGAAGGACGCTATTGAGAAGTAGGGGCCGTCGGCTGATGAGCTGTTCGAAGCGGGCCAGGCGCAGCTCCAGGTCCACATCGTCTAGGAGCCAGATATGTTCATGAAGCCAGGGAGACGGGAGGTGATGGATGGCACAGGCCCTTGTCTACCTCTGCTCCTAGCTTCCCTTCCTCCAAGCCCAGTGTTATAGACCTAAAGAGCCATGCTGGACCTCCACGGACCTAGCATCAGCCCTCCTGCCATGCCTGTACTCAATTGAGACTACTCCAGGATTTCTTGGCCCCAGTGCCCATCCAGCCACTCTCCTTGACAGCCTGTTCCACACCAGTGGCTAGAAACTCAACCCTCTCCTCCCAAGCCCATAGACCCATGTCGTACCCTCCTCCTCACGCCCCAGTTCAGAAGCAGTCTCCATCTTCGCTGCAATCATGCTCTCCTCAAACTGGGCGTAGCTGTCAAACACCTGGGTGAAGTCCCGCACAGTCATCACCGTGCGGATGGCCTCCTCATACACATCCCGAGCCTGTGGAGTTCAGGTCCAGTGTGAGGAAAAGTCCAGAGAAGAGGCATGAGAGCCCACCCACAAGAATCCACTGCCAGCATCCATGGGCTGACCAATGCTGAGCATAGGATAGAACCCTGCTGGCCTGTTCCTGCCCTGCACTGCTTGTCAGTCTGAAGCTGCAGGGCCTCCTTTGTAAGCTAGGTAGTCCCTTGTGTAGCACGGAACCAAGATTGAAGTGAGAAGAGGTGAGCAGCCAGACTTCAGCTCCCACAGAACCCTGAGCTCAGCCTGCTGTAAAGCTTTCTCTTCCTAATCCCAACAATCCATTCTGGAGGGAGAGGGAGGCTCAGAAGGCTCAGAAAGTAAATGAAACTTGCCAGAGTTACAAGACCCCCAAGTTATGTAAACAGTAACCACTGCTAGGGGAGACTCTCCAAGCAACCCCCAGGGCCCAGCCTATCTCCAAGTCGTGAAGGAGGGTCCAAGGATGCAGCTTTTGTAAACTGTCTCCCAACTCTGCTGGGTCTTCACTGACGCAGCTACTTCTAAGTCACGCTCACCCATGTTCATGTAAGGAAGCCCAAGTTCACTGGTTTGCTATGTGCACACATTTGGAAAATCAAATAAATCACCTATCTGTGATGAGGAGACATCTGTTCATGTCTCGCCAGGAAAAGTCACATAGCACAGCCTGTCTCTGGAGGCTCCCACTCTCCTCCAATGGCTGCCTGACCCCTTCACAAGCTTGTGTTCTCCAGACTCTTTCCATCCCTAGAAAGCACAGCCCTGTCTTTCTTTTTTCTTTTGGTTTTTCGAGACAGGGTTTCTCTGTGTAGCCCTGGCTGTCCTGGAATTCACTTTGTAGACCAGGCTGGGCTCGAACTCAGAAATCCGCCTGCCTCTGCCTCCCGAGTGCTGGGATTAAAGGCGTGCGCCACCACGCTCGGCAGCCCTGTCTTTCTATCCCATGTCTTCACACAAGCACTAGGGAAAATGGCTTGTGAAGTTTGCAATTCTCTTGCTGGAGTCTCCTACCTTGCCCAGCCCAACAGCGTAAATCACAACTCCCTAAATCACTCACTCTGGCCTCCTCCCCAGTTTCCTTAGACCACAGTACCCCCAGTTTAGTCCTATGGAGATTCTCAGAGTCCCATCCAAACCCTGATCCCCAGCATGTTTCTAGACAGCAAGATGGAAGGACAGACAGTGGAAACATCTGAGGGCACTAGGTGAGTACTCTGCCTATGTCGATGCACCAGTTCCTTACAGGTAAAGAGTGGCTACACCACCATTTTGCAACTAGGGATATTGGGGACATCTGTGAGGGAAGTCTGGTTGAGACATCTGTCACAGCACTAGTGCTAGAGCTGATTCAGCTGATCAGACTGGAGAGGCAGGTGTCCCCTTCCCCTCCTCACTGCCCCACGTACATCTCTCCCAAAGCTGCATGCTACATTACTAAGTCGAAAAAGACAATCTTTCCTGAGTAGAGAAGCTGGGTTTTGGTTAAGGGTACACGAGTGGCTGCACTCCTCCACACAAGCTTACAAGTTCCCGGGCTACACAGCTAGGATGTGAGAGGACCAGACACTGAGTCAGGCTGTCCCGAAGGTTCACCTGTCTACAGGACTACTGTTCCCATGACCACCAGTGGGATGGCAAATATGTGCATGTATGTGATATGTCACACACACATATCTGTGGTTGTGTCCTGCTCATGCACTGTGTGTCCTCCAGAGACCCACCTGACAACGGAGGTCTAGGCACCCACATACCTTTTCGAAGTGGCCACTGCGGATATAGTAGTCTGCCAGGGAGCACCACAGCTTGCCCAGCTGGTCAGTGAAGCGGGTGAGCCCACCACGAATTATGGCATCCACATTGAGAGACTGTACCTTGTCCGGATTCTGGGAGATAAGGTCACACAGCTCGTGCCACAGCTGCAGGACACAGGGTGTTGGGGGAACATCTCAGTCTTGGTCCATGAGGGAAGACACCTCTCACCCAGTCTCCACATTCTAGGGAACCCACCTGGTAGTTGGATTTACCAGCCTTGGATACAAAGCGCTCATCATTCACCACCGTGGCCAGGCGCTGTGCAGCCTCGTCTAGCCGGTCACTAGATTTGAGGTACTCGATGTATTCCTCAGCACTCTCAGGACTCAGCTGGAGAATACCCACCCCACTGAAAGTGACTGGGGATGCAGGAGACGACATCTCTCTTCTAAGTGACTATCGTCACTCCCACCACCACCAGTTTTAGCAAACAGCCAGCCCCACTAACCCGGCCTCAGTGCTACGGTGGTCCAGCCTGAAGTCAATACTCCAGCCTTGGGCCTTACTGGTTTGGTCTTGGCTCCTTTGGGTCAGTCTTGATACCACGGGCCTAACATGGCCACAGTACTTATGATGGTTAGTGTTAACTGTCAACTTGGCAGACTCTAGAATCACTTCTGAGATGAGCCTTAGGGTATGTGTGTGAGAGACTATCTGAATGAGAAGACTCATGTTAATTATGAATGGGATCATTTCCTGGGCAGGGATCCTGTATGGTGCTGTATAAGAAGCGTGTGTGCATAGCTGTTTTCTGATCATGGGTTCATAGCTGTTTCAAACTCTCATTGCCTTCTCTTCTATGAAGGACTGCATCCCTCAACTGTGAGCCAAAGAAGCCGATTGTTTCAGGGTGGTTCTTACAGCAAGAGGAAGAGAAACTAAGAAAGTAATGTAGTCTGGACCTTCAGCCTTGGTCCTGAGTGTCTACCCTTGGTCCTTCCTTTTGCCTTGACACCTCCCCCCACCCCCAATAATGTCCAATGCTAATTCTAGGCAGACCAACTTAGACACTGATGTCAGGGAAGGACCTGCTTCTGTCACAAACTGTCACCCAAGCAGTACCATGGGTATGCTAAGAAATTACCACAACCAATATCACATGAGCTACAATGCTCTGCTTGCAAGGCAGCCCACTATCCACATATCTTACTCCTGCCTCTTACTGTGGCTCTGGTTTTATTCTAATTCACATAGCTGGGCCATGCATGTGTTTACCCCGATAGACTGAAAGTCCTGGGCAGGTGGTGGTGAGGGCCCCATGTATGATGCCCCTGGTTCTCATCTCTATGCCCACTGGGAAGTAGGCATAAGCTAAAAGCTAACGACTTGAAAACTACAGATAATAAGTTACAGCACTCGGGGAGTTAGCTCAGGGTATAAAGCATTTGCATTGCAAGTGTGGGGACCAGAGTTTGGATCCATAGAACCCACATAAATATTGGGTAACTACTATGACAGCAATGGAAACGGAATCTGTGGGGCTAGCTAGAACTGACTAAATCTAGTCTGGGTTCAATAAAAGATCTTGCCTCAATAAAGAGTAATCGAGGAAAACATCCAGTGTCAACGCTGGGCCTCCACATACATGGGTGTACACACACACACACACACACACACACACTCACAAGGAAAGAAACCATGAATAAACTGTACCTATTCACCGGAGCCTCTTCCTGCAGCCTATTTATTGCATAAGGTCCTTATCCCAGTGAGTCGGGTTTGAAAGCCTACCCGGGAAGTGGTCACTTCAATGGTGCTCACCTTGAGGAAGCGACGGTAGCCTCGTACAGCAGTCTCAGGCAGTGGGTGGGAGCGCAGGAAACGCAGATACAGGGGCCAGATGCGAGAGTGCTGTGTGATGGGCAGTGCCCTGAGGGCACGGTCAAAGGTGCGGCGGGTATGTGTTACCCTTCCCTGGTCCATGAGAAACTGGCAGTAGTCTAACCACAGGCGTGGCATCTGAAAATAATGGAGAGTAAGGGTCTGAGGCCCAGGCTCCATGGCTTCCTTATTCTTCATATCTAGGGCACAGGGGCAGCAGGGAAGCAATAGATGTCATCACCCACCGCCCAGGCTCTGTAAATAAGCCTAAGAGAGTCATTAGTTCCTCAAGCTGATGGAACACTTGGGTAGACCTGTACCCTGTTTTGTTGGAGCACTGTGAGGAAGGGGTAGCTACCCCTTTACATCTCACTGGGGAAATAGTTGCCAGGAGTGCGCCTGCCTGCACACCCCTCTCCAGATCCCCACCTTGTGCATGAACACAAAGGCCCTCTCATGGCAGTTGTTGACATCTTCATAGGCAGGGTCAGTCACACAGCGATGTTTCACCTGCGCCCGGCGTGCCTTCAGATAGCGGTACCAGAGTTTGTAACTAAAGAGCAGGAAAAGCAGATAAGATGGGTTTATGGAACCCCAGAACCCTTTCTTTGTTCTAGAGGCAACTGTGGTGAAAAAGGGACTGAGGAGGGGCAAGAGAATCTCACAGGGAAAGGAAAGGCTTGGACTTGAGGGAAGGTGTGACCTCTCAGGGGCTGTGCTTCAGTAAAGGAATACACAGTGTTCACTTGGGACACATTGTCACTTGTGTTGTGACTGGATATAGAGGGGTGGGAGCTGGTGAGCAGGGTAGCACAGGGAGGGCCATTTGCACCTGCAGGGAAGCAGTTTGAGTGCCCGCTCGTACAACTGGTTGAGTTGGGGCTTGGGGGCCCCCTGTTTGAACTCGATGTAGCGGAGCCAGCATTTGACAGAGAACTGGTTCCTCATGATTTCTTCCTCATAGGGAAGGTCCTCTTCCTCCTGCCAGGGCCAGGGAAGGGGACAAGAGAAGCCTGTCCTTAGTCCCAGTGGAGTCACACCCCATCCTGGGGCTTAGCCCCAAACTCTAGGCGCCTACAAAAACTCCATGCCCTTTCAAAAGGCGGTGGTGCAAGCCTATACCACCACTTCAGAGGCAAAGAATAAAACAAATAGGAGGTTGGTGAGATGCCCAGTGGGTAGAGGAACCTGCCACCGAGACTGAGCCCCATGGTAGGAGGGAATCAATTCCTTATGTTGTCCTCTACCTTCCACATGCACACAGTGGCAGGCACATGACTTGCCTCTTCACATGTTAAAATTAAAAACAAACAAACAAACAGAAGTAGAAAGATGGCTCAGTTGGTATGCACAAGCATGATTGCCTGAGTTCAGATCTCCAACACTCATGTAAACGCCAGACATGGCAGTATGTGTCTATAAACCCCAGTGCTGGGCAAACACTAACAGGTCCCTAGATCCCCAGAGCTCACTTGTCAGCCATTAGCCAGCCAGTGAGCTTCAAGTTCAGTGAGAAGACTTTGTCTCAAAAGTCAGATGGAGAGCAACAGAAAACCAGCTCATGTTTCTTTCTGGTCAATACACAATCATACACACACAGCCCATGCACGATACACGCTATAGTTAAAAACAAACAGGGCTGGAGACATGGCTCAACAGTGAAGAGTATGTACTGCTCTTGTACAGGACTGCACTCATGCCAGGCAGCTCATAACAACCTATAACTCCAGACTCGGGCCTGTGTGGACACCTGATTCACATGCACATACCCATACAAAGACACCCACATAAACATAATTTTAAAACTATATCTTTAACAAGCAAACAGACACAACACAACAAGGTCCCAGACATGATTTCTTTCTCTGTGAAGCTGGATCACCAGATACTAGCTAAAGCAGTGGTTCTTAATCTATGGTCACTATGCCCTTGAGAACAAAAAAATCCCTTTCACATGGGCTGCCTAGAAACACCAGAAAACACAGATATGACATTATGACTCATAACAGTAACAAAATTACAATTATGAAGTAGCAACAAAAATGATTTTATGGTTGGCAGTTACCATAACATGAGGAACTGCATTGAAGGGTTGCACATTAGGAAGGTTTCGAACTACTGTGCAAGAGAGAGGGTTAGTTTAGACTTCTAGCTCTCAGCACTCAACTGCCCACACACGCCTCTTAGTTGTTAAGGAGACCCTGCCCAGATATCAGCTTTGTTCGGTAAATCCCACTCCCTGGCCCCAATCCTCACACTCTAAAGTCTTTGACAATTTCATACATATACACAAGGAGTTTTGGATATCTTCACCATCCATTATTCTCTCTTATGCCCTCCCCATAATCCCTAGCCTCTCACAACACTAGGGCCAGAGGCCTGGCCTCTGTCATGGACAGCTGGTTGTATCCAGTCACAACACACTTCCTTCCAGACATCAGGCTTTTGATCCTTCACGCTTACACCGTCACCACCACACCTATCTTCATACCTGGCCTGTATAATAACATTGTAAAGTTTTGTTTTGTTGTTCTTGAGACAGGGTCTCACTATTTGCTCTAGTTGTCCTGGAATTTACTATATAGACCACACTGGCCACAAACTCACAGAGATCCACCTGTCTCTGTCTCCAAAGTTCTGGGATCAAAGGAATTCACCACCACACCCAACCCAAAGTTTTAAAGTTTTTAATTTACTTTTTTTTCCCAGCCTCCTCTCAGGAGGCAGATACCAGTGATCTCCATGAGTTGGAGGGCAGTCTGATCTACAGTAAGTTCCAGGACAGCCAGGGCTACATAGAGAAACCCTGTTTAACCCCTGAAGCTCACTGATCCGAAACACCTCCAGCTTGCACATGTACATGGTAGCAGATGCAGTTAGAGGCTAGACCCCTCCTCAATTGCTCTGTGCTTTATTTTTAAAGGCAGGGTCTCTCACTGGCATGTAGGTACCAGGGTTCTGAACTGAGGTCCTACGTTTGTAAAGCAAGCATTTTATTGCCTGAGCCACCTCCTCTGAACAAAGTGACTAGGTAACTAAGTCTTTACTTAAGCCACCTACTTCATCAAACTTCTGACCCCTCAGGATTTCACTAGTCTGTACTCTGCCCCAGAACTTGCAAGCTAAAGGGTTTATATCGGGAGGTGGGGTACGTGTCTGTCTCTCTGTGTTACTGATCAATTGTAGAGTGCTTGCCTAGCATACACAAGACCCTTGGTTAAACCCCAGTAACTCAAAAACACAGAGGGGTTACGGCCTTAACTGTTAACTCTACGAACTTGGCTTAAACATAAGACCTCTATTTCAGCCACCGTATTTTCACGTTTTTAGGTGAAATCCCAGTGGCTACCCACACCTCTAGTCTTTTCTTCATACTTCAAGGTTCTTGTAGCTCCAGACATCAAGCCGTTATCCAGAATCCAGAACTCTAACCGGTCACCATGCCTATCAAAATCCACGTCGTTTCACTATCTCATTCTGGCCTCTTAACCTCAACAGCAGCAACTCACTCGAGCCATGAGGGGTACGGTTCTTTATTCCCGGCCTGATCAGTGTTTTGACATGTCGCCCCATGGGCTGGGCAGACATGGACTGGGGCCTAGTCCCCTCTACCGAGAGCCAGACTCCGATCCTGTAAGGTATCCAGCTTCGGATCTTCCCTCGCGAATCACCCTCCACCTCGCTGCAGACTTACAAAAACAAGGTCCGGCCGCTCGGAACGCGGAACTCGCGCCATCACCACCATCTTCCTGGCTCTCCAGGTACAGACGAGAGTCGTGCTCTAGTGGCGTCACTCACAGAAGAACCGCCCTCTCCGAGATAGACCCGTTTTCTATTGGCTGCACCGCACTTTGACAGCACCGCCTGCTCTGTTAAATTTTGAGTGGTTAAGACTGTGGCCGGAAGCAAAGGGGGCGCCAGAAGATGACGTCACTCACGCGGGTAGCTGACCACTCAGCTTCAGTATCGGCCCTTGAGGAGCACCAATGAGGTTCTGCATTACTGGAGAGTTAACTTTGGGCGGAAGTGGCTTCGTAAAACCGAAGAGCGAGATGGGGGTGAAGCTGGAGGTGTTTCGGGTCAGTGAACTGTAGGGGTTGGACGTCTGGACCCGGGGTCTTTCAGAAAATGAAAATAGATTTTGGGAGTGAGAGGAGCGCAGAGGGGGCGGGGGCGGGGAGTTCCACAGAGAAAGTGTCTGAGACTTGTACTGGAACTCCAGCAGAAGGAGCACTAGATGTGGGGGCTTACAGTGGAGGCAAGCGCCTCAGCGATGGGAGAGCTGAAGAGGGTGGGTTAAGGAAGGGAGGCTTCAGATCCAGAGTGGGATTTCCAGGAGAGCCCAGGGCTCATGATGGGTCTCAAATAGGCGGATTTCTAGAAGCAGGAGAATATATTTGCTACGGGTGGGTATCAGATTGGGAGGTAATAACGTCTCAAGGATATGTGTTTGTAGTAGGAACCCTTGGACTGTTAGTCTCTCTCTTCCTTTCCCTCTCTCTACCCCCTCATGTGCCTGTGTGTGTGTGTGTGTGTGTGTGTGTGGTGGAAAGGAGTCGTGGACAGAACTACTATGAATAAAGCCTGCCTGATTATGAAATCCAGGCTTTAAGGTGCCAGGTTTCTGTTCTCCTGGTAGGATTTCAGGGGAGCCCCTGAGGCTGAGCTCCTGACTTATGAAGGAGGATAGTTCTGTCCTTTGGATTTCCCTGCAATCTCCCTGTGCTCCATCCACCTCTGCTTTTACAGATGTCACTCTATCTCACTTTCCCCGTGGTTATGTTCTGGATCTCCAATCAGGCTGAGTGGTTTGAGGACTATGTTGTCCAGCGTAAGGTGGGTATCAAAGTGTTTGCTGGATAATTCCTGGGAAAGGGAGGGTATGAGGTACTAACTTGCTGTTGGGATCCATTGTCTGACTCCCATGAGTCAACCCTGTTCTGGATGTGGGGCTCTGGATTCTCCTGGCTTGTGTTCTCATCTGTGACTTTGTTCCACAGAGGGAGCTGTGGCCACGAGAGAAGGAGGGTCAGGTCAGTAACCTGTTCTCCCCAAGGGGCTGAGTCACTTTACCCTAGTTGGGCTTGGAATAAAGATTTCACTCTCAGCCATAGATAGGAAAGTGGAAGCAGCAGACTAGCTTGGGCTGGAGACCTTGTCTCCATAAAAGTTTCTTGTTGTTTGCGATGATGTATACCTATGGTCACTTGGAAGGAGGAGTAGGAGAATTATCAGATTGAAGCTAGCCTGGACTGCATGGGGATAGAAAGAGGGAGACAGGAGAGGGAGCTGTAATTCCAGCATTTCATCATTCCAGCACTTAGGGGATGGATGCAAGAGGATTGAGAATTCTGGCTCTTCTCTGCTGCCTAGTGAGCTCAAGGCTAGCCTATAGTATATGAGACCCCCATCTTAAAAAGAGGGGAGGGCACAAATGATTTCACATATTACCTTTTCCTTGAGGGATGAAGCTGAACTCACTTGAACAGTGGTTGTGATTGGCATGGGGCTCCCAGTGTGGATATTGAGCTCTGAAGCCAAAGGGAGGGTAGTGTAAGTCCAGGCTGTGAGGTCTGTACCCTTCCTTCCTTCCCATCACACCCCTTTCCCCATTCCAGCGTCAGGAGCTAGAAGAATTTAAGCAGAAGATCCGGAAGCAGAGGGAAGAAAGACTTCTTCAAGCTGCCCAGCAGAGCTCCTGAGACCTTCAGTTCCTCAAGTTCCAGCTCCCTTCCCCATTGCAGAAAATAACACACACTCAATTCTTTGTTGCTACTGCCAAGTGTTTTATTGTTTTCAGGGGCCAGTGGAAGGCCCAGGATGGCTAGAACCCTCAAGGAGCTTGTGTCTGGGGCTGGGGGCTGCTGTTCCTGCGGAAGCTGAGTGCAGCAGGATCCTGAGGGGTGAGCAGGGGTTGAGGGCTGAGGGTCCCAGGTCGTTTCTGCATTCCATCCTGTGGATGAAGAAGGGTCAGACAGAGGGAGGGGACCAAGAAAAGTGCAAGTCAGAGGTGCCTCCAAACAACGTTTCTTTTCGTCTGCCAATCAGGGTGGTGGTATTTGGTCAGACATTAGCCTGTTAGTGTATACCTGTAATCCCAGTACTCAAGAAACAGGCAGGAGGATTATTTTGAGTTCAAAGCCACGCTGGTCTAAATACTCAAACAAACAAGCAAGCAAACAAACAAACAAACAGTTGAGTTGAGAAGATAGCTCAGTCATTGAAATCCTTGCTGTGCTCAGGTGCTGTGCTCAGGTGCTGACCTGAGTTAAATCCTGAAATGCCAGGTGTGGTTTTATGCACTTGTAATCTCAGTGCTTAAGAGGTAGAGTCAGGAGGATCTCTAGGGCTTCCTAGCTGGAGAGCCTGATCTACCTGGAGTTCCAGGGCAGTGAAAGCTCCCAGGGCAAGAGGCTGACTTGTGGTTTCCACCTGCATGTGTACACATGTGCGCATGAACCTCTAAACACATATGCTAGTGTACACAGACATAGGGCTGGGGCTGGAGCTCAGTTGATAGAGACTGCATCAAAGCCCTGGATTCTATCCCTACCCACATACATCACTCATGGTGACTCACACCTGTGATCCCAGGATGCACATGTAGGAAAACATGCCAGCCAGAGCTACATGAAACCTTGTCTCAAAAGCAATAAAGCAAAACACCCCCAAACAGAACCCATACTCTTCATTGATTTATAGGGGTATGCGTTCATATGCCTTCCAGGAAAACTGCCTGTTTTCTCCCTGTGGCCTCTCCCAAATATACATATGTTGGAGCAGGAACTGTAATTTCCAGCCATAGTTCTGCACTAGCTGACCTTAAGCTGCCTGACCTTAAGCCTGTGGCACTTTCCTCCTCCCAAGTTCAAGACAGGTATAGAGATAGAGTCCTATCTTATCCTGCCTAGAGATGGGGCATAGATTTAGAGAGCTATATGGAGACATGTCTCCACAGGTAATCTGGACATCACCTACCTTGGGACCGATAGGTTGGAAGCCAGGCAGGGAATTAACTGTTACACGCTGGTCATCCATGCGACGGCCCTGGGTGTTGGCCAGCATATCCATGAGATTGTCCATCTCTGGAGCAGGGCCACCCTCTGCTTGGAGCAGAGACAGGCGGGCATGAGTACAGACCCCGAATGAACTCCCCACCCTGAGTCACAAGATCCACAAGACCCCAGAACCCCAGCACTCCTGACACACACACACACACACACACACAAAACCACACGGCCCAATCACGCCCTGCTCACGGCTTTCTGGGGTCTGGCCTGGCCCGGCCTGCAAGGAACAGCGCTGCTCCTCCATCCGATCGCCCTGTACGTGGGTCAGCAGGTTGAAGAAGCCTTCCTGGTCCGGTGAACCTGCCTTGGGGACAGACGTGATTGGTTTAGATGGGTCTGTGCCTTCCCTGTCTTCCAGCCAGCATCCACCCGAAAGAGTGCCTGCCTTCTCATCTCTGCTCTCACCATAGTCCTCACAGGTCTGCAGAATTTCTCTAAATGAAGCCTGAGTCTCCTTCCCTGACCTGCCCCTGACTCCTCCAACCCCCCACCTCCCGGCCTGGGGCCCCTGCCTGCAGCACAATTTCACATGGTACTGACTCTAGGGACAGTATTCCACCACTGTCCTAGATTGAGACCAGACTTGGGTTGGTTTTGGGGGTTGGGACACTTACCAGGGAAATGGGGCTCAGAAGTGCCCCTAAATCCTAGCACCTACTATCTCTTGGGGAACAGTACTAAGAATTCACTCATTTGCCTTGAGGAGGGGCTCTTATACCCTCCTACCTATACCCCCTATGTGTTATGGTAACTGGGTCAGGGGACTCCAGAGACTTGCTTGCTAATTAGATGCCCTATAAATGAATTAATCTTGTCAATTACAGGTGCCAAGACCTCAAGAAGCAGATGGTGGAGTCAGCTAGAGCCTTCTTACCTTGTCTAGAAGGTCTGAGCCTCCCTCTCCCTTTTCTTCTTCATGGTCCATTGTGTGTCTCTCCTATACTTTTCTTCTGGTCTCTGACAGGGCCCCCACACCTGAGAAGGCCTTTTAAAAGGCTAGGGTGTGGGGGAAGGGGGAGCAGATATCTTCCCCCATCCCCAAATCCCCAGCTCATATCCCATCTGCTCCCACCAATGCTTAAGCCCCAGAAAGATGATCTCTAGGTAATTGTTGATCCAGACTGATACTGAGTTGGGTGTGGGTGTAGGGGGCAGGGCAGTCCAGGTTTGGACCTCACTAGACCCAGCCATGATAACAGGACCTTGAGGAATGTCAAGTGGGAAGAAGCCAGTGCAATGTCGAAGATCAACCAACATGAGGGTGGAACCTTCAGGATGTCCCCACCCAAGCCAGCCCATTCCTGCCTGTGAGTTCATCCACTGCAAAGCAGGTGACATTTTCAGGGGGACAGCCAAGGAAGAAGTTGGGGTCCAGGCCTCTTCCCCTAATCCCTGCACTCTCCACAGACAAACCAACCAACCCGGCTCCTGCTACTGACCACCTGTGAGGTCTCGCAGTGCTCCCAGGGCCACCCAGAAGAAAATGCTCCCGGATGCTCCTGTTTATCTGCCCCTCAAATACTGAGTTGTCTTCAGTCTCTCATTTCTGCATGGAGCAGGAGAGGAAGTCCCTGACCATTTCATTGAAGAGCTGTGTCTTTCTGACCATGCTCTGAGAGCCTGTTCCTATCTCCAAGATGCCTTTCAGGAAACTAGTTAAGCTTCTTTTTCTGGGATAGAGAGAGAGAGTTCATGGGCTAAGAGCACTAGCTGCTTTTCCAGAGTACTAGGTTTGATTTCCAGCATCCACATTACAGCTCACAGCCATCTGTAACTTCAGTTCTAAGAGATTTATTGCTCTTCTCTGGCTTCTCTGAGCACCAGGAACACTCATAGTGCACAGACATACATACAGGTAAAGCAGCCATACACATAAAACAAATCTTTTAAAGTTTTTAAATAAATAAAATTAAAAAGTTAATTTTTTTTCACTTGGGGCAAGTGAGGTACGGTCTGTGTAGTGTATGTGTGCACATGTGGTGTGTGCATGCTCATGTGAGGACCGGAAGTCAACATCAGGCTTCTTTCTGTAGTGCTCTCTACCTTTATTTTTGAGACATGGTCTGAAAAAATGTGTGTCCTGGATTTCTAGGCTGGCAGGGCATCGAACATCCTGGCTTTAGAATTGTTTTTGTATTTATTTTGTGGATATGGGTATTTTGCTTGCAAGTATGTGATGTGCTCATGAGTTCAGAAGAGGGCATTTGGATCCCTTGAAATTGGAGTTATGAATACTTGTGAGTCACCATGTAGGAGCTGGCAATTGAACCTGGGTTTTGTGGAAGAGAGGCCAATCAGTACTCTTGGTTTTTTTTTTTTGTTGTTGTTGTTTTTTTAAGATTTATTTTATTTATTATATGTAAGTACACTGTAGCTGTCTTCAGGCATTCCAGAAGAGGGCGCCAGATCTCATTAAGGATGGTTGTGAGCCACCATGTGGTTGCTGGGATTTGAACTTATCACCTACGGAAGAGCAGTTGGGTGCTCTTAACCGCTGAGCCATCTCACCAGCCCCAATCAGTACTCTTAACCACTGAGCCTCCCCCCAAACCCCTACTCCCTCCCTCCCTCCCTCCCCCCTCCCTCCCTTTCTTAAAATGTAACCCTGGCTGTCCTGGAACTCTTGCTGTCATTCTCAGGAACACTGTCCACTTCTTTGAGACACACATTTGTAATCCCAGCACTCAGAAAGCCAAGTCAGGAAGATCTCAAGTTCAAGGCCAACTTGACTACATAGGAAGCTCCAGGTCAACCAGAGTTACATAAAAATATCCAGGATCAAACGATCGTGAGACCAAGACAGGAAACATATACCTTGCAGGTTAAGGATTCTGTCTGCAGTTAAGATGGTAGGCAAGCACTCTACCAGCTGAGCTCCATTCCTAGCCACAACCTGGAAGACTTAAGTATCATTAAGAAACTAGTTCAGATGAGCAAACCCACATCCACAACTACCACCCATTATATCTGAAATCTTGTGTCTATGATTGATACAGAGACTGTGCCCTCTACACCACAGGGTGTCAGCTCCTCTCCAGAGAAATAATGGAAGCAGGCCTCAAATTTCTGAGTTTAATTGGAATCACCTATTGTATATATGTGTGTGTAAGTGTGTTTGATCTGTTTGTCAGCACATGGATGCAATTGTCACCCTGTGTGTGTGGCTCCTAAGTCATAAAACTGTAACAAATAGGGCTGGTGAGATGGCTCAGTGGGTAAGAGCACCCGACTGCTCTTCCGAAGGTGATAAGTTCAAATCCCAGCATCCACATGGTGGCTCACAACCATCCGTAACGAGATCTGGCACCCTCTACTGGGGTGTCTGAAGACAACTACAGTGTACTTACATAAATAAAATAAAATAAATCTTTAAAAAAAAACTAACAAATAGCTGGAGTGGTAAAGTACTTAGCAGATACATGTGTGATCCTGGGTTTGATCCTCAGTCTCTGTCTCTCTCTCTCTCTCTCTCTCTCTCTCCCTCCCTATCTCTCTCTCTCCCTCTCCCTCTCTCACATGCGCACGCGCACACACACACACACACACACACACACACACACACACTCCACATACTCCATACACTTTTTAAGGACAAAGAACTCCTTCAAAGCTCATGAACCGTCATGGAAGAAGCGGGTGGTACAAATGTAAAGGTTAGGCAAGAGTACATTACATGGATGTTATATTCATGAACTCCCAACTGAGCACCAACTGAACTCAGTGTGCTACAAAACAAATAAGAGAGGATGTGAAATGTGTGGGGGGTTAAGTATTTGGAGGTATCTGGGGGTGGGATGGGAGAAGGAAGTTGGGGGTAGATGATATGATTGTCACAGGCTCAGAAAGCCTCATTCTTTTCTGAACTATTGGAATTTATTATGTACAATAGGAGATTATATGTATAATCATTAAATGTGTAGATTATATGTATAAATTATTATTTGCAGAGGAGAGAGAGCCTTTCTTAAGTGATGTAGCCATTGGTAAGTTGTTTATGCTCCTGTAAGCAACCCCTGTTAAAACCCATTGGGGCGGGTTTGTGAGGTGGCTCAGCAGGTAAGAACACCCGACTGCTTTTCTGAAGGTACTGAGTTCAAATCCCAGCAACCACATGGTGGCTCCAAACCATCCCTAAGGAGATCTGACTCCCTCTTCTAGAGTGTCTGAGGACAGCTACAGTGTACTTACTTACATATAATCAATCAATCAATCAATCAATCTTTAAAAAACCCATTGGGACACACACACACACACACACACACACACACACACGCAGCAAGACATACAAATAGAAGGGGTACTAGTTGGGAAAGGGAAAGGGATCATTCAGAATGGGCATAAGAGGGGAATGAGGATGAATGTGATCAACATACATTATATGCATGTATGAAAATGTCATAGTGAAGCCAGGCGTGGTGGTGCACGCCTTTAATCCCAGCACTTGGGAGGCAGAGGCAGGCAGATTTCTGAGTTTGAGGCCAGCCTGGTTTTCAGAGTGAGTTCCAGGACCTAGGGCTAAACAGAGAAACCCTGTCTCGAAAAACAAAAACAAAAACAAACAAACAAACAAAAAAAGTCATAGTGAAACCCATTATCGTGTGCAATAAATACATGCTAATGAAAAAGACTGAGACGAATTCCTTCATGAACAGGCACAGATACGTGGTCATAGTCTTCGAATCTATGTTCCTGCTTCACCACGGGGCTCTTACAGAATGTTAAGACTGAGAGCAAACTGCATAGAAAAGGCGCCTAGCCTCCCGTGTACTCACTCGGAAGTGTACCAAGTGTTGCCCAAGCTAGTACTACTAGTCTTTGGATCCCGGAAAGAAGTTGTGCAGTTCCAGATTTAGAAAGTCCCGCTGTCCTTTGAGTGGGCACGCTATATCACAGACGGAAGAATTTCTGGACAGGGTGGTATTTGTACCTGGGGAGAGATGAGTATTTTTACCGCTCTGCTATCGCGCTAAGCAAACTGATCCCAGTGTGTGTGAGCAAGGGAATACTTAAGACTCCCATGAAGGATTCCTCGAGGGCGCACACACAAACTAGCGATCGTCCGTTGGAGTCCCTGTCATTGTGCCTTCCCCTGAAGTGGAACTAAGTGGTGCTGCCAGTACCCAGCTTCCTAGAGGTAGAGAGAACAGATGACCGGGAGGCGGGACCAGGTGCGCAGAGGGCGAGGGCGGAGCCCATGGGGTGGGGCCCACGTGGATGACGCGCAGAGCCACGCCCCCACCTTGGGACCGACCCGGAAGCGGCGCTACTCCTTGGGGGGAAGATGGCGCCCTTGGGGCTGAAGGCGGTGGTAGGGGAAAGTGAGTGTCACCCCGCGGCGGGGCTCTGGTGTTCTCTCGGCTGTCCCTTGTGTGTGTGTATGTGTGTGGGGAGGTCTGGGGACCTCGGGAGAGGTGAGGTGCACGGATTCCGGGATCCCGAGATCGAAGAGCACCTGACTCCTGAGGGGACGGGCGGGGTCTTGGGTCCAGCTGGACTGCCTGCCCCTCACTGGCAGCCGGCAGAACAGAGTTGGGATGGGGAGGACTCAGACAAGCAAGGAGAGAGAGGCACAGTTTTGCGTCGAGACCTTTGGGCCTGCCTCCGCTACAGGCTGACGAGTGTCTGAACCCTGAAAGTTCAGGGGCTGGTCTCAGGGGTCCCACAGTGACCTGGTCAACGACCCCACGTATTGTATGAGCACCCAGGTAGTGTGCACATGTCCCATGGGGGTGTTGAAGGGGACACCTTCTCATTCGCATCATGCCTAGGAGCTCCTTGGAAGGTTTGACTTCCCTCCTTGCAAGCTTAAAGTTCTTGGTGGGGAGAAGAGGGCTTGAGGATGCCCCTCCCCCACCTCTAGTAGTTCCGGCCTCAGCCACTTCTTCCGCCCTGATAACAGTGGACTCGACACTCTGGTGCACTGGCCAGGCTCTTTCCCCTTTCCCCTACTCCTTCCTCTGTACAGAACAGGTTTTTGTGGAAAGGTCCAGTACCTTGGTGTTAAAAAGAAGCCCCCCCCCCCCCATAACACAAGGGTTAGTGAGAAGCAGGCTTAGAGGTTGATAAGAACCCTCAGATCTGGGAGCCAAGCATTCTAGTCTAAGGGACACCAGGAGGCCCTCACTCCCATTCACTCAATTCTCTAAGATGTACCTGACCTCTGAGCATTGTACCAAGTAGACACGAGGGTGCTTAGCTAACTTATCTGACCTCAGAGCACTTGAATTTGACCAACTGTAAATTAAGGGTAATGCCAGGAGCTTCAACTCAGGATCCAGGTTGGGGTCCAGCCTAGAGGACAAGTGTCCCAAGCCTTCTCCCCTTCTCTCCTCCCTGTAGAAATTTTAAGCGGAGTCATCAGGAGCGTGAAGAAGGATGGCGAGTGGAAGGTAGGGGCTGAGGCAGAATGCCGGGAGACCCAGGGGCAGCCTTTTACCAAAGACTGAGAGTCACCTCCAGAATTCCTTGAATAAGCTGTTAATCCACAGGGGTGGGTTTGGGTAGATGGATGCCCCACTGCCTCTGATTCTCCTGGGACCAGCTACACACATTTTTGCACAGCTCACCTCTCCTTGTGTCTATATCCATCTATCTGGTCAGGTCCTCATCATGGATCACCCGAGCATGCGAATCTTGTCATCCTGTTGTAAAATGTCAGATATCCTGGCGGAGGGCATCACCAGTGAGTGGATGAATCTGAGGTGGACTCCTTGAATGTGGGATGTCTGGATGTATCCCTTGACTGTGAGATCCCTTCAGACTGGTTCAGTATGTAGTTCTCCCTATATAGCCTGGAGGAAGTTTATAGGGTTCCCTCCATGTAGGATTTCCTGATTACAATCCCTAAAGAGTCAGCCTCACTGACTGTAGCCAACTCAACCTCCTGAGCTGAGATTATAGTGCCTTTGGCAGAGTGATTGCCTAACATGAACAAACCCCGAGTTCAATCTCTAGCTCCATATAAAATGGTCATAGTGACAAATGCCTGTAATCTTAGCCCTCAGGAGGTGGAGGCGGAGTATCACAAGTTTAAAGTTAGTCAGCTCATGAGTTCAAAGCCAGCTTGGGTTACATGAGACCCTGTCTCATGCAAATAAAACAATGACCGTGCAGCCCCTATAAAGTGTCTCTGTAAGAAGCTTGGGTTGGCCGGGCGTGGTGGCGCACGCCTTTAATCCCAGTACTCAGGAGGCAGAGGCAGGCGGATTTCTGAGTTCAGGGCAGCCTGGGTTACAAAGTGAGTTCCAGTACAGCCAGGGCTATACAGAGAAACCCTGTCTCAAAAAAACAAAAACAAAACCAAAAAACAACAAAACAAAAAACAAAAAACCAAAAAAAGAAGCTCGGGTGGGCTCTGGGTTCTCAAGAGTGTATAGACACCAAAAGTATGGCTGTGGTACTCCAAATGTGCAGAACCTTGACTGTAGCTCTTTAAGTGGAGGAACCTTAAGTATATATTTCCATCTAAGACCCCAAGGGAGTAGTACCAGCCTTTAAAGCACCACCACCATAGGTCCAGTTCCCCATACCTGAAACTCCCCTGTCTCCTCCATGTCACCCATGTGTGTGTCTTTGTCTGTTGCTTTTAGTTGTGGAAGACATCAACAAACGGAGAGAACCCATTCCCAGCTTGGAGGCAATTTATTTGTTGAGTCCCACGGAGAAGGTACCTATACTAGTGAGCCTCTGTGTGCTTGGGGTTGTGTGTGCTTGAATGGTATACTGTCAGTAATATCCGAATATGTATAATGTATGTGTGCACACACAATGCATACATGCACACATGTCACCATACACGTATATGTGTATGCAAATGCCAATGTAGATGTGTATATATCAGAATTGTGCAGATACATGTCAGGATGCATGTATGCATGCATGCACACATCAGTGTATGCACATCAGGATATAGGTATGCATACGTGTGTTTGTGCATGTCAGAATTTGTGGGTGTATATGTATGCATATATCAGAATTCAGGCATTTGTATGCATAAGCATGAGTGTACAGAATGTGTGCACGTGTTGATGTATGTGTGTATGTGAGCCCCCCAACAATTGACAGTGCACATAGTGGGGAAATGAACATCAACTGGGGGTCCCTTGCAGAAGATAGATCTGGGGTGCAGAGTCTGACTCCAATAGTGATCTCTTCTCCCTAGTCGGTTCGGGCCCTGATTGCGGACTTCCAGGGGACACCAACCTTCACCTACAAAGCAGCCCATATCTTCTTCACTGACAGTGAGTGAGGCAAACCAGGGTGTAGGTTGCTGTGCTGAGGTGGGGAGTTTGGTGACAGGACATTGGTCTGACAGTCTCTTCCTGCCAACCCAGCATGCCCTGAGCCCTTGTTCAGTGAACTGGGCCGCTCTCGCCTGGCGAAGGTGGTGAAGACATTGAAAGAGATCCACCTTGCCTTCCTTCCCTATGAGGCCCAGGTACATCCCCAGCTTGTGGTGGGGAAGGGGTGAGCTGTCCTTGACTGAGTGTCCAAGCTCCCTCTGGAACAGACAGAACAGCAACAGGGAATGAACAGTTAACAGGCCCTTTCCTGGGGCCCTAGCCCTGTGCACATTCCTAGCAGGCATCATGGAGTATGGGGCAGAATTGACTCATTCTCCAAAGTGGAAAGGAGCTAGGAGCTATCTCTGTTCCTTCTCAGCATCAGCTGGGTCCTACCCTAGCCTGCTTCAAAGGTGGCAAAAGAGGTCCCAGAGGATATCGAAGACTCCCAGGAAATGCCGGGGTAGCAGTGGGAAGTAGGTGACGGTGACACTTCTGTCCTTCCCAGGTGTTCTCTCTGGATGCCCCACACAGCACCTACAACCTTTACTGCCCATTCCGAGCAGGGGAGCGGGGGCGGCAGCTTGATGCACTGGCCCAGCAGATAGCCACACTGTGTGCCACTCTTCAGGAATACCCATCCATCCGCTACCGCAAGTGGGGACCAATCCCCACCCCTACCCCAGTGCTACCTTTTACCCTCTCTCTCATTCTGTGTCCATTTCCCTCCCCCCCTGTGTGTATGCATGTGTTCATGTGTGTGTGTGTGTATGTGGAGGTCAGAGGTCAACCTCAGGTGTCTTCCTCAGTCACCATCCACCTTTATGTTTTTAAAGATTAAAAAGTTTGTGTGTGTGCATGTGAAGGTCCTCATGTAGTCCAGAAGAGGGCGTCAGACCCTCTGGAGCTAGAGTTACAGGTGCCTGTGAGCCTCCTGATGTGGGTGCTGGAAGCTGAACTTAGGTCCCTTCGAAGAGCAGTTCGAGCTTTTAACCGCTTAGCTGTCTTTTTGAGAGAAAGGTTCTTCCCTGGCCCAGGTTTTTCCATCCAGGCTCGAGGATCCCCTGTCTCCATGTCCCCAGCACTGGAAATTCAAACGCTCTTCTAAGTGCTCTGGGGGATTAAACCTGGCCCTCACGTTTGTATGGCAGCCATCTTTCCAGCTCTTGTGTCCAGTCTTTAACTTGACCCTAACTCACACCCCTCACTGCCACCCTCACGCCTACCCTTGATGTTCCCAGTCTGTGCCCATTCCTCCCAGCCCCCACACCCTGATGTCCCTCTGTTTGACTGCGTCACCTCCAGGGGTCCAGAAGACACAGCCCAGCTGGCCCATGCTGTCCTGGCCAAGCTGAACGCCTTCAAGGCAGACACTCCCAGTCTGGGTGAGGTAAGGGGGATGGCTGGGGAGGTTCCAGGGAGACCTTGTTGGGTCCCAGTCAGTGTCTTCATTCTTCTCTCTCCGTGCATGCCCAGGGCCCAGAGAAAACACGTTCACAGCTGCTCATAATGGACCGGGCAGCAGACCCCGTGTCCCCACTATTACACGAACTCACGTTCCAAGCCATGGCCTATGATCTTTTGGACATCGAACAGGACACATATAGGTAGACGGGACCAGGAAGATGTCTGTCACCCCCATCCTTTGCCAACTTAAGCCCTTCTGTCTTCTGATCTGTCCTGTTCTTCCAGGTATGAGACCACAGGGCTGAGTGAGTCCCGGGAGAAGACTGTACTCTTGGATGAAGATGATGACCTATGGGTGGAACTTCGTCACATGCACATAGCAGATGTTTCTAAGTGAGAGTTTAGAGTTTGGCTGGGTACTGGAGTGGGAGGGCCCCAGGCACCAGGCCTCATTCCTTAGGATTGTCCCTCTGTAAGTTACGATCTTCAGGCAGACCCTTGACATGCTTCTACCTGAACTTCACCCCAGTGCATCTCCATGGCTTGGGACTGATACATGCATCTAGGTGTCTCCGATCAGCTGGTAATAAGAGGCTTCCCTCTCCAAATGTCTCAGCATCCTCTCTCTTCCCTTCCCCTGCTCTTGCTCATGTCTAGGAAGGTTACGGAGCTCCTGAAGACATTCTGTGAGAGCAAACGGCTGACCACAGACAAGGTAGAGGTCCATGGTGGGGCAGGACTTCAGCCTGGAGTGGAGTGGAACCTCCCCTGTGTAGGGCAGGGACCTGGCCTCACCCCTACCGCCTCTAACCTCTCCTGCCCTTACCTCAGGCCAACATCAAAGACCTGTCCCACATCCTGAAAAAGATGCCACAGTATCAGAAGGAGCTGAACAAGGTAAAAGCTCGGACAGTCAAACCCACCCAGGCTCAGTCCGGCTGTCTTACTTGATTGTCTCTCTTAACCCAGTTCCCACCCTGCAGTACTCTACGCACCTGCATTTGGCAGATGACTGCATGAAGCATTTCAAGGGCTCGGTGGAGAAGCTGTGCAGTGTGGAGCAGGTAGGCCTAGGGCTTTTGGGAACGGCAGGACCTTTGGAGGCTTGGGAAGGCAGCAGTTAGGGAGGGATGGGGCCTCAGAGGGTTCCTCCAGGAGTCTGAACCTAGGGAGAGGTGGGGCTCCCTAGAGGAATACAGCCTGAAAGAGGTGGCCAGGGCCCTCCAGGGGGCAGAATTTGGGGACAGGGGCAGGGATGCATAGGGGGCCTCTGGTAGGGAGAATTTGGGGAAAGGCAGAGACTCAGATAGAGGGTGGGAGGAGTGGGGCTTGGGAAGGAGGTGTCTTTGCAAGGGTGGGCCTTGGTGAAGGTCTTGGAGAGTAGGGCAGAGTTGTGCTTAGAGACAGGACCCGAGTGAGAGTTGGAGAGTATGAGGAGGGCTTAGCCTGTGCTCAGTTAGATGACCTTCAGGAAACCAGTTTCTAGGATGAGATAGAGTGGGATTATCTTACCAACGTCCCTGATTTGCCCCTGCTCTGTTGCCTCCCCACACCTTCCCATGGCAGCCAGCTGCACAGCTAACTCTTATGTCATGCAGGACCTGGCCATGGGCTCTGATGCAGAGGGTGAGAAGATCAAGGATGCCATGAAGCTGATTGTCCCAGTGCTGCTGGATGCCTCGGTGCCACCCTATGACAAGATCCGGGTTCTGTTGCTCTACATCCTTCTGCGGAATGGTGGGTGAGGGGATGAATGGCCAGAGATGGTCTAGATCCTACAACAGTTACGACTACAAGGCCCTCATCACCTAGCATGCTTAGTGTCCTTTCCTGTTGCTGTGATAAAGCACCCTAACAAAAGCGACTCAGGGAGAAGGGGGTTATCTGACTCACAGGTCCAGGTTACAGCCATCACTGAGGTCAAGCGTGAGGCAGCTGGTCATACTCACAGTCAAGCAGAGAGCAGTGACTTCATGTATACTTGTGCTTGGCTATGCTCCTCCACTCTTACACAGTTCAGGATCCCCTCCCAAGGGAATGGTACCACTCATAGCGTGCAGGTCTTCTCACTTCAACTAATGAAACTAAGAAAGTCCCTTAGCTTCTTAACTAAGAACCATCAGTCCTAGCGAGACAGAGACAGGATAATCTTTGAGTCCAAGGCCAGCCTGGTCTATAAAACTAGTTCCAGGGCTACACAGAGAAACCCTGCCTTGAAAAACAAAACATTATTTTATATGTATGAGTGCTTTGCCTATGTGTATGTTTGTGCACCCTGTATGTGCCTGCTGTCTGTGGAGGCCACAGGAGGGTATCAGATCCCTTGGAATTGGAGTTACAGGTGGTCATGAACCATCATGTAGGTGCTGGGAACTGAACCTGGGACTTCTGTGAGGATAACCAGTGTTGGTAACTGCTGAGCTATCTCTCTAGCCCATGTGATACTCACTTGTCTTGAGTCTGGGGAGGTAGAGACAGGAAGAGCCCTAGAGCTTGCTGTTTAGCCAGTCTAGTGGAATTGGCAGGCTCCAGTCTACTGAGCGACTCAAAGAACAAGGTGAAGAGTGATGGTCTTCAGCCTTCAGCTTCTACCTGAACATTCACATGCACATGCATACACGTATATGCACAAGCACAAAAGGTTGGCCAAGAGAAGACTCTGCATGGGCTTCTATAGAATTGGTGTTGCCTCAACTGATTGTGTTTGTGTAGCTATATGTGCTGTGTGTACATGTGGGAGACCAAAGCAGGACACTGGGTGTCTTCTATCAGTTCCTGTCTTAGTCCTTTGAGATAGGGTCTCTCCCCGAATGTCACGTTAGGCTGGAGTCCAGTAGGTCTGGGATCATCCTGTCCCCATCCTTGGGTGACAGGTATACATGACTACTGGCCACTGGGGATTTAAACTCAGGCCTCTTTGCACGCATGTGTGAAAACCAGAGTATGATTTTGGGTGTGTCCTGCCTAATGCCAGCATCATTCTCTGCCTCAGTCTCTTGAGACAAGGTGTGAGGAGCTGAGGAAGTCCTGAGTGGATGTGTATTGTTGATGCGGGCACAGCCATGACAAGGACACAATGTCTCAAATTCATGGGGTGGCAAAGCCTTCCTTGGATCAGGCTCAGAATGTCAAAGCCTTCCTCTGATCCAAGCAGAGTGTGAGTGTTTACAAACAATTGACTAGTGTGGGCTAAACCTAGCAACTACATCAGAGTGTGCATAGCCCACCAGACTCTACCTTTTCTGTACATGTGTCTATCATTTCTGTGTGTGTGTGTGTGTGTGTGTGTGTGTGTGTCTATCATCTCTTTAGTGTCTGTTTCTTGATTCCATTACTCCCCCTAGTCAAGTCAAGCACCAAACCTCTTAAGCCTTGGCCACAGGGTCTCTCCTTGAACCTGACCTAGGCTAGAGTCTTCCCAGTAGGTTTCCTGTTCTTTCTCCCACAGCACAGGGTTACAGGCACATGTAGCCATGCCCAGCTTTTAAGTGGGTACTATGGATTTGAACTCAGGTTCTTATGGTTCTACAGCGAGCACTCTGACATTTTCAACCATCTCTCCAGCTCCCTTCAACTAATTATTGAAGATACCCCATTTTACCTTTTCAGATCTACCCATCCCTATAGATAGCTATAGGGATAGTTATATTCAATTCCCTTTACTTTAAACACCAGAAGTGTTTAAGGTATTTCTGGTCCTGGAGACATCCTGGCTGTGAGGACCTCTTCACATAGGACCGTACCAGTCACTTATGATTACCCGTTGCTGTGCCCCAGGAGTGAGTGAGGAGAACCTGGCCAAGCTGATCCAGCATGCCAATGTGCAGTCCTATAGCAGCCTCATCCGGAATCTGGAGCAGCTGGGCGGCACTGTCACCAACTCTGCGGTATGTAGGGAGCTGATGAGCCATGGAACATGGCCCTTACAGGATCAGGGATGATACATGCTCAGCTTTGGGTGTGTGAGCATGGCATGGCATTTTAGGGACCAAGAACTCCAAGACCTTCCTTAGTTCTCTAACATGGTGGACAGTGGGGTTTAATTGGGGACCCTGGATAGTGGTACAGGGTGTGTGTAGCCTGAGCCTTCTGGGGCAGGTGGGAGAGTGAGTCCCCATTAATGGGAAACAGGGTAAAACTGGGGGTTCTGAGGGATTGGTAAACTTCCCACCCCACCCAGTACACATGGTGGTTTCCTGTGCTCCACTCTGTAGTCTGCCTATCCCTAACCTACATATATGTCCAGATTTGCCAGATCCTTCTGTAACACAGGCCTGGGACCTGGGACCTTGTGTCTTGTCCTCCTTCTATCTCTCCTCTCTCTCTCTCTCTCTCTCTCCCTTTCTTTCTCTCTCTCTCTCTGTCCACACATACACATATTACTATTTTGAGGCACATTTTACTTTATAGCTTAGGCTAGCCTTGAACTCACTCACTCTGCAGCTAAGGCTGATCATAACTTGCTCCATAACTCAGACTGGCCTCAAATTCATGGCCATCCCATTGTATTAGCCTCCTGAGTAGCTAGGATTACAGATGTGAGCTATCATGCCTGTCCTGTCCCTTCCCTTTTGCTGTTTCTGTAGCCTTTATCTGACTTACATCTTTCTTCTTTTTCTTTGTTCTGTTTCTCTCTTCCCATTTCTGTTTTCTTCTGTCTCCCTTTTCATCCCTACCCCTCTGTCTCCCTGCCTTTGCCCATCTCTGTATCTGTGTGTCTGTATATGCCTCTCTCTGTTTCTTTGTCTTTTCTTTTCTCTTTCTCTTGCATCTCTGTTTTTCTGTCTCTTATCTCCCATGTCTGTTTGTCTTTATCTGTCTCTCTGCCTCTCTCTACCTCTATTTCTGCTTCTGCCTATCTATGCCTCTCCAGTTCTCTTTGCCTCTGTCTCTCTTTGCTTTTCTTCTGCCTTTCTGTGTCTCTGTCTCTTTGCCTCTGTTTTTTTCTGTCTCTTTTTGCTGCTGCTTCCCTCTGTCTCTATCTCTTCCTCTCTTCCTCTCTTCCTGCTCTATTTCTCTACCTTTCTGTGTAACCCCATAGCCCCTCCCCATCTGTGATGGGCCTCCTTCCCTCCCCAATCCCATTCGTCCCCACCTGGCCCCCTCTGTAGGGCTCAGGGACCTCTAGCCGGCTGGAACGGAGAGAGCGCATGGAGCCCACCTACCAGCTGTCTCGCTGGTCCCCAGTCATCAAGGACGTGATGGAGGTACACAAGTTGGGGGCCCCTGTTCCTCTCCACTGATCCCATTAGCCACTAAGCCCTCTACCCCACCCGCCCAGGCTCTCAGTGGTAAGCCTTGGGGCTTAGTGGAAAATCCCTCATTATCAGCATACCCCTGGCACCCTATCTGCTCTACAGGGTGGGGCACACAAAACTGCACCCCAGGAATTGGGGCAGCGAGGAATTCCTTGCTTGTGACTCTCGCTTTCTCTATCCACTGTGTTCCCCTCTAAGTTCTCTCCTATCCTCCAGAAGCCTCTCTTATGCTGGCCCCTGGCCACCCCCATACTCCAAAGCCTCATAACCAAATAATAGTCTATCAGAGGCTCTGTCTTAACAGTTTGTGGAAATGTCCTGGTACCTCCTGCTTGGGGACCCAGCAACCTTGCACCTTGGCTTCCTGGATTCCTAGGTCCCTAAGAGACAAGGGGGCATAGACAGTGGTACCATGGTCATTTCAGTTGCTGGGCTTCACTGGCTGGGGTTCTTTAACTCTTACTGTCTGCCCCCCCCCCCCAGGATGTGGTGGAGGACCGGCTAGACCGAAAGCTGTGGCCCTTTGTGTCTGACCCTGCCCCTGTGCCTAGCTCCCAGGCAGCTGTCAGGTGAGGGTCCTGGAGAGGCCTGGGTTGGGGGTAGGGAGCTGCTAGCCTGGGATGACCTCTACCCATCATCCCAGCAGTGCTCGCTTTGGCCACTGGCACAAAAACAAAGCTGGAGTAGAGGCCCGGGCTGGGCCTAGGCTCATCGTGTACATCGTGGGTGGTGTCGCCATGTCGGAAATGAGGGCTGCCTATGAGGTGACCAGGGCCACTGAGGGCAAGTGGGAGGTGCTCATAGGTGAGTAGCCAGAACTGGGGTCCTTGGAAGTATGACTGTGGGAATTCCTGGGGTCCAGGGCTGGACTTGGGGTCCCTTAGAGTCTGCAGTTAGATTTGTTGTCCCCAAACGCCTAAGATGTGGGGACTTGGGCTTCTTTGGAGCCTGAGGCTAGATTCTGAGTCCTTAAAAGCCCAGGGCTGGAGTCTGGACTCCTTCTCTTGGGGTCCTGTGCTGGACTCTGTAGTCTATTGAGATCTAGGGGTGGACTCTGAGGTCCTTAGGGTCTGGGACTGAACTCTAGTGTGTGAGGGGCTGGGGCTGAACTCAATCCCTAAAGGGCTAGGATTAGATTATGAAAGTTTTGGGCTTGGGGACGGGAATCTGGGGTCTTTGAAGAGCTGGGGCTTGAGTCTCCAGTGGAGTAATCACCTGGGGCTGGACACCCCTGTTCCTAAGCGCTGAACCCCTCAATCATTGAGAAGACAGGGCCCTGGTTTGCAGAAGGGCAGGAGTTTGTTCTCACCAGCCAGGACACAAGTCAGGAGGGAGGTCACCTCTGCCTCCTCCTTTAACCTTCCCCTCCTGCCCAGGCTCTTCTCACATCCTTACTCCAACCCGCTTCCTGGATGACCTCAAGACCCTGGATCAGAAGCTGGAGGGCGTGGCTTTGCCCTGACTCAGCCCCTTGCCTCTGCCCTCTTCTATTCCAGAGAAATAAACTCTTCCCTTCTGTCTTCCCAACAGGGCTCACCTCATTTTCTTCCCAAAGGGAGCTGTATTGAGCCAGACCTCCCCCTGAGTTGTTACTGTCCTGCCCAAACCTTTCCCTGGCCCCCAGAAGCATCTGTAGCTTTCATGAATGCTGAGAATCTGGGCTGTAGGGTCAGTATTGGCTTGAAATTTAGGAGGCCCTGCCTCTCTCGCTGGGTCCTCCATCCAAACCCAGGCCCGATTTTGGCAGAGGAGATAATAGAGAGGTGCAGGTTAGGGGATACCAGGGCTGCAACCCCACTCTCACTAGAGTTCTTTAGGCTGTTTGGTTAGAATTATAGGAAAAATCTTAACCTTTATCTTTATTTTTTGTGTTACACTTGTGTGTATGTCTGTGCATCATAAGTATCAGTGCCTGTAGAGGTCAGAATAGGGTGTGGGATCCCCTGGAACCAGGGTTATAAATGGTTGTGAGAAGCCGTGAAGGTGCTTGAGTCTGTTGTGAGAACAGCCAGTCTCTTAACCACTGATGCATCTCCAGCACCAGAAATAGGAACAGAAATGAAGTAGGTAGCCCTGAATCCTGACTCTTCCCCTGGAACCTCCCAGGAGCAAGTGGAACTTGAAGCCCCAATTCTAGGAATCAGAGCTAGCATTTAAAACACAGCAAACTCAAACACCGGCTTCCCAGTACCCCCCAACCCCCTCACCCAGCCTTAAGATATGCCTGTTGACTCTAATTGCAGGATTTACCAGAGTTTTTAATGGAGGTATATTTGTTCAGTAGGGCCAACTTATAAACTATTCCTAGGGCCTGGATGGCTCAGAAGTTATGAGCATTTCCTGCTCTTACAGAGAGAGGCCTGGAATTTGGTTCCCAACACCCAATTTGGGTGGCTCAAAACTGCCTGTAACTCCAGCTCCAGGGAATTCAGTGCTCTCTCCCGGCTTCAGTGGGAACCCAGATACATGTATACCCCCCCCCCAACACACAGCAATAAACAAACAAATAAATAAATAAAAGCTCTTCACTCAGCATGGCTTAACAGGAATTTATTATTCCACAGTTCTGGAAGCTTGGTCTTTGCTGGAGGTGTTGACTGGTTTGTAGATAAATACCCTTTATTCAAGAAAGGGTATCCTGTAGTCCCAGGCTGGTCTTGTTAAATAGCTAAGGGTGACTTTGAACTCCTGAGTGTTGGGGTTACAGCTGTGCAGTTGGGGTTGCCACTGTGCAGTTTATGCAGTGCTGGGGCATGAACACAGTTCTTCATGCGAGGCAGGCACTCTTCCAGCTGAACCACATCTCCAGCCCTGCAGCTGGCCATTTCTCTGTGTCCTTACATGGTTGCATTTTGCAGGTGTCCCAATTTCCTCTTCTTATGTCACCACATACTGGATGAGAGCCCACCCTGTGGCCTCATTTTTTTTTAAACTTAATTATCTTTAAAAAGACCTTGTTTCTAAATATATTCATCTTGAGATACAAAGGGTTAGGACATGATCATCAAACTCTTGGGAACAGATATAATTTAGCCCATAGCATTTGAGTAACAGGAGGTATGTTTCAGTGTGTGAATAAGACAGAGAGGGTCTTTCTCTCTGGGGACACAGCCAGGCAGGTGTCACAGGCAAAGAGGCTATGGGATTGGGAAGTATCCCAAAGTGCTTCATCTAAAGATGGGGATAGGAGTAGAAGGGAATGGGAGGCTCAAGGTTGCAAAGCCAAAAACATGGAAGGATGCCACATGGTGCCACATGGTGAGCCAGACAGTAAAGTCTGCCCATCGACAAGAACGCTGGGGCTATAGACCCTGCCCAGCAGTACCGGAAGCCCTGGGCTCTGTCCCTGACTTTAGAATGAGATTTTATAAAGATCTGAGAACTAGGTGGGACCTGGCAAGGCTGGGTGAAGATTTTGTTACTGATGGGCAGTTGAACACCATGGAAGGATTCAGGGGTTCAGGGGCAGGGAGGCCAAGAAGCACGGCCCAAGGATTAGAGTGGCCTGGGCTGGAAGCCAAGTGCGGTGCCCCCTGTCGCGGTGGTGCTTGCTTCTTTTGGGTCTGTCTGGGCATGTGAACTCTGCAGAGTTGCAGACACAGCAAGGAGGATCCTTTTGATTTTGAGTTCATCAAAGCCCAGGGAATCTAAAGACATTTCTCAGAAAAGTTGAGAACATGAAGCTTGGGATTCTAATCAGATTGTCCTAAGCACCCCAACTCAGAAGGATCATGAAGTTTGTGGAATGAATTAGTGGGAAGAAGGAAATGGTCTGTCACAGGACACCCCCACTCCCACCCCCACCCCCCTCCCGACCAGCTGTCCTGGATTCAGTGCTGAAGGGACGGGTATTAAATGGAGGGAGACAAAGGGTGATCTTCCTCCTCTGTAGCTCAGGCTGGCCCGGAACTCCCTATCCTTTTGCCTAGGGTTCTGAAGTGCTGGAGTTGTCTGGCACGGGAGGTAAATCTAAAGTTTAAATGTAAACTCTAAGATCCCTGGCAGCAAACTGCTGTTTCTCTCTGGGATCTGTTTCCGTAGTTCAGCGAGGTGAGTGCCAGGGGATGCTGCGGTTCAGTTTTCTGGTTTCTTTGTTCATTCCAGATCGTAACCAGAGCTTGGGTGACCTAATTATTAGAGAAGCCTGGGAAGTGGGCTAAGGATTATTTGATGGTTCTCAGCAGAAACAAAACTGTTGCTTAAACTACTCTCACCTTTCCTTTAAAAAAAAAAGTTAAAAAAAAAACAAAAAAACCCATCACACTGTGTAGTCCTGGCTGGCTGGAACCATGTGGTCCAGGCTAGCTCCCAGTGCTGGGATTAAAGGTGTGCCCCACCCCTCCGACCGCATCTGATGATAACCGACATGAAGTGATGAGTCTGTCTTGGGGTTACTACCGCTGTGATGGAATATGACCAAATGCAGTTTGGAGAGGAAAGGGCTTATTTCATTCAGTTCCATATAACAGTTCATCATCCAAAACAGTGAGGGCAGGAACCCAAGCAGGGCAGGAACCTGGAGGTAGAAGCTGCTGAGGCCACAGGGGGCACTGCTTACTGCGCTTGCTCAGCCTGCTTTCTTCTAGAAGGCAGTGCCACTCCCCCAAGGGTGGCACCGCCCACAATGGGCAGGGCCCTCCCAGGCTTGCCTACAGCCTAATAGAGGCATTTTCTCAGTTGAGTCTCCTTTCTCTGATGATTATAGTTTGTACCAAGCAGACATAAAACTAGCCGGCACAGTGTCTATACTACCAAACACAAATGTTGATTGGGCAAGCATTTATTGCTCTTGCTGGCTACTGTCATCAGCTGAGATCTTGGCAAACCCCCCACATTACAAAGAATCTTTAAGACCCTCTTTATGAGAATAAAATGTCCACCCTTGCTTTCTGTGTTATGTAGGTATACCATTCAGGGGGACATCCTCTAACCAGTGACACTTTGTTCCTGCCCCAGGGCCTTTGCACCTGCAGCTTTCCACCTGTTACCTCCCCTTAGCTCAAGTGTCACCACGTCATAATTACTTGTTACATGTTTTTCGTGGTCCGTTTCCTAACCTGTGGCTTCCTTGGTACCACTCATAATGGATCTTCCAGCATCTATAAACATCCCCCACACCCTTGCCTTCCAGTCTCCCCTAAAACAGGGGCTCAGAACCACAGTATCCATTTTAATTTGATTTAGGGGTTAGTAGCCAGAAAACTGATATGCTTGCTGCGTCTTTCCAGTTGCCTCACAACAGGGGATCTATGTTGTCTCCAGGGATGCTCCTAGCCCTCACTCTCCAGGTAAGATGTCAGACAGGGCTATAGGCATGGCTTAGCAGTAGAGTGCTCCCCTAGTAAGGGGCTGGGGATGTGGCTCAGAGATAGAGTCTCTGCCTAGGATCCAGGAGTGAGGGTAGGAGTGTGCCTCAGTAGTATAGCATTGGCCTAGCACATTTTAAAAAAAGATTTATTTATTATATGTAAGTACACTGTAGCTGTTTTCAGACACACCAGAAGAGAGCACCAGATCTCATTGTGGATGGTTGTGAACCACCATGTGGTTGCTGGGATTTGAACTCATGATCTTCAGAAGAGCACTCAGTGCTCTTAACTGCTGAGCCATCTCTCCAGCCCCAGGCCTATCACATTTAAGGCCCTAGATTCAGTCCTTACACCAGGGAGAGACAGAGACACAGAGACACAGAGAGAGCCATTAAATTCTTTATTTAGAACATTTTTGTCTTGTGTGAAATTGCTCAAATCTGAAAACACAAGTTGACCAACAGCTCCTTGCTGCCAAGAACATTGTGAAAATGTGTCTGGGGTAATGGGGTGACCTGCTAGGAGAAAGGGTGTACTTTCTGGGGCAAGGATGACAGTGCCAGGGCTCAGCGTTAGCAGCACTTGGTGGGAGAAGGGAATCGTAGCCAGTGGGCTTTCCTAATTGACTGTCCACAGTTCTATTCTGTGTATGTGTGTGGTGCTTGGGATAGAACACAAGGTCCTGGCACACTAGGCAAGAACTTAAACCTGAACCACGGACTCCAGTCCCTCACTGGGGGATTCTAGGTAGGGACTCTACCCCTGAACCATGGACCCCAGCCCCTCACTGTGCAAAGCTAGGTGGGAGCTCTTTCTTTGAGCCACACCCTACCCCTTCCTTGGGGCACATCTAGGCCCGACTTTTCTACTGAGACATAGTCCTAGCTCTCCACTTTTTTTTTTAATGCAGGGTGGGCTGTTTTTTGAACTTGGGCCTTGCTCATTCAAGCTAAACTCTCTGGCCAGCCAGCCCTAGGGATCCTCCTGTCTATCCTCCTATTGTCTCCCCAATACTGGGATTAAAGGCACACAGTTGTAGAGGAATTTTAATCATGGATGTTCTGGCAAGGGATTACATTCAGAGACCTTCTAGGTCCGTGTGATCTGGCTGGAATGCAGACAAGTCACACGCCATTAATCCCTCTGGCTGGAATATAGACACTCCTTTAGGACATACCTTTAATCCCAAATGTGTAGGTAAAGTTAGTTTGTAGAAGAAAGAAACATGTTTGAATTGTGAACCTAATTGAGAGGTAAGCAAAGTGACAAATCAGGAAAATATTTTTTTCCAATTTTTATTAGATATTTTCTTCATTTACATTTCCAGCAGGAAAATATTTGACAGAATGACTCAGAGATAGGATATGCCCAACTCTCACGTGAAAGAGAACAGCAGGTGTGGGTGGCAGGGAGGCAGTTTTACTAGAAGGGTTTTACAAAGAGAGGTTCCAGATGAAGACAGGAAAAGCTAGAGAACGAGAAGGAGCCAGAAGATTAGAATAGATTGCCAGAGTTAGTTTGAGGCCAAGCAAGGCAATTCTGTGAGAAGCCAGTAAACATGAAGAGGAGTCTGAGCAGTGAAGCCGAGCTGAGCCATCCATCCAGGAAGAACTTAGAACGAGTGAGCTTATTCAGCAGTAAGTCTCAGAGGCTGAAATGTTCTAGGCCTAGATTAGAGTGTATGGATGCTAGAAGCTTCCAGGCCTAGGCTTGGGGGTAGTTTGAACAGAGAAAGAAATGCCAGGGGCTCAGCCCAAACTGTGTATTTGTACATCTTGGGTATGGCTCTCCTCTCATCCCTCCATCTGAAGAAATAAAAGTTACTTTTACACACAGTTGTTCTTTTTTAATGTGGGTGCTAAGAACTTGAATTCAGATCCTTGTGTTTGGAGAACAAGTCCTTTACTGACTGAGCCACCTCTTCAGCCTTCCCGGTGACCATTTGAATGTGCGTCCCCTTTACATGACATCAGTTGTGCCATCTGTAAAATTGCATCAGACTGTTTGTTGCAAGAATTGAGAAGGGTTTAATGGTAGAAGCTGGGGAGATGGGGGGAGGAGGATTGCCCAACCTTGGCCCAGGAAACAGTGATCAGATGATCCTGGCCCTGCTCCTTCCCTTCCTCCACACTTCCTCTTATGGAGGAAGTTGCGCGTTGCTCCATAAGTTTGTGATCCATTTTTTTTTTTATCTTGTTATTCCTGGCAGTAGAAATGCAAGGAAGGTAGCTGGGGAGAGTGAGCTCTTGATGCTAAGGAATGAAGACCTGAGTGTGAATCTCTAGCACCCCTGTGAAAAAGCTGCACGGAGCTGCGTGCTTACCTTTAGCACCAGCAGTGAGTGAGTGAGTGAGTGGGACAGTCTGCAGGGTTTCAGGGGCTTTTTGGCTCTCAGTCGACGTCTAGGTTCAGTGAGAGATTGTCTGTCAAGGGAATCAGGCTGAGGGTAACAAACCTGGGCACCTGATGTTCTTCTTTGGCTTCTGCGTCTGTACTCCCCCCTTTCCCCCACATATGTCACACACAGTCTTGCACACACAAGATAAATTTAAGGAAGTGTTTTGTAAAGTTGTGTATTTTTTTGGATCCTTTTAACGTCAGCATACTTTGTTAAATTAAGGTAAGAGGAAATGGGAGATGTAGCTTGGCGAATACAAGGTCAAGCATAGAAAGGCAAGGAGTCTAGAAGGTTAACACAGTCAATTTGTACATGGAGCTCTGTGGGAGAAGCCTGTAACTCTAGCTTGTTAGAAGTGAGAGCAGCAACATCGGGATGTTGGGGCTCAAGAGGTGGCTCGAGAATGCTTGCTGTTGGACTGTAGAGATGGCTCAGTGGTAAAGAACACTGACTGCTCTTCCAGATGGTCCTGAGTTCAATTCCCAGCAACCACATGGTGGCTCACAACCATCTGTAATGGAATCTGATGCCTTTTTCTGGTTTCTGAAGAGAGCAGTAGTATATGTGTGTGTGTGTGTGTGTGTGTGTGTGTGTGTGTGTGTGTGTGTGTATAAAATAAATCTTAAAAAAAAAAAGGATGCTTGCTGTTCTTTTAGAAGACCTATGTTTGGTTCCCCAGCACTCAGTGTCAAGCAGCAATGCTACCTGGAACTCCAGGTCGAGGGGATCTGATGCTCTCTTCTGGCCTCTGATGGCTTCAGCTCCCCCCACCTCCGAGACACACATAAATAAAATATAAATACACATAATAAAAAGAAATCTAAACAAAATTAGATCAAGGTTACTCTGTGCTTACCCTTGGCTACATGGGGAGTTCAAGGCCAGGTTTGGATACATGAGGCCTTGTGTAAACAAAGCCAAACACTTCAAAAACAAACGTGGGCACAGGCTGCTCTTTCAGAGGACCTTAGTTTTGGTTCTCAGCACCCACATGTTAGCTCACACACACCTGTAACTCCAGTTCCAAAGAACCTATCACTCTCTTCTGGCTCTCATGGGCATGACACTCATGTGGCAGGTGTGCAGATAGATAACTAGAAGTAACAGGACAAAAACCAAAACTAGCACTGGGTCTCTTTGTCCCATTTCCCAATGTGACCCCATTGAATAAGGCTTCCTTTTCTGCCTTTCCTTATTAAAAAGGAATCTTTAACCCTAACAGCAGCATGAGGGCTATAGGTCATACTACAGAAAGGAGGGGGATGCTAGCATTTTGTTCCAAGTACAGTGAAACTTGTCAAATGCTTAAAAGAGGGGAAAGAAGATACCTTCCCATCAGGCCAGGGGGAAGTGCACAGAGAAAGACTTGTCCATCTTCCTGCCATTTGATGATCTTAGTTGGGTTGTCAGGTGCCCACTCCAGAATGATGGACTTACCTGTGAGGGTCTTCATAAGGATTTGCACCCCACTTCTCAGATGAAGCAGGTATAGGAAACACCCCTCCGGGATGTTTTAGTCACTCTAGGCATGGCCATCTTCTAGTTTCTTGCTGGCAAAGGTCGATCTCTCCTGGTTTGGGTTGGGGATGCCTTGGGTCCTTGCCTTGGGTCCTTGCCTTGGGTCCTTGCCTTGGGTCCTTGCCTTGGGTCCTTGCCTTGGGTCCTTGCCTTGGGTCCTTGCCTTGGGTCCTTGCCTTGGGTCCTTGCCTTGGGTCTTTGCTGTGACATGGTGGTTTTGCTGGGCTCAACTTCTAGGGTGATGGGCTTGCCAGTTAAGGATTTTTCTTTCTCACTTGTGTCTTCTGTATGCAAATGTGTGCCCATGAGTGCAGGAGCCCACAGAGGCCAGACCAGGACATCACATCTCCTGGACCTGGAGTTTATGGTGTTTGTAAGCCTCCTGATGTGGGTGCTGGAACTGAATTCTGTCAGAGCAGTAAGCAATCTTAACTTCCGAGCCATCATTGTCAGTGATGGTGGTAGCAGTCCTCACAGAAGCACAGCTCTGATCTCAATGGATATAACTCCAACATCAGACTTCTGAGGCAGGGTTTCATGTAGCTCAGGCTGACGGAGAACTCCCTGTTGTAGCTAAGGATGACCTTAGACTCCTGAGCCTCAGGCTTCTACCTCACAAATGTTATGATTACAGCTGTATACTTTGCCCTGCTTAATGATACTGTATTGTGGGCTGACCAGATGGCTCACTGGGTAAAGGAACTTGTAGCCAAGCAGGAGGATCTCAGTTGAATCACTTGGGACCCACATGGTAGAAGATGTATACGTGTGGAAACCTGAAGGTGATGTAGGAGACCTTCCTTCATCGCTTTCTGCTTTATTTACTGAGGTAGGCTCTGTTACTGAACCTGGAGCAAGATTGGAGGAGGGGTAGATCCCCTGTCTCTGTTTCATGTTTTGATCACAGGTGGGCCACCATACCTGCCCATCTTTTATGTGGTCCCCTTGCCTGTAGAGCAGGTACCACATCCACTGAG
The DNA here is from genome assembly GCA_902729485.2 of Mus minutoides. Lineage (NCBI taxonomy): Eukaryota > Metazoa > Chordata > Mammalia > Rodentia > Muridae > Mus > Mus minutoides. The sequence continues at coordinate 60,121 of LR750694.1, forward strand.
TCATGATTCAGCCCCCGTATCCATTTTCATCCAGTCATCTGGTGTCAAGCATCTAAGCTGGTCCCACTTCTTGCCTGCTGTTTTTTTTTTGTTTTGTTTTGTTTTTTTTTTTTTTAAGATTTATTTTATTTTATTATATATGTAAGTACACTGTAGCTGTCCTCAGACACTCCAGAAGAGGGAGCCAGATCTCGTTAGGGATGGTTGTGAGCCACCATGTGGTTGCTGGGATTTGAACTTATCACCTTCGGAAGAGCAGTCGGGTGCTCTTACCCGCTGAGCCATCTCACCAGCCCCCGCCTGCTGGTTTTGACACAGGGTCTTGTGCAGCCCATGTTGCTTGGGTTCCTGACTGTCAGGTCAAAATAAAAAAGGACAAGTAGCTGACTCTGATGTCTATTAGCATACCAAAGTGCATGCTGGCCTGAATACTCTCTCAGTACCACAAGTACTTGTTACATCTTCTTGGCTCTTCTCACCCCACCCTTACCCTAAACTTCTTCAGCTAATAGTCTTCTCTTCTCCTAGCTTTTTATTCCTATAGTACTCTGCCATTCAGCCATGCATCCTTTTGGATCTTGGTCCTCTCTCTCTCTCTCTCTTGTCTCTCTCTCCTCTTTCCCTCTCTCTCATTCTCTCCTGCTGTCTTTCCTCTAATGGCCCAGTTCGGTCTTCCGAACATGTTTAGTCTCTCTCTCCCTCCCCCCTGTCTCTGTCTGAATCTCTCTCTCTCTCTCTCTCTCTCTCTCTCTCCCTCCCTTCTACCCCCTCCCTGCTCTGGACCCTTCTAGATGTCTCTGGCTGTACTCTCCCTTGTATCTACAACAAAAACCTTCCCCCTAGCCAATGGAGTGGTCATATCCTCAGTGTATACACTGACCATCCTACTTCCACCTCACAAGTGACAGGCATGTCACACTAGGCAAACACTCTACCAACTGAGCTGTGTTCCCAACCTCAGATTTTCTTTATCAGAATTTTTTTCTTAATATTAGCAAATAAATTAGTGGTTTTTCAGGGCGGGAGGCATGTCACAGAAGTCAAGAACACTTGCTGCTCTTGGAGATGATCTGAGTTGAGTTCTCAGCACCCACACAAGGCAACTCATTCACCTCTAACTCAGTACTAGAGGATCTTATTCCCCTCCTCTGACCTCCTAGGGCACAGGCATAAGCACAGCACACATACAGAGAGAGATAGATACACATATACGTAAATAATAAAAATAATTTAAAGAAATGCTGGGTTTCATTATGACATTATCATACACATATGTCAGTAGTCATAGCTCATATTTACCTTCCGTTATCCCCCCCTTGTCCCTCCTCCCTCTCCCACTGATCCCATGCAGATGTGTGTGCATACGTGTGTGCGCGTGTGTATGTATGTATCCATCCTCATACTGTGAGAGAAAACATGTGATGTTGTCTTTTTTTATTACCTCTCTTGTTGCCCCCCTCCCCTGAGTCCATTCCACAGATACTTCTACTTTTATGACTTATAGATATTTTATATCTGAACTTCCCGTGAGAGAGGGCACATGACACTTGATTTCTGAATCTTGCTTGCTTTGCCTAACACGATACTGTCTAGTTCCATTCATCTTTCATCACTTCATTCCTCTCCACAGCTTCACTCACCATTCCGTAGTGCATAGATACCATGCTTTCTTTACCTGTTTATCGGCTGGTGGACATGTAGGCTGATTCCATTTCTCAGCCACTGTGAACAATGCAGCAGTAAACATGGATGTGCATGTATGCACGTGGATGGCTGACTCACTCCTCTAGGTATATACAGAGTGGTATAGCTGCATCATATGATAGGTCTAATTTTAATTGGTTTAATTCCTTTGCTGTGTTTGCATACACACGTGCACATGTGCATGTATGCACTCAGATAATGTGTGAGAGTGGGCACAAGTGACCTATAAATGTCAGAGGACAGCTTTGTGAAGTCGGTTCCCTCCTTCCACTTTCTGTGGGTTCTGGAGATTGGCATGAGATCAGGCTTGTGCACCTCACAAGCTCTGATTATAATTAAAAAAAAACTTTAATAGTGGACTGGAGAAATGGCTCGGTGGTTAAGAGCATTCACTGTTCTTAGAGTGGACCAGGGTTCAATTCCCAGCGCCCACATGATGGATCACAACTATCAGTAGTTATGCATGTGATGTACACACATACACGAGGGCAAAGCACTCATGTACATAAACTAAAAATAAGTAAATCTTTAAAAGAAGCTTACATATACACTGGTGGAAGTGTGTATGGGGGAAAGGAGTCTGAGGAGATAGCTTGGCCCACATGACAAGCATGAGGGCCTGAATTCAGATCCCCACCCACTGAATAAAAACCCGTGGGCATGTGGGCAAAGGCAGATGGATCACTCCAAGTTCAAGGTTATCCTGGTGTACATAGCAAGTTTCTGGCCAGCTGGGGCTACCTAGAGAATCCTTTTCTCAAAAAGAAAAAGAAAGTGAAAAATGATTAAGGAAGATGTATAATGTTAACCTCTAGACTCCACATGCACCACACACAGAGGGGCAGGGAGAGACTAGGGGTATATCTCAGAGAGAGAACACTCCCTAGCCTATATGGGACCCTAAGTTCCAGTCCTAGCACAAAGGTGGAGAATGGTAATGATTTTTTAAAAGAGAGAAATGGTTTATTTGATAACAAGGAATAAAAAGAAAGTCTTTAATTCTTCTCTCTTGTGGTGGTTGGACTGCAGTGACCAGATGGACGGCACCACACAGGAATCGCTCCCTTAGACCAGATCTGCTGAGATGCAGACGCCATAGTTGCATGTGCCTTCTAGACAGAGGAGCTGGCCTCTGTGCTCTCTGGGGTTTCAGTGGTCTCTGCAGTTTCCTTCTTGTCTTCTGGCTTCATGGCAGGAAAAAGAAGTACTTCCTTGAAATTGTTGGAATCTGTGAGAAATATGGTGAGTCAATCGATACCTGTGCCCCAGCTGGCTGTTGGGGGCGGCCCATATTCCAGTGCAGAAGTTCTCATCTACGAACATGGCCTCATCATCACCAGCAGCCTTGTCCTTGTCCTGCTCTTCAAACAGCTGCCGCTGCTGCACCGGCTCATTCAGATCTGTGTAGGCATTGCATATCTCCTTCTTCATGACAAACAGCTCAAAGCGCTCCGTGAGACCCTCTTTGGAGCGGTGCCATTTGGCCAAAGGACTCATGATCTGTGGGTGATCACAGATGAAGGTAGGACTGATGAATGTCACTTCGAGGAACTCTCCAACAAGCTTATCAAGGAGCCTGGCTGTGGCCCGAGGTGGGGGGCATTCAACAACTTTTGCAACACAAATATCATCAAGAATTTTTTTGAGTTTCTTCAGTTTCAAAGAGACTGGTTTCTAGCAGCTTCACACCTAGGGCTTTCTCAAGCTCTTCTACCATGCTGATTCTTCGGAAGGGCGGGGTGAAGTCGACCTCATAGGTTTGGTCTTCTGGCCCATCTGGGTGGTAGGTGATCTTGTAACTGCCTGTAATGCTCTTCACCATCCCTGACAGCATCTTCTCTGTGATTTCCACGAGGTCATGATAGTCTGCAGAGGCCATGCAGAACTCACGGGTGGTGAACTCAGGCTTGTGAGTCAGATCAATCTCTTCGTTCCGGAACTGGCGCCCAATTTCATAAACCCGGTCAATGTCACCGACCACCAGCATCTTGTGGGAGAGTTCTGGAGCAATTCTCATATACAAGTTCATGGCCAGCTCATGTGGTAGGTGATGAAAGGTTTGGCCAACAGCTCCCCCGGGAATGACGTTCATCATGGGAGTTTTGATCTCTAGGAATCCCAGCTCATCCAAGAAACTTCTTATGTATGTGATGATCTTAGAGCGGATGATAAATTTCTGCCTCACAAAGTCGTTCAGGATGAAGTCCAAGTATCTCTGACGATACGGTGTTTTCTTGTCTTTGAGGCCAAAGTGACGATGTGGCAGCATGTGCAAGCAGGGGGACAGCAGCATGACCTCCTGGGGATGATGCTAAGAGCTTGCCCTTCTTTGTTTTCCTGGGATTGCTCTCAACTCCAATTATGTCTCCCCGGTGCAGTTTGTTATTGATATGAATAAATTACTCCTCTGATTTATAATTCCTGGAGTTGGCCATGACTTGTAACTTGACCCCCTCTCCTCGCAGGTCATAGAAGATGAGCTTTCCTCCAGAGGCTCTCTTGGCATGGATGTGGCCTGCCACTTTTAGGGTGACATCAGTCAGGTGGTCCCCAGGCTGCAGGTGACTGTATTTTTGGATGAATTGAGTGAGTGAGATGTTCATGTGGAACTTGTGTGGGTACGGGGTCCTCCCCGCTGGCCTTCAGCTGCTGGACTGCTTGACTTCGGATCTCGTAGTATTGATTTGGGTCCAGCGTCTCCTCCTCAGCACCCACACCATTGTCAGCAGTGTGGTTGGTAGCAGAAGCAGTCTGGTTTAGCTGTTTCTCACTGAGCTCTTTCTGCTTGGCCTCTTTCTCTGGTAGTTTCTTCTCAGCTTTCAGACGCCTCTTCAGCTCATTCTTGCTTAGTTTCAGCTCGCCATCCACTTTGACTTCACTCTCCTGCAGTGTGGCCATCTTCCCCACTCGGTAATGATTTTTATGATAATATGTCCATGACTTCCCTTTGTCATTTGAATGTTTTACTTTCCGTGTGCATTCAGCCAGTTCAAAACGTAGACAGGAGTGACATGTTTGCAGCGAGTTAAGCAAGTTAACACGTTCCACCTGTTCTGTGGTTATCCACTCTCTACATGTGAATACAGCAGGAAAATTAAACACTTTTCAATAGAAACCCCAATTACCAGACAGCGTCAAGAATTCTCCTTTGATTGATAGAAACATCTGTCATAGCAACCTTGTCACCAGGACAACAAGTTATCATTGAACACACAGCCAGTCAGAAGCTTCCATTTCTGGGGAAGATAGCAACAGCTTCCAAGTGGCCCTAGCCACTTTTGTCCAAACGAGGCATCAAGGACAGAGGGGCGTCAAGGGGGGAGAGTAAGCCAGCAAGAGTTCTACTGTTGAACCACATCTGGACATGCACACACCCCTTGTACATCTCACCCCTGCTTCCTCTCATTTTGATGACAGAACTGAGAGGCTATGACAGATCCCATGGACACAGAACCAAGTGCTTTTACATTTGACCTTTGGAAGGAAGTTGCCCACCTCAGGTCTCCAGCAATGCCTGGGAATGGAGACCCCCAAAGCAGCTGTGTGCTATGTGGGTGATGGCCTCTAAAGTTGCATGAACACAGAAGCCAGGTGGGAGGAAGAGCACACCACCTGAATCCTCTTACACTGAAGAGGAAAGAGGCAAATCTTGCATAGGGGCGGGGGGGTGGGGGGGCGGGCATAGTTCAGTTAGAGTGCCTGGCAGGCACAAAGTCCTGTGCTCAAGTCCTCGAAGTACGAAAACCATGCAACGTGGTGCTTCCCTGCCACCCCAGCATCGAGAATGCAGGATGATCAGGAGTTCAAGGTCATTCTTGGCTACACAGTTCAAACTTGCATAGCTTACATAGAGCTTGGATTCAAATGAATAAATAAATAGATAAATAAATAAAGATTGAAGTCTTTTCATTTGTCCAATTTATAAACTTCCTCTGCTAATCTCAATTTTGCACCAGCCCCTATCTAGTTAAAAGACAGCGAGGCCAGTGTAACAGCTCCAGAGCCAGACAGCCTGATGTCAATCCCCAGGATTTCCATAGCCACCTCCAGTTGTCCTCACCTCTCTATGCACATTACACTGTGGTGTGCATGCACCTACACCCACACATGTCACACACATGCAATATTGACTAAATAATGGTTTTTTTTCCCTCGTTCCGGTCAACCCTGCTCACTCCGGTCGAACCCGCTCACTCTGGCCGGCCCCGCTTGCTCCGGTCGGCCCCACTCCTAAATAATGTTTTTAAAGACAGAGAAGATAAAGCAGGTTCTATTAAGTCATTCACACACATAAATATTCTGTATGTGGGCCAGAGCTATGACTACCCAGGATTTATCATTTTAATTACTTGTTGAGAAAGAGGGATTTCCAAAGGGACAGGCCCCTTGCTCCTTGCATCAGAAAGCAGAGTAGAGCTTGTCTACACTGTATATCCCCGCCAAACATGGAAACATACATGACAGCTGTGGTCACACAGGGGCAGTGTCTTAGTTTGCATCTCCAGCCCTACAGGTGAAGTCTTGACTCCTAGCCTTGCCTCTCCCACCATGGTCCCTGGAGTTATCTCCAGACAACCTCCTGAGAAGACAATCCTCCTAATGTAGGAAGGGCTGTGCAGGAGGGAAATCCCTCTTCTGGGACCTCTAGAGTTCACTTCTCTTGGGGTCAGATGTGGCAATGGAAGGCCAGGGGCCAGGGTTATATTACCCAAGGCAGTATGGGCCTCATCCAGAAGTCAACAAGAAGGAGCTGTAGGACAGGAGCTAATGCCCAGAACTGAGTTGTGTCCTGCTAAGTCCTCTGCCACGGTAAGTGACGGCCATCCCCCAGTCAGAGCGTTGATGTGGTGGCCCCAGAGCTGCTGAATGTCCATCCATGTGTGCCTTCAGGAACTAAAGGACATTGAAGTATGACTCCCCCAGCATGGGAAGGGTCTGGTCTAAAGTGGGGCTCTTGATTGTCTCTTGCAGTACCTACGGGATGAAGAACCTTTCATTTTCCCTCCTTTTCCTTTGCTTCCTTGTCCGGGGGCTGCTGGGCTCCAGCATGCCACTGTGTCCCATCGATGAAGCCATCGACAAGAAGATCAAACAAGACATCAACTCCCTGTGTGAGGATCTCCCCCTCGCCCCCATCCAACCTTGCTGAGGGCTTTACAGACTTATCTCATCCGTGATGGTGAACAGACCCGCCCAGCTGCAAGGCTTGCCTCAGCCTCAGCCTCACCCTGTCTATAAGTTCCAACCCAAATTCATCCTGCCCTACCTTGATCATGCTTCACCCCACAACCTAGCTTCTTCCAACCATCACCCCCAAACTTGCCCTCACTCCAAAAAGCCCCACTCTGTGGTCCATGGAGCGAGCCCCCAGTGCCTGATCTTTTGGCCTCAGCCTCCTGAGTGTTTGGAGTACAGGTGTGAGCAAAATATTTTACGGTGAACGTGTGCTGTACGTGTCTGTGTATGTGTGTTTATATATGTGGTGCACATATGTGAAGGAGCTTGTGTGTGCATAGGCATATGGAGAGTTGAAGTTGATGTAGTGTTATCTCTGCTTTGTTGAGACGGAATCTCTCAGGGCTTGTGGGTTTGTGGTAGTCTAGTTAGCCATCTTGTTCTGGGGACTCCATGTCTGTCTGCCTCCTAGATACTGGGATTATAGGTATATTATAGCCCCCACACCATGCATGCCTGGCTTCTAAATAGGTTTTGGGGATCTTGGCTCTGGTCCCCCCACTTGTGAGTCAAACTCTTTAGCTTCAAAGCATCTTCTCACTCTGCTGAGAAGAATTTGACCTCACTGTCAGTGTCAAACCCAAAGATCTCCCCCTGCAAATATGCAGTTGGATTACCCCTTCAATCTTCCCTTCTTCAGTGCCAGATGCAATAGAGAAAGTTGGCTTAAATTGCTGGACAGTCTCCTCCAGAGGGAAGTTGGCCTCCTGCCCAGAAGGTGAGTGCAAACTCTGTTGTTCAGACTTTCTGAAATTCTCAGAAACACCTCTGCCTGCCTTGTCTGGGTCCTCAACATGTCCGTCCTTAGGACTCCCTCCCACACTTCCAGTCTTCTCATCTCCCAGCCCAGCTCCAGGTCCTTTAGACTCCTGCTGTGTCATCTTGCACTCCCTTTCCGTGGTAACAGCCTCCAGCCCCCTCCCCCATCTCTGCCTCCCACCGCCACAGTCTTCCAGCTTTTTCCCGGGACTTCTTTCCTTGCAGGCGCAGCAGTCCTGAGCTGCTCCTGTGGCTCTGCCTGTGGCTCCTGGGACATTCGTGAGGAAAAAGTGTGTCACTGCCAGTGTGCAAGGATAGACTGGACAGCAGCCCGCTGCTGTAAGCTGCAGGTCGGTTCCTGAGGTCCCTCAGTTGAGAACTGAGCTTGTCCTCCTCGTGTTGCAGAGGGACTGGACGGGGAGGAGGCAGGGGGCAGGTCTAAGCCAAGGGTCTGGAAATGCAGAATGAGATGATGGTGATGATGAAGATGGACGGCCAAGTGGGCATGGGCCTTGCGTGGCTTCTTTAGTGGAAAAGGGGGTGTGTGGGAATTGTGTGGGATTGCTGCACAGTGTTGTGAATTTTACTACCTATCTATCACTCCTTTTTCTTTCTCTTCCCCTTACCCTACCTCTTTGAGAGTCTCACATAGTCCAGGCCGGCCTCAAACAATCGTCACCATCACAGAGGAGACTGGACTTTGGCAGGACTGAGGTTCCATAGCTCTCAAGTTCACTTTTCACCTCTGTGGATGTGTTGTCGAATACCTATTTTCAACCAGAGGCACCCAGGGCACTTACACCACCCGGGGCAGAGGATATCATTTTTTTTTTTTTTTTTTTTTTTTTGTATCTTGAGCTTAGAATAAGGTATAGCCTGGGTTCTAGTAACTGTCTAAAGAATGATGGCTGGTGAGATGATTCAGTGGGTAAAGATACTGCTGCCAAGGCTGATGATCAGGGCTTGATTCCTGGAACCTACATGGTGGAAGGAGAGAGTCCAGGTTGTCTTCTCACTTCCACATGGGCACTGAGGCACTTGAGTACCACGTGTACACACACAGTGAATGATAAAGAAAGAAAGAAAGAAAGAATGATGCAATAAAAGTGTCTGTTGAGCCTGGCATGGTGGCACATGCCTTTGACACAGCACTTGCAAGGCAGAAAGAGGTGGATCTCTGTGTTCAAGGCTAGCCTGGTCTACAAAGAAAAAAAATCCAAAAGAAAGAGAGAAAGAAAGAATGAAGGAAAGAAAGGGAAAGAGAGAGAGAGAGAGAAAGAGAGGGAGGGGGAGAGAGGGAAGGAGGGAGGAAGGAAGGAAGGAATCAAATTAGTAACTGCAATGGTTAACAGATCTAGAATTACCTAGAAGACACATATATGGGCATGCCTGGAAGGGAGTTGGTTAATTGGGTTAATTCAAGTGGGAGGACCCTGATTGTATAAAAAGGAGAAAGTGGGAGTTGGAGAGAATTCAGAGAATTAAGAACACTTGCTGCTCCTGCAAGGGACCCAACCCAGTTTTCCAATACCTAGTTTGGACAGCTGACAGTCATCTTTGACTCATGTGCCCATACACACTTGTAACACCACACACACACACACACACACACACACACACACACACACACACACACACACGTATGCAAACCAGCAATGGTGCCTGCAGAGATGGCTCAGAAGTTAAGAGCATTTGCTGTTCTTCCAGAGGACCAAGTTCATTTCCCAGCACTCAAATGAGGTGTGTCTTAGATAGGGTTACCATGACCAAAACACAAGTTGGAGAGGAAAGGGTTTATTTAGCTTACACTTCCATATTGCTGTTCATCATTGTAGGAAGTCAGGACAGAAACTCACACAGGGCAAGAACCTGTAGGCAGAGCAGATGCAGGAGCCATGGGGTGATGCTGCTCACTGGCTTGCTCCCTCTGCTTTGCTCAGCCTGTCTTCCTATAGAACCCAGGACCACCAGCCCAGAGACTGCACTAGACACAACGAGCTGGGTTCTCTGCCACTGATCAGTAACTGAGAAAATGCCTTGTAGTGGATCTCATGAAGGTATTTCCTCAACGGAGGCACTTCCTCTGATGACTCTAGCTTGTGTCAATGTGACGCAAAACCAGCCAGTACAGAGTGCCTCAAGACCATCTGTATCTTTGGCTGCAGAAGATTTGACACCTCTGACCTGTGCATGCACCTGTACTTATGCACAGATACCCACATTTAGATACAAACATTCCTTCACATAATAAAAAAGAATACAATATAAGCCAGGTGTAGGGGCACACATCTTTAATCCTAGCACTTGAGAGGCAGAGGCAGAGGCAGGTGGATTTCTGAGTTCAAGGCCAGCCTGATTCTCAGAGTGAGTTCCAGAACAGTGAGAGCTACACAGAGAAACCCTGTCTTGAAAAACAAAAACAGAAAACAAACAAACAAACAAACAAACAAAAAAGAAAAGAAAAGAAAAACCAAAAAGCCAAACCAAAACAAACCAAACAAAGAAAAAAAGAAATAAAAAGAAAAAAAAAAAAAAAAAAAAAAAAAAAAAAAAAAAAAAAAAAAAAAAAAAAAAAAAAAAAAAAAAAAAAAAAAAAAAAAAAAAAGGCAAGAAAAACTTACGGGCCAGCAAGAGGCTCACTGGGTAGAGGCTCCTGCTACCAAGCTGACCATTTACACACATATACACAAAATAAAATAAATTTAAATGTAAAAAAAATGGGGCCTAAGGAAAGATGGGTCAATGGTTAAGAGCATGTATTGCTTTTTCAGGGGAAGTGAGCATGGTTTCCAGCACAGCCACCCGTTCCTGTAGCTCCAGAGATATCTGATGTCCTCCGGTCTCTACAGGCACCTGCACTCACATGCAAGAATCCAAACACAAGCATGCATAGTTCAAAATAAAACAAAACAGGCTGGATGTGGTGGTCTCATACTTTTAATTCCAGTACTTGGGAAGTAGAGACAGACTGTTAGTTTATGGCCATCCTGGCTTGGGGGATGGCTCAGTGGTTAGCAGCACCGACTGCCCTTCTAAAGGTTCAATCCGGAGCCATCAGTAATCTACGTCGGGCTGGAGAGATGGCTCAGCAGTTAAGAGCACTGACTGCTCTTCCTGAGGTCCTGAGTTCAAATCCCAGCAACCACGTGGTGGCTCACAACCATCCAATGCCCTCTTCTGGTGTGTCTGAAGACGGCTACAGTGTACTCAAATACAAGAAATAAATAATAATAATAATAATAATAATAATAATAATAATAATAATAATAATTTTTTAAAAAGGTCATCCTGGTCTACCTAGCCAGTGCTACATAGTTACAATGAATTAAGAACAAATGGAATATTTTAAATTGTCTTTGATATTGAAAGTTGTTTTCTTTAATTTTTTATTTATTCACTTTACATCCTGCTCACTGCCACCCTTCTGGTCGCCCCCTTCCACGATCCTTCCCCCATCTCCTCCTTCTCCTCTAAGTGAGTGGGGCCCCTGGGTATACCCCTACCTTGTTACTTCAAGTCTCTGTGGGGCTAGGCACTTGCTCTCCCACTAAGGCCAGCAGACCAGGCAGCTCAGCTAGAAGACTACATCCCACGAACAAGCAACAGATTTTGGGAGAGCTCCTGCTCCAGCTGCTTGGAACCCACATGAAGACCAAGCTGCACATCTGATATATATGTGTGGGGAGGCCTAGGTCCAGTCTATTATATTCTTTGGTTTTGTTTGTCTCTGAGTGTCTTCAAATGTCTGTCCAGCCCGAAGATTTCAAAGGAAATAAATCTCTGGCCAGAGTTTAACACACCACAATAAAACTGTAATTCAACCTTGAGTCCTCCACCAGTCTCATGGTTGAACCTCCACCACAGCCAACTAGAGAGAGTAGCAGATAAGCCAATGATGAGAAGCGAACGCAGCGGGAATATCCAGTCAGTTGTGGGTCTCATCCTGCTCTTCTTCCTGGGCTAGGGTGCAGTTCTGACAGACACCGAGACTCCCACAGTGGACGGTTTTCTCGAAGGAAGAAGACATACGCCCACTGGCACTTGAGTCTGTTACTGGCTGTGGTGACGGGCAACGCAGTTCACCATTTTCCAGGGAGCAAGCACAGCAGGCGCCTTTGCGTATCCAGTTCTGCCTCGCTCCATAGCGCAGCACAAACCGCTTCTCTTCATCTTGCATTTCCTCACTGCACACGTGTTAGCGTCTACCGCCTACTTACTTCCTGGCGCAACTGTGCCTGGCCAGGGCTGGGCTCGGGTTGTGGTGTTGTCCTGGTACTTCCTGACGCACCAGGGTGGGAAGTTGTTTTCATACAGTATATTCTGATCGGGGCTTTCCCTTCCTATCTCCTCCCATTTTCCCACCCATGAACGCCACCCTTCTCTCTCAAACAAACAGGCAGACAACAAACAAACAGAACCAACCAACCAAACAAAACCAACCAACCAACCAACCAAACCCCCAAAACCTGCATAATAATTTAAAAAGAAAAAGCACAACACACACACACACACACACACACACACACACACACACACACACACTCACACACTCAAACAACCAAACCAACTCAAAACCCCAAAACTTCAAAAAACCCAAACCCATTAAAAAACCCACAAAATTGGGAACCATAATGTACCAGCAAAAGGCCAGTAAAATAAAATAAAAAAATTATAAAACAAAAACTCTACTAAGTGTGGTTCATAAAGCCTATGAGACTCCTTTGGAGTAAACTAATTTTTCCTTTGCAAGCTGTTGTTGTCAAGTGATTAGGGGTGGCTGCCCATGTCCACTTCCCCCTCTCTGTGCTGGGACTCCGTCTGGCTCGAACCTGCACAGGTCCTGTGCTGCTGCTACAGGCTCTGCGAGTTCACATGTGTCTTGTTTTGCATGGAAGACACCGTCTCCTTGGTTCTTATGATCCCTAGTTCTTATGATCTCTTCTGTGTAGCTTCCTGGATCCTGAGGGGGCGGGTTTGATGAACGCATTCCATTTAGGCCCGAGTGTTCTAAAATCTATCATTCTCGCACACTCTTCAGTTTGGGGCTCTTTGTTAGCTCCCATCTGCTGCAAGAAGGAGCTTCTCTGATGATGGCGGAGCAAGACATGCGGATCTCTGAGTATTGCAGAATGTTGTCAGGAGACAAATGTCTGCTATGTTTCTTTAGCATGACAATAGTATTTGGTTTCCCTCTGGGGCCATGGCTAATCTCATAGCTAATCTTTAACAATCTCTTGGACAGTGTAGTAGTGTCGGGCACTGTTTCATCTCTCGGAGTGGGCCTCAAATCCAATTAGACAGTATCTGGTTACTTCTGTGATGTGAGTCAGAGCTTGTAGCTGGGTTGGCAGGTTACCCTTCTCCTTGGGTAGCATGCAGAGTACGTTCCAGGGCCATGAACACTAGACAGCAGGGGTGAAGGTTCTGGTTAGCCATCAGCTCAGCTTCTCCATGTTCAATGAGTTGCGTGTATTGTCTTCAATAGAGCCTTACTATCAGTTTGTGGCAAGCTATCAATAGCCTTGGTAGTAGCCTAAGCTGTTTGAGGATTCCCATGGGGGCCCTTCGTTCAGCCATTCAAGTAGATGTAATCCATTTCTGGTACTGGACGTTTCACTTGGTGGTGAGAGATGTCTAATTGGAACATTGTCTCCCCATTATTTTGTGACTCCATTTATATTTATTTCATATATGTATTTATTTTAGGAAGCTTCAACAGGAGTTGGTTTGTATGTGATCCTTCAAATGGCACTTAGTGTTAGCTGTTTCTCCCTTACCTTCTCTTCCCTTCACGATCCTATTTAATGCTCCCTCTCCAGTCTTGCCATTATGACAAGTTATATGTCTCCTTCCATGGGAAATCCACACCCTTTCTTCCAGTCCCTTACTTTATACCTAGCATCTGTCTGTGGGTTTACATACTGTATCGTGCAGGCTGAAGGCTTACAAGATAACATACATATATAAGAGCATACATATCACATTTGTCTTTTTGGGTTATCTCACTGAGGAGGACTTTTTTTTTCTAGCCCCATTCATTTATCTCTGAATTTCATGGTTCACTTTTTAAACGGCCAAGTAGTGTAAATGCACCAGATTTTTATTATTTATCTGTTGATTGGCATCTACGCTGTTTCCAATTTCTGACTATTACAAGTATAGAGCAATGAATCTAGATGAGTAACTGTATCTGTAGTAGGATGCAGAGTCCTTTGGGTATATGCCCAAGTGTGGTATAGCTGGGTCCTAAAGTAGATCTATTCCTGGTTTGCTGAGGAACTGCCACACCAATTTCCATATTTTGGCTTTACAATTTTGTTGTCCCACCAGCGACGAATGAGTGTCCCCTTTCCAGCTGTCACTGTTTCAGTTCTGTGTCCTATTTTAAGTAAGTTGGGTTCTTTGTTTTCTTGACGTTCAGTTTTTCACATTCTTTATATATTTTGGGCATTAGCTCTTTACTGGGTGTTGTACTTGGTACAAATCCTTCCCCATTCCATAGGGTGCCTCTTTGTCTACATAGTTATGTCCTTTGCCTTATAGAAGCCTTTCAGTTTCATGAAGTCCCATTTATTAATTGTTGATCCTAATGCCTGTGCTATTGGTATCCTGTTCAGAAAGTCTTTTCCTGTGCCAACAGCTCAGGGCTAACCCCTACTTTCTTTTTCTATCAGATTCAGTGTACCTAGCATTGTGTTGAGGTTCTTGATACGTTTGGAGTTCAGTGTAATGCAGGGTGATGAGTTGTTGCCTGTGCCCTGGACAGCTCTTTGTCTAACTCTACCTGCCCTTGGGCAGTTGGAGATGAAGAGGTGCAGAGTCAATGACACAGACTCCGGGGGCAGGTGAGAAATGCTGAACGCTGCTGCAAGCTCCTTTAATACCCTCCACCTGCACCCCCATTGGTCCCAAGAAAGCATCTCTTCTAAACAGCAGTTCCTGACTGGCTGGCCTTGTCTGCACTAGCAATCCTTGTTCTCTCAGGCAGTCCTCAATTAGGTCCTCCTGCAGGAGATGCTTTTGTGGCTGCAGGGCCTCCAGTGTTCACATAGGGGTGGCCCTGCTGTTCCTGCTACAATAAGTAATAAATTTGTATTATTCTACATGCAAATATGGATGCAGTATCATATCATCAAGTATAACCATTATTACTTGTTGAAGATGCTATCTTTTCCCCATAGTGCAGTTTTGGCTTCTTTGTCAAAAATCTGGTGTCTGTAGATATGTGATTTCTGTTTGGGTCTTCATTCACCTTTATTGGTCAATGTGGTTGTTTTGTGCCAATACCACACTGTTTTTATTACCATAACTCTGCAATACAATTTGGTAATTGAAGTCAGGGATGGTGATACCTCCAGTAGTTCTTTGAATAAATAGTCTTTTAAAAAAAAAATCTAAGAGTATAGATATGCTAAATATGCAGGTATACATGCATATTCATGTGGGCATTCTATTTACAAAAGAATGTAAGTGAACATGTGGCCTGCATCGATGAGCTGAGCTGCGACTGAAGGCATGTGGATGTTTGAGTGTGCATGTATATGTGTGCATGTATGTGTATGCATATGTGTGCATGGCTGTGTGTGAGCCAGGTAGGGGAGTGGACAGATGGAGTAAATTCCTTTCTTCTTTTTTTAATTTAATTTAATTTAATTTTATTTTATTTTATTTTCCTTGTTCCGGTCAACCCCGCTCGCTCCAGCCGGCTCTGCTCGCTCCGGCCAGCCCCACTCGCTCCCGGCCGCCCCTGTACGGCCCCCGCTCGTTCCAGCCGGCCCGGCTCGCTCTGATCGTCTCCGCTTGCTCCGGCCGGCCCCGCTTGGTCTGGCCATTCCCGTTCGGCCCCACTCGCTCCGGCCCCGCTAGCTCCGGCTGTCCCTGCTTGCTTTGGCCGTCCCCGTTCAGCTCCACTCGCTCTGGACAGCCTCACTTGCTCCGGTTGGTCTCTCCAGTCCAAGGATTCATTTCTTATTATTCTTCCTAAGTATGCTGTAGCTGACTTCAGATGCACCAGAGGAGGGCGTCAGATCTTGTTACGGGTGGTTGTAAGCCACCATGTGGTTGCTGGGATTAAGCCATCATGTGGTTGCTGGGATTTGAACTCATCACCTTCGGAAGAGCAATTGGGTGCTCTAACCGGCTGAGCCATCTCACCAGCCCCAGTAAATGCCTTTCTTTTCTGGCATGTCTCTGTGGAGGAGAGAAGACCTTGAGGACTCCACCAGGGTAAGCGTTAAGGATACGGGTCTGACATGAGTACTGGGTATAAGTGTGGGGTCAGAGTGGTTTCCATCCTTGCCTAACATCCGCTTTGCTCTCTGTGAGTTCCTTAGCTCCAGTGGTGCAATCGGTTAACACGAGAGACTTACAGAAAGTAGAAGTTGGTTGGTTGAACTGTGCAGCGAGGCGAGGCCCGAGAGGGAAGGAAAGGTGTTGGGGGCTGGGAAACCCAGCTATTGTTCTAAAAGGCAGACTCTTGAGTTCACACAGCATTCTTTCTTTCCTTGCTCTCTCTCTCTCTCTCTCTCTCTCTCTCTCTCTCTCTCTCTCCTTTTTTGTAGAGATAGAAAACAGAAAGAAAGCTGAGAATGTGGGGTGCAGTTGTAACCCCAGATGGGGAGGTAGAAGGAGGTGGGTCATTAGTGCTTGCTGGCCAGCCAGTCTAGCATATTTGGTGAGTTCCAGGCTAGTGAAAGTTGCTGCCTTAAAACACAATGTGGACATTACCTGGGAGTGACAGCTGAGGCTATCCTCCACCTCCCACCCCATACATAAAAGTCAGGGAGATGAATCAGGCACATTCCACCTGTCTGTTTCGTCTGTGTGTCTTTCACCCAGACCCTCTGGCTTCCTCAAAAATTTCTCTTCTGTGTTGCCCCAGTGTAGGGGAATGCCAGGACCAGGAAGTGGGAGTGGGCGGGTTGGTAAGCAGGGGGAGGCGGGAGGGGATAGGGGGTTTTTGGAGGGGAAACCAGGAAAGGGGATGATAACATTTCAAATGTAAATAAAAAATATCTACAAAAAAATAAAATAAAATGCACTAAGAGAGAATCTGTGTGAAGAATGAACAGTGTATATAAAATATATCATCATCCAAGCTACTACAGAAATATTGTGGAAAGGTATTTTTAAAACTGAATTAATGGCATGAATGTTGTTTTATGTTCTTGAAACATGAATTAAAGACTTTTCTGCATACAAAAAAATTTTCTCTTCTGTCATCACATCTAGGGTTGCTTCTTGACCATCCATGAAACTTCTGTCCCTCTAAAGACTCTTTTGATATGGTAGCTGAAGATGCCTCCATGGTTAGAGATCTGGCGTGGATCCCTGAAGGCAGGAGGCAAACCCTGCTTCCCTCCCCTCCAAAATGAGATTTCCTCATCTGTCTTGACATCTTCCGGTAGGTGGGGATGTGTGCACACTTGGGAGGTCCAGCGCCCAAGGCTGTGGTAATCTACGTGAATCAACCAAGCAGAATGCATGCACCAACCTCCCAGGAGAAGAACCGGAGGAAGCCAGGTCACGATGAAGGTCAGGATCCTAGGGGTGGGAAGGGGAAAGGAAGAAGTGTGGCTGAAGGTGGGAGCAGTCAGGGATGGAAGAGCTCCTTCCTTCAAGGGCCCCATAAATGCCTGCACTGCACGGAGCTGATTTTTGTCCTTCCTGCCCGATTGAGTTCCCCTATCGACTCCCCACACGTCTAGATGAGTCTCAGCGTCTCCTCTCGCCACCAAATCACATACAGGTGCTCACAATCCTGACTATGAGAATATAACCTTGGCCTTCAGAAACAAGGACCAGCTCAAACTCAGCCAATCAACACCCACAAAACAAGGTGAGCGGACACTCCCTTGTCCACCCCCACACCAACCTTAAGGACTATGTGGAGGGAGGAAGGGAGGGAGGGAGGGAGTGCTGGGGACTGTGGTGGTGGCAGTGGTGGCATTAAATGCAGCTGTGATTGTGGCTCAGTTGGTAGAGAGCTTGCCCAGCATGTTCAAAGCCTTGGGTTCAATCCCCAGCTCTTATAAACTCGGCGAGAGTGCACACCTATTATCCCCGAATCTGGGAGTAGAAACCAAAGTCATCCTTGGCTACAGAGAGAGTTGGAAGCTAGTCTGGGATACTAGAAACCCTAATTAGCCAACTAACTAACTAACTAACTTGTGAGGCTGAAGATGTGTGTGACTCAGTGGTTAAGTGGTGCTTCACAAGTGTGAGGACTATAGCTCAGATTCCAGTATCCACAGAACAAAGCACGTGTGCCACGCATGCCTGTAATCCCAGCATCCAGGGGCTGGACACAGGGAGGTCACTGGGGCATGCTGCTTTTCTTCCTTCCAGTGGCTCACAAACACCTGTACCGCTTAATCATAAAGCTGATTTTTGTCCTTTGTGACTGATTTATTATAATCCCCTAGATTGTGTTTCCCCACCTAGGAATAAACAGGAAGAGTCCATGCCTCAAAGAAATAGGTGGCATGACAAAGGAGGGTACCCCATGCTGCGTGTATCCCTGTCTGTCTGTGCCCCCCTCTCCCACAAGTGATGGTACTAAGATGAGGGTAGCTTTGTAGCTGAGGTGAAAGAGGCTGGGTTTCTGAAATGCTTCTGGCAGTGCTGTTGGCTGTGCATAATTTATTGAGAGGGATGTGATGGTCACTATGTAAGGAATACAAAAACAAGTTGGTGGGGTTTGGCTCTGTGGCTCACATGTCCTGTGTCTCTGTCCCAGCCAAGTTCAAGACATCCTTGGACACAGCCCAGGCCCCTCCTTGGTTGTACAGAACCATTATGATGTTGTATGCTCTCCTCGCTCTCGTCTTTTTATCCTGTATCGTCCTCTCTGCTTTGGTCTTGGTGAAAAGTAAGTGATTTTTGGAAGGTGGGCCAGGGACGGGATTGCAGAATTACCACCAGTTCCTCTCCCTTCCCTCAACTCCATTTCCAAGGAGGTTAAAATGGAGACAGGGACTTGAAGCTTTTCTACTCTCTCCTTAACAGATTCTGAGATGTCGAAGGAGCTGTGGACCTTGAAAGCAGAGCTTTCGAACGGTGAGTGAGAGGTCCCGGGGAGGCCCACGGTGGTGCTGGTGGGAACAGGAGAAGAATGGCCATCTGAACACCTCAAACTCCATGCCTTCAGTTTCAGACACGGTGTGGAATATCCGGGAGCTCCAGAATCAGCAAAAGAGTATTTGGGAAGCTGTCCAGAGGGACATCAAAGAGGTCAAGAAGAACCTTGGTATGGCCATGAGCAACATCCAGACTGGAAATGACCGGCTGAAGACTGTGCCAGCAGGTACTCCTCGCAGACCCGTTCTCTTTGGATGAATGTGTTTGGATGTTCAGAACAAATAGGGTACTAGTTACTCAGGGAGTAAACAGGGCCCTGTTCTCTGGATTTGGAAGGCGACAAGAGATATTTCCTCTGAGCTAGAGGAGGAGGTGCTTAAGCACTAGTGGTATTGTGGAGGTGACTCGGGAAAGCACAACATGGGGACCTGAGTTTGTATCTCCAGGACTCACATAAAAGCTAGGCACCACCGGCGTCACAGTTCTGTAATCCCAGCCATCAGGTTAGAGCCGTGGTGTTAGAGATAGGCTGATGTATGTGGCTTACTGGTCACCCAGTCTAATCAAATGGGTGAACCCCCAGGTTCGGTGAGAGGTCTTGTTTTTAAAAATAAGGTAGACATCTCTAAAGAAACACAACGGACTGATGTCAACCCCTGCTCTCTCACATATGTACACAAACAAGTGTACACATGGATGAATATAAACACATGTATACTGCACACACACACACACACACACACACACACACACACACACACACCCCACACTCCATTACGGTGAACCTCCACTACAGGGATCAAACTCCACTACTTCACTCAAACTGGAAACTGCTAATGATGTCAGGGCTTTGTTTGCAGCCCCATCCCAGATTTACCTGTTTCCTCTCCTCCCCCAGATATAACCCAAATCAAGAAAACTCTTGAGGCGCTAGAGAAGAAGGCACAGCCTCGTAAGTCAGGGCTGGGGAGGTGGACTGGGGTGGAGTCCCAGACCTAGTGCTGGTCTGCCTGACCTCAGGTCTCTCCTCTCTGACAGAGCCCAGTACATAAGAGGACATCACAGCAGTACCTGTGAGGACTCCGAACTGTACCTGCTAGTAAAGATGGCAGATGGGGGTGGGTACCTAGCTTGGGTGTGAACCTGCCATGCATCCTCATATAAAAAAGATTCTCCACCCGGGGGAATGAGTGTTGAAGAGATGTGTATGCAAATGAACATTTGGGGTTTCCATGTATTCAAGGAGAAGGGTTTATGGTGGAAAGAGAACATGGCAGTCACAGCAGGTGCTACTCTTTATGGGCCACGTAGGTGTATGCCCTGGTATATGTGAGTATAGGCTGTCCTGGTTGGCGGCTAGTCCCGTGAAGTTCCCAAAGTGTAAGTGACATGTAGGACATGCCTCCCCATTCTCTTGCCCATGTATGTGTGCGTCTGGCCGTTCAGTATGTGTGTCACTGCAGTGGTGGGTGATGGACATCACCCTGGAGATGTGTCATGGCCTGGGACATTCCTAGTGTGCTTGACACATCAGCTTGTATGTTCAGAGCATGCACACAAATGTAGCCATCGATTTCTGCACTTGTATTTATGATTCATGAAGATAAATGCCAAAAGAAATGATATGACTCTGGAGCTGTTTTGGAGAGTCCTGTGGGACAGAACTTTGGGACCTGGTGGGGAGATTGGATTTAGGGCTTTGGTTTGGCGATGAAATAAAACACCCCGCGCTGGAAGCCAGGCACGGTGCAGCTGAACTGTAATTTCATCACTTGAGAGGCTGATTGAGATAGGAGGATCATGAGTTCAAGGTCAGCTCTGCCTACAAAAGTAGAGCTGGGGTGGGGTAGAGAGATGGCTCAGCATGCAGACTGCACCGTGGCCGAACCTGATCTGGGTTCCATCCCTGGGTCCACACAGTGGGAGCCCCACCTGCATACCAAGGCACATGAAAGACACAATACTAAAATAATTAGGAAAAATACCCAAAGGAGTCTGTACCCTACTAATGAGACACGTTGTAAAAAAAAATATTTAATAAAAATTTCCAGTGCAGGGTTCCTTCCTACCTTAGACCATTTGTGTTCCCGGATGAAAGACACACACACACACACACACACACACACACACACACACACACGGACATATATTTTAAAATATGCCTTAGGCAGCTCAATGGCTGGACAGCTGCCTACGGTCCACGCTGTTAGAATCCACTTTACAACTGAGTCATTACTCACTAAATTCTATGTTCTGTCTGGGCTGCTCTTCATTCAGCCAGCCCACATGGCCACGCTTTTATGGCTCTCCTCCTCCCTCCTGCACTGTCGTCCTCTTCCATGGTGGCTCTCCTTCTCCCTCTCCTTCCTCATGGTCAACCCTGCCTATGTCATGTCTCTTCTCCCCAGCTATTGGCTGTTGGCATCTTTATTTGCCAATCAGAATTGGGGGTGGGGTCCCTCAGGCTACCTGCAGACTCCAAATCTTGGAGGCCAGCCCTTAGCATTTCGACAAACAGTAAAAGACAAAACCTCAGCAAGACACTTGCTCATCCATGAAATAGATGATAGATCGGCAATAGCCAGAAAACGGAAACAGACTAGATGTCCATCAACTGTTGAATGAGTCATGAAAATGTGCTGCATATATACATGACAGAATTTACTCAGCACCAAAGGAAAATGAAATAATGAAATCTTTAGGAAAATGGATGTGACTGGAAATCACTGTGTTAGGTGAAATAAGCCAGACTGGAAAAAACAAAACAAAACAAAACACCCAAAAACCAAAGACTGTATATTGTTTCTCATATGTAGAGTCTAGCTTCCAATGTTTGTGTGTGTGTGTGTGTGTGTGTGTGTGTGTGTGTTAGAACGGGTACATGTAGAAACCACTAAGATGGAAAGATCCCATGAGAGGGGGTGGGAGAGAAGCCTCAAGGGAGAGGGGTTGGAAGGCAATAGAGCTCACATAGTAAGAAAGTAAAGGGAGGATCCTGAGATGGTTGGATCTAAGTGGGATTGGGGTCAGGAAAATGGATGACTTAATTAGGGTATTACTGCTGTGAACAGATACTGTGACCAAGGTAATTTTTATAAGGACAACATTTTTGTTTGTTTGTTTTTCAAGACAGGGTTTCTCTGTATAGCTCTGGCTGTCCTGGAACTCACTCTGTAGACCAGGCTGGCCTCGAACTCAGAAATCCCCCTGCCTCTGCCTCCCGAGTGCTGGGATTAAAGGCGTGCGCCACTGCACCCGGCTAAGGACCACATTTAACTGGGGCTGGCTTACAGGTTCAGAGGTTCAGTCTATTATCACCAAGCCAGGAGCATGGCAGCATCCAGTTTTGGTGCAAGAGGAGCTGAGAATCTTACCTATTCATGTGAAGGCTGCTAGGAGAAGACTGGCTTCCAGGCAGCTACAAAGCAGGTCTTAATGCCCACACCCACAATGATGCCCTTCCTCCAACAAGTCCACACCCACTCTAGCCAGGCCACACCTCCAAATAGTGCCACTCTCTGGCCAAGCACATTGAAACCACCACAGTGGAGGAGCAGAGAGTTGAGGGGATGGATAGTCAACCCAAAGTAGGTATGTATGAAAATACCATAAAATAAGCTAAATCAAAATAGCAATAAAAGAACAAATGTTCCGTGTAGATTTCTGCGTGGGCATGAACCTGTCTCTGGGGTGTGGCTGCTGGAGTAGACCCTTACCCTCCAGGGTGCACATGAGCATAAGTGTGCCTCTGTGTGCTTGCAGTCTAAGCCGTGTAATACGTCCCTAACTGCCTCTGAATGCACGATTATATAGGTGTACACCCCCACTAGCGTCCGAGCATCATGTGTCTCCTTCCACCATATATAATACAAATAAAGGAAACCTTGGAGGCATGTAGGTGTAGACAAATGCGCATAATAAGCCCAGGCCTAGGGAGGCATGGAGTGAAACTCTAGACTAGGTGCAAGTCTGCCTGTCCTAAGGTCTCTCCTTTTTCCTCACGGCCAGTTAGAATAGAAAGACATCAAAATCACATTCAGAAGACTCTCTGTTGTACTTGCTAGTGAAGATGGAAAGTGGGAGAGTTTCGTTAGGCTAGGCATGCTAGCACATGCCTTTAATCCCAGCACTTAGGAGGCAGTGGCAGTCAGATCTCTGTGAGTTCAAGTCCAGCCTGTTATATAGAGTTCCAGGACAGCCAGGGTTCTGTAGAAAGACTTTCTCTCACCACTACCACCACCACCCCGAAAAAGAAAGAAAAAGAAAGTGGGGGTTATCTTTTTACCCTAGTTTCAGTGTGTATCTGCCATCATTTACTAATAGGAAAATCACTCATCACAATGAATGGCATGGAAATATACCATGCAAGGCTGGAGAAATGGCTCAGACGTTAGGAGTGCTTCCTGCAATTCTCAGGACCCTGAGTTCAGTTCTCAGCTCCCTTTTTGGGCAGCTCACAACTGCTTGTAGCTAGCTTCAGGAGATCTGATGTTATCTCCTAGCATGCACACACCCATTTTTTTTTTTATTTTAATAAATTTATCTTTATTTAGATGTATGTGTGTGCATGTCTGTGTGTATGCTACATGTATACAGGTGCTTTTGGGAGACTGTCTGGAACTGGAGTTACAGGCATTTATGAATTGCCTGATGCGTGTGCTAGACATTGAACTCAGGACCTCAGGATTCACCATTAAGTGCTCTTAACCACGGAGACATCTCTCTAGCCCAATAAATCTTTTTTTTTTTAAAGGAAATTCACCAAGCCTAAGAGTATTGGATATACATAAAAGAACACGTGCCCTAGGGCATGCACATTATCCTGAGACCAGAGGCTAACTGCCCTAGAAAAGCAAGCGATCATAGCCCAATGCCAGCTAGTGTGTCAGGCATTATTCTGGTAGACACGCGCGCCCCCTTGTGGCAGTTTTCCGTACACCCCTGCCCCTCTCCGTATCTGCAAGTAAAGCTCCTCCTTTAGGACTCCCCTTTAGAGCGTTTTGCTAACGATCCGGTGCAGTTTCGGTAAGATCCAGGCCTTGGCCTCATCCTTTCTTTGTGCATCTGCGCTGCGTCTCCCAGTCTATTTGCTTTGGATTGTCCTGTGGTGGTGAAGTGGAAGTCTCGAAGTCCCGGCCCTGGAGCAGCTCAGGTGGAGGGCTCTCCTAAGCTTTCCGCAGAGCCCTCTTCCCGATGGCGTGTAGGACTGCACATCCCCATCCATCCCTGCAAACCCGGGTCCTGGTGCGTGCACAGTGGGAAGGTCTCGGTTCCAATTCCATTTCACAAGAGTGTCCTTGTTTCACCCAAAGAGGCGCCTGAGGCTCCAGTTCGACGTCCTTTCCAGGAACCTTCTGCTACCAATCCCTCTTCTTGGTCTGCTGTGGCTTCCGATTGTCTCCTCTAGGTGGAGATGGCCCTTGTCTCCTCCCTAAAGGGTTAATGTAGCGAGGCAGGTCAGGGTCCTGGCAAGGGACCATGGGAGAAGGCAGGTGATATACTTTTCCCTTCCATAATTCCTCTTCCTTCCCCTAGTATAGGTTGGGCTAATAAGGTGTAGGCTACTCTATTCCCCCCCCCCCCCTTTTCCTTTCCCCTTTGGATGCTGGCCTGAGTATGCTTTTAAACTTCCTAACAGTCTGGCTTGGGTCTTCCTTAGTCCTTTCTTTTAGAGCTCCAGTCCCATCACGTGTGGCTGACCTCCATGATCACAGCGGATCTTCTTCATTCTCCTTTGCGAAACTTGCCTGCCCTGAGACTACAGGTTGCTTGCTCTGGGCTTTCCATTTTAAACTAGAATAAATCGCCCTGAAGATTCCATTTGAGTCAGTGTCTAGATTTCTGTTGTTCTTCTCTGTAGCCTAAGCTGACCTTAAACCAGACCCGTTGTTACAGATGGCGTGGCTGTTGGCCCGGTTGGGGATTCATAACTCACAAGTTTATGTTTTCGCCTCTGAGTGCAGTTATACCCACCTAGTTACAATCAGAGGCACGCAGGGCACTTCCACTCCGGCGAACACTGACTATAAAAGCCTCAGGCAGATGTCTTCTTCCTCCTATCTCCCCAGGCTTTGGATACAACGTGGCTTTGAGGTGCTTGGGAAATGTCTGTTGAATGAGGGCCAGTGAGATGACTTAGAGAGTGTAAGTGTTTAATTCCAAGGCTGGGGGACCTGGATGGTGAAAGGAAAGAGCTCACTCCAAGTTGTCCTCTGACTTCCTCAGGTCAGCTCCAGGCACTTGTACACCCACACGTGCCTGGGCACACACACACATACACACACACATACACACGCAGAGAATAATTAACACGCGTAATAAGAGCATTTGAAGGTCTGTTAAATAGCTAGCGATGCTGTGATAGGGAAGCACAGTTGTGACCGTGACAGGGACAAGAGTTACCTAGACTATACACATCTACGAGTGCCTGGGTGGCGCTTCCTAGAGGTTGCTATGCTTAGCAGCAAGCACCTTTACTCACAGAGCCATGTTGCTGCCCCTTCCTTGACTAGGTTTTTGAGACCGGGTCAGCTCCCATCCCAAGTCTCAGATCTATGCAGGCAAGAGAAACAGGCAACTCCGCAGTCTGCTCTTGGCTCTTCTCTTCAGAGCAGAGTCGCTTGTGGTCCATTTATATTCTCTGGAGCTGTGAGGTCAGTTGTAACTCAGTGGCTGACTTTGAATCTCATTGTATTGATCTTTTCTGGAAATACAGAATGTGATCCCAGAATAGACTCATGAATCCATGAGGACTACTCCAAAGAGAACTCGATTTGGAAAACTCAAACCATACAGTACTCATTCCTATACAATGTTATGAAGTCAATCCCCTCCCCTCCCCTCCCCTCCTCTCCCCTCCCCTCTCCTTTTCTCTCCTCCCTCCTCTTCTCTTCCCTCTCTTCCTTTCTTCTCTCTCTGTCTCTCTTCCCTCCCTTCTTCTCTCTACACTTCAGGCAACATCTCAGTTATCCCCGGCTGGCCTTGAACTCACGATGTAGTTGAAGATAATTTTGGTTTTCTGATTCTCTTGCCTCTGTCTCCAAAGTGCTAGCATTGCAGATGTCCACCACAACACCCAGCTTGTGTTATGTTAAGGATCAAACACATGGCTTTGTGCATGGGAGGCAGGCAATCTTTTTTTTTTTTTTTAATTTAATTTGATTTTTAATTCACCATTTTTACACTCCATATTCCATTCCCTCCCTCCCCCCAACCATCCACCCTCCAACTGATCCACCTCCCCACACCTCCTCCCCACCACACCCTGTCTCCACATTGATGTCCCCACCCTACCCCACTTGACCTCTAAACTCTCTGGGGCCCCCAGTCTCTTGAAGGTTAGGTGCATCATCTATGAATGAACACAGTTCTCTACTGTATGTGTGTTGGGGGCTTCATATCAGCTGGTGTATGCTGTCTGGTGGTCCAGTGTTTGAGAGATCTTGGGGGTCCAGATTAATTGAGACTGCTGGTCCTCCTACAGGATTGCCCTTCTCCTCAGCTTCTTTCAACCTTCCGTAATTCAACAACAGGGATTAGATGCTTCTGTCCACTGGTTGGGTGCAAATATCTGCATCTGACTCTTGCAGCTGCTTGTTGGGTCTTTCGGAGGGCAGTCATGATAGATCCTTTTTGGTGAGTGCTCCATAGCCTCAGTAATAGTGTCAGGCCTTGGGACCTCTCTTTGAGCTGGATCCCACTTTGGGCCTGTTTCTGGACCTTCTTTTCAGGAGTCAAGCAATCTTATCCATGGAATTCCAGTGTCCTCTTTTCTCAGTCACCTTTTTTTTTTCTCTCATTGGTTCTTTTGAGACAGGGTCTTACTCTATAACCTTGGCTGGCTTTGAACTCAAAAGCTATTCTGCTTTAGCTTCCTAAATGCTGAGACTATAGGCCTGAGTCACTGTAACAGCCCCCGTCCCCCCTCCCCCTCCTCCCTCTCTCCCTCCCACTGTGTTGTTTTGTTTATGACAGGGTCTTGCTATGTAGCCTTGGCTGCCATGGAGCTTGCTATGTAGACTAGGTTGGTCTCAAACTCACAGAGATCCAGCTGTCTCTGCCTGCTTCTTGCTGAGATTAAAGGCATGCACCACTTCACCTAGCCTCTCATTGAGAAAGAGAAAAAGATAACATTCTCCACTCATGCTGTCCAGTAGCAGACTTTGTGTTCTTCAAGTGCAGGCAGTATGAGCTGAGGTGTATCTGTTTTGAAAATACACACTTGGTGTTTTAACACTAGGGAGAAGTGGTAGCAGCAAAGACAAGAGATGTAGCCAAAGAGAAAGGGAAAAGAGGGGAAGGAAAATTAAAAATCAATATTCATTTTTAACATATATTTATTGTATTAGTCAGGGTTCTCTAGAGTCACAGAACTTATGGGTAGTCTCTATATAGTAAAGAGAAGAACAACTGAGCTATCTCTCCAGCAACAAAATGTACTAAAGCATTTAAAAAATAGTATTTTGGGCCAGGGGATGACCTCCTCTGTAAAGTGCTTGCTGCACAAGGATAAGGGCCTTACTTCAATTCCCAAAACCCACATGTAAGGCTAGACATATAGGCACACAACCATAATCCCAGAGCTGAGGAGACAGAGACAGGGATCTCTGAGGCTCATGGTCTGCCATCTCGGTTGAATTAGGGAGCTCCAAGTCCCAGAAAGAGACCATATTTCAAAATGAAGCCGACGCCAGGTGTGGTGGTGCACGCCTTTCATCCCGGCACTCAGGCAGCAGAGGAAGGCAGGGTGTGAGTTTGATGTCAGCCTGGTCTGAGCACTCAAGGTTGTGTTCTGGCCTCCACAGGCACACAGCCCCCTCCTCTTTCTTCTCCTTTTCTTCTCTGAGACAGGATCTCATTATGCAGCTATGGTTGGTGTGGAACTAACTCCCTGTGGAGACCGCTAGGCTGTCCTCAAACTCAGAGAGCCACCTGCCTCTGCCTACTGAATGCTGGCACTGATTCGTTTATTTTTAAACTTTTGAGCTCTTTAGCTAGAAAGCTCCACATTACTTTCATTTCTTCTCATACTTCTTTTCATTCTTCTCTCAGATATCACACCCCGACAACAGTTCCGCCTATCCCCTCTCCTCCTGGTCCCTCCTTCCCACCTTCCCTCTCCCCCAGATCCACTCCTGCAGAAAAGGGCAGGCCTCCCAGGGATCTCAGCCAATCAAGTTGCAATAAGACTAGGTACATGCTTTTATATAGCCTGGACAAGGCAACTCAGTAGGAGAAAAAGAGGCCCAAAAGCATGCAAAAGAGTCAAAGGCAGCCCCTGCTCCCACGGTTAGGAATCCCACACGAAGATCAAGCTGCACAAAATAATATATCGTCAGAGGACCCATGTCTGACCCACGCAGGCTCCCCGAAAGTCAATCCAGTCTCTCTGAGCCCCTGTGATCCCTGGTTAGTAGACTCTGTGGGTTTCCTTGTGTTGTCCTTGACCCCTCTGGCTCCTGCAATCCTTCCTCCCCCTCTTTCACAGAGTTCCCTGAGCTCAGCCTCATGTTTGGCTGTGGGCTCCTCATCTGCTCCCATCGGTTTCTGGGTGAAGCCTCTCTGAGCATGATTATGCCTGTGAGTATAAAATAGTGGTATTTCTTTACTGTTTGTGTCCCTGTGCCTGGCGACATGCACATTTCTGTTTTTTTTTTTTTTTTTTTTCTGGAGACAGGGTTTCTCTGTGTAGCCCTGGCTGTCCTGGAACTCACTCTGTAGACCAGGCTGGCCTTGAACTCAGAAATCCGCCTGCCTCTGCCTCTCGAGTGCTGGGATTAAAGGCGTGCGCCACCACGCCCGGCTACATGCACATTGCTGAATGTATCTGTTGTGTTTTATTTTAAAAAAAAAGAGCCAAGGGTATGTTTGATAGAACCAGGTATCACTGAACCAGATGGGAGGGGTGCCTCAGTGGGCCTATGCTGAGCTTCCCCCTGAAGTAGTACAGAATAGAGTTTATTTAGGCCATGGGAAGGGGAGTTGGGAAAGGAGGAGAGAGAGAGACAGAGAGAGACAGAGAGAGAGAGAGAGAGGCTGAGAGAAGAGGAGAGGCCAGCCAGGAACCTGTGAAGAAAGGGAGGAGGGAGATGAGGAGGAAGGGAGAAGGGGGTCAGGGAGAGAAGAGAGTCAGAAAGAGTAAGGATGTCTTCTTGTGGGGTTGTGCTCTCCCCTTCAGCTTCTTCAATCCTTCCCCTAATTCAAACATAGGGGTCCCCAATTTCAGTCCAATGGTTGGGTGTAAGTATCTGCGTCTGTCTCAGTCAATGCTAGGAATTTTTAAATTAAGCATGTGGGGCAGTGGCATGGTTCATCTGTAAAGCTCTTGCCTAACCAGTGTGAGGCCCCGGGTTCCATCTGCAGCATAGTAAAAGACATAATTAAACCTGCACCTGACTTACGCAGGTTGGAGATATGAAGAGACTCCAGGAGAACATGGCCTACATTCTTTCTGCCATTCCCTCTTATAAAGATCAGCTAAACACAGGAAGCTCTGGGCACATATGTCACCTTAATTTTGTGGTCATCTTGGGCTACATAGCAAGACTGTTTCGAACAACCACCAACCAACCAATATACAGCACAAAAAAATTAAGGGGCTGGGAAAGTGCCTTAATAGATAAAGTACAGTCGTGAAGATCTGAGTTTGATCCTGAGTACCTACATTAAAAAAAAAAAAAGCTGGGTGTGTTGGTACACACCTCTAACCACAGAACTGCCAGTGAGGTGTTTGTGGGGCAGACAGAAGGATTCTCTGAGATGCTTGCCAGCTAGCAGAAATGGTTACCTCGGGTTCAGTAGTTAGACCTTGTCTTAAAATAAGTTCCAGAGCAATAGAGATAGCTATTCAGTGTCAACCTCTAGCCTCTCTGCACACAGGAATGTTAGGCACATGGGACACACTGACACACAAAGGAAATATAAGGATGGTCAGACGCCTCCGCAGATAAAACTACTACTACTACTAAAGCTTTGCAGCTACACCATCTGTGAAAGATGGAAAAACACCCCCAGATCAAGTGTTCTCCTTCACCCACTGGTAAAATCACGTGTCAGGGTAAATTGTGTGTAAATACATCCATTGCGTCCACAGCTCAGGTACGTACATAGATAACAAAACACGTGCCCGAGGGCATGCACGTGCTCCTGGGATAGACTACTTTGCATAGTACACTTTTGCTCAAAAGCCAGCTTTTACAGCAAGACCTTATAACCCAGTGCAGACCAGCATTCTGAGCCGCTGGGCTTGGACACGGGCGCCCCCTTGCGGCCGCTCTCGCCCATCGCATCGCCCCGCCCTCCGAGCGCACACGGGCTAGCCCATTCACGCCTGCGCACTCACAGGCCTTTTACGACGCCATCAAGAAGTTCCGCTGACCCTCCCGCAACACAGTTCCGGTTGAGACCTTTCCCCGCCCGAGAACCTACTCCGGCGCGCTCGGGCCTCGTCTTTTTTCTGTGCGTCCGGAGCAGCGTTCCCGGGTCAGTCTGCTTTGGGTTTTCCTGGGGGTGATGCGGGTTCCTCGGTCCTGGCCGGGCGTCCTAGAGCAGCCAAGTCGAGCATTCTGCACGGTTCCTTTCCCTAGCTGGGGAGCCGGACGGTCCATCCTTACCCCCCAAGACCTGGCCCGTGGGACATGCTTTGTAGGGGAGGGCTGTCGGTTCCAATCCGTCCCCCAGAAGCCATGGAGGCTTCACCTGGAGACACATCAGGGCCCTCAGTCTCCGGATTCCATTTTGGTCTCCATTCACAGTTGTGACTCCCTGCTGCCGGCACGGGAGGCCCAGAGGCTCTCAGCGCTTCCTCCTGCCTCCTCCACTAGTTTCCCCATTATCCGTGGTTTTCTAGAGACTCTGTGGGAGTGTGAGTTTCTGACGGGATCTCTTTTAGAGTTAAGGGTCACCGTTGAAACGGCTTCCTTCATGACAAATAGACACTTCCGCCGCTCCCCAACCTCAGGTTATAGGGGATTTTCTGCACCCCCTCCTGGCTTGGCCTTGGCTCACCGGTGTCCCTTACTGTCACATACTTTTCTGGCTTTCCTGGAGGGGTTGGGCAGGGAGGTCTCTAGGGTAGTCAAGGTTGGAGCACATGCCGGCTAGGGAAAACATAATTGACTGTCCTCTGTCCCCTCACCATTCTCCAATGTCCTGCCCCCGCTTTAAAGACAGGGTGTATTAATGTTCTTCTCCTTGTTGATGTGGTCATACATACCTGACAAAAGCAACCAGAAGAAGGAAAGGTCTGTTTATTCGGCTATTGACAAATAGTGTCAGTAGCATGAGGCCGCTGGCATTGCATCCACAGTCGAATGCCAGATCACTTCGTTCTTTTTATTCAGCTTTAGGGTGGTGATGCCTGTATT
The DNA here is from genome assembly GCA_902729485.2 of Mus minutoides. Lineage (NCBI taxonomy): Eukaryota > Metazoa > Chordata > Mammalia > Rodentia > Muridae > Mus > Mus minutoides. Next base: position 91,263 of record LR750694.1, read on the forward strand.
CAGAATGGGTCTCTGGAAATCCAGAGACGTGTTTTCATGGTGATTCTAAATCTAGGTCGTGAAGACGAACCATCGCACAGGGTCTCACTGTGGTCTAGGCAGTCCTGGAACTCCCCCGGGCTGGCGACTTTCTGCCATCTTACTGCCCCAGCTTCCGGAGTGCTGGGGCTGCAAGTATGCACCTCTACAGTTTTGTGGCCTCTCTGACATTCTCTCCACCTTTTTGATTGATTGATTGATCTGTGTAACAGCCCTGGCTGTCCGCAGTCTCAGAGATGCCTTTGCTTCCTGAGTGCTGGATTAAAGGTGTGCACGCACCATGTGTGGCACCTTAATTTTTAACCATTCCCCTGCCACGTGCCAGCTTCTTAAAAATTAAATTAAAAAAAATTTATTCATTGCATGTTTGTGTGCACATGTGTGTATTTGTGAGTGTGCATGGGGGTAAAGGGCAACTTTTGAGAGTGAGTTCTCTCCTACTCTGTGGGTCCTGGGATCAAACGGGGCTTATCAGGCAAGTGTCTTTACCTTCTTGGCCATCTTGCCAGCTCCACTGATAGTTCTTTGGGAAGACTTCTTATTTGTTTGAGCTTTTATTTATGTGTATAGGTGTTCTGCTGCATATATGTATGTATGTGTACTGTGTGTGTGCCTGGGGCCCTAAGTGGTCAGAGGATCTACTAGATCTAGTTACAGGTCGTTGTGAATCACCATGTGGGTGCTGGAATTCAAACTCGGTCTCTCTATAAGACTAACAAATGATCTTCTTTCTCTCCAGCTTTTTTTTTTTTTTTTTTTTTGAGAGAAAGGGTCTCTCATGTAGCCTATGTACAAATTCCATATGTAGCAGAGGATGACCTCAGACTCCTGATCCTCCTGCCTCTGCCTTTACCTTCTGAGTTCCGGGATTACTGATGTATGCTAGGAGTGCTTTTCATGAATAAGAAATCTCTTGGGTCTCCAACTTTGGGGTAGTTTCTATCACTCCCTGTTATTTCCCTTGAAAGGTTTCTTTTTAATTAAAAAAAAATTATTTATATGCACGTGTGTCTGAGTATGGGTTTGTGCATGTAGTGCAGGGCAGGGACTATAGGCATTGATTGACTATAGGCATTGATTCTTCCTGGAGTTGGAGTTACAGGTGGTTGTGAGCCATGTGGGGTGGGTGCTGGGAACTGACTTCACATGCTTTGCAAGAACAGTATGTGCTTTGACATGATGGACCCTATTCTCTAGTCCTCACTTATCTTCGTTTCCCTGTTGGCAGGCAAGATTATAAAGCTCTCCCTCTAGTATTTGTGCTTTGCTTGCTAAACGTTATGGGGTGTGTTTTATCAGCAGTTTAATGTCCTCTTCCCTTCTCGTCTGTTTGGCACTAAAGTGCTCAGCGCTAGTACAGAACCAAGATACAGGGTGTATCTTGGTTCTCCTTCTGGCCCTTGGTGCCAGGCCTCATCAACCCACCACCCTGACTTTTGGTCTCCCTGCAGGGCTGCATGATGGAGGCGCGTTTCACACGCGGGAAGTCAGCGCTGCTAGAGCGCGCACTGGTGCGGCCCCGCACCGAGGTGAGCCTGAGCGCCTTCGCCCTTCTCTTCTCCGAGCTGGTGCAGCACTGTCAGAGCCGCGTTTTTTCTGTGGCTGAGCTTCAGGCACGCTTGGCTGCCCTGGGCCGACAGGTGGGCGCCCGAGTCCTAGATGCCCTGGTGGCCCGTGAGAAGGGTGCCCGGCGTGAGACCAAGGTGCTGGGTGCATTGCTCTTTGTCAAGGGTGCGGTGTGGAAGGCACTGTTCGGCAAGGAGGCGGACAAGCTGGAGCAGGCCAATGATGACGCCCGCACTTTCTACATCATCGAGAGGGAGCCTCTCATTAACACCTACATCTCCGTGCCCAAGGAAAACAGCACACTGAACTGCGCCAGCTTCACAGCGGGCATCGTGGAGGCTGTGCTCACGCACAGCGGCTTCCCCGCCAAGGTTACGGCGCACTGGCACAAGGGGACCACACTCATGATCAAGTTTGAAGAGGCTGTGATTGCCCGAGATCGGGCCCTGGAGGGACGCTGACCCCACAGGAGATAAAGGATGAGCAGATCCCGTTCCCAAGCCTGTGTTGTGTCTTGTGTAGGGGCGTCAGATCTGCCCATATCCTGATCCTTGTCCTGAGTCCCAGACCAAGGGAGTCCGAAGGCAAGCTTGTCAGGCATAGATGGAGAGTAAGGAAGTGGACAATGGCTGACTTGACTTCTGGCTTTCAGTTAAGGTTGGAGGTTTGGATGTACCGGGGAGATAGGGCACTTACGGAATTATTGTTGGAACCTGCAGTCTGGAGAGGTGGGGGCAGGGATATGAGGGACCGGGGCCTGGTAGACTGCCAGTGAGTGCTATAGCCCAGTTGGTAGAGTGCCCTGGGTTTGATTCTTTATGCCACATAAAATGGGTACAAATTGTCTCTTCCCAGCATTAGGAAGGTAGAGAGAGAAAGTTCATAGTTCAAGGCCATCCTCTGCTACTTAGCAAGTTTGAGACCAGCTCTGGCAGCACAGGACTCTTAAACAAGTGTCAGGCAGGTGTATTCTTCCTTTGAAACTGTTTTTCCTTAAGTCTCCATTTGTTCTAACAAAAGAAAAGAAAATAAAAGAAAACAAAACCAAAAGCCAGATAGTAAAGGGGAGGGTGTGGGCTATGTGCCTAAAATAAATGGAGAGTGATTATTCTCCCTTTAGACATCGGCTACTCAAAGTGGCTTTCGGACTGTCAGCATAAGTATCAGCATTATCACTATCAGCATCAACACCAGCAGCGTCACCATCCTCGTCCCACATGCAGGATCACTGGTCCACCCCATACCTCCTGGACCAGAAGTGTGTATTCCAGCCCCTTTCTCAGAGGTCCCCTTGGGACTCTTATTTCGAGAGACGGTGGGTGCTTCAGGGCATCAGACTCACCCGAAGGACCAAAAAACTCAGCTGGTTTCAAAACAAAACAGAACTGTAGGTTTCACCCCTACAGTCAGATTCTGCAGTTTTGGGGTGTGCATAAGAATTTGTTTCTGGTACATTCTGGAGAGCTGCTGGGTGCCCCAGGGATCACACCGAGAACAGTGGCACACCAGCCTCTCAAAGGGGGAAGAGCCCAGAACCATCTGGAAACTTAAGAGGGTTTTAAGGTTAATATTTACAAAGTTTGTTCTGAGACAGGTTTCTGTCCGCCCAGGCTGGCTTCAACCTTGCCATATATTTAAGGATGACTATGAGTTCCCAACCCTTCTGACGATATGAGGATGAATGTTTAACTTAGTGGCTTATCACATTTACTATTTTAAGTAGAGTCTGAATTATGTTTTCCTGGCTGACCTGGAACGCACTATGTAGACCAGGCTGGCTCTATACTCAAGAGGTCTACCTCCCTAGCGCTGAGATTAAAGTTGAGCACCACCACTCTTGGCTATTATTATTGTTTAAGACTTTGTTTATGTGAGTGTGTGTCTGTGTGTACGTTTGTGAACTTAAACGCAGGTGACTGGAGGTCAGAAGGGGCATCAGAGTTAGAGCTGTTGCACGTGGCTGTGAGCCGTCTGGTATGAAGGTTGCCATCTGACCCCCTCCTCACCCCCATCCTAAGGAAGAGCAGTGTGCTGTTAACTGCTGAGCCATGGCCCTCTAGCCCTCCACCTTATTTCTAAAAATGTTTATTTTATGTGTGCATGTAGAGCCAGAAATTAATGTGAGATGTCTTCCTCAGTTACACCCCACCTTAAACATCTTAAAAAATGTGTTTATGTATGTCAGTGTGTGGAGCTGCAGACACCTAAAGAGGACAACTTTTGGGTCTTTCCTTCCACCATACAGATCCAACTCAGGTCATCGCTGACCCTCTCGCCTTTATCCAGGTCTCTCTGAATTGTCCAGGCTGGCCTAAGCCACAGCATCCAAGCGCACTTGGCTTATGAGCAAGCACCCACATACCTAACTGGGGTTCCCATGCCTCTGTGCCTCACTCCCACCTCTGTTTAGCATGTTATAAGGATATAGGAAAAGAAATAACCAAGATACAGAAAGTGTAAATCCCGTATCAGCTGTGCATCATTCTCAAAGAGAGCCTTGGGCAGCAAGTCTCTGAAACTTGTCAGCTTAAACCGGAAGGAGAATCGCCCCTCCCCTGCACAGTGAGCGTTCCCTCCTGGACCCTGGATTAGGCACAAGCATCTGTTTTCACAGAGATCCTTTAATAAGCAGGGAAGAAAAGTAAAGTGGCTGCCCTCTGACTCGGGCAGAAAAACAGCAGCCAGTGTGGTCTTGCAGGTGTAATTTTATGAAGAGAGAAAGGGCGGTCTGTTGGACTGGGCTATGATGCAGTGGTGTATTTTGATTGGGCATGTTACCTAGGTGAGACAAAGGGGGCTTTTGATTGCTGGACTTCAATACTTGGATAGCTGGACCTTGGTAGTCAGCCTCAGGAGGAGGAAGTGGCCAAATAAGGGAATAGACCTTGGGGGCTAGCTTTGGGACTGTTATCTAACAGCTTTTAGAAAGGCAGAGGGAATGGGAGAGAAGGGCCAGGCCTACCAGAGCCAAGCTCCCCTTGCTGGAGCTGTTTAGAGTTCCTTCAATACCTCCCGCACCAGGAACACACCCTGTGCAGCCTCCAAGGAGGGTAGGAGTGCTGGGGACCACTGATGCAAACTTGATGGGAGGAGGGTTCCCTTCCAGATCCTGGGGAGAGGGAACCCCTGTTCTCTGATGCAGAGTGGGAGGAAATGGGGAACTTGATAGGAAGTGGGGACTGCAGAAGAAGCCTTCGAAATCTTTGTTCTCGGCAGCTCCCTGGTTGGCTCAACTGCCCACATGCATGCCAGTAGGCAGGGAGCTGGCACCGCTGGGGCCCTGGTTTGAGGAGAGCAGGCAGAATGGGATGGCTAGCTTAGCTGGAGAGCTGGAGAGGCTCTCTGGGTAGCTAGCAGGAGCTGGCATCCATCAGCTGCTTCAGTATGGGTGGGAACATAACCAAAGCCTTTGGTTACAGAGAGGGGCCCAGGCCTTGATGGGTATCCTCAGGGCCCGGCTGTTTCCATGATAAAGGTAGAGGAGAAATCCAGAAGAGGGTGAGCAGAAGTTTGTCAGGCTTCACTTTTTGGGGTGGGTCCTGTTGGAGTCACAGAGGCTAAGGGAGCAGATAGCTCACATGTTGCCAGCTGCTCACACACCCAAGCATCCAGGTAGCTGCGGCAGAAGGCGTCGTTCCATTGGCCGGATCCCCGCATCATCACACAGTCCTCACCCTGGCCCCCGTTGTTGGGCTCCCCTGGAGACCAGTTGCTGGAACAAGAAACACCTCCAGTTATAGGATGTGATTAGGGAGGTGTCCCTTCTCTGCAGACCCCTTCCCCTCCGCCCCCTACTAGCCTCTTTCCGTAGCACAGGTTCCACCTTTGGGGATCTGTACCCCGGCCACCTCCATTTCTGTATTCCTTCCACCCAAGAACTACCATTCCAGTCTGTGGTTGCTGCTTGTTTCCTCGGGTCCTTCATCCTTTCCCTATAGCTAAGGCGGTCTAGGACTTTCCTTCCTCTGGAGCCCATAGCGCCCTCTCCCTGAGCCCCGGACTGTGTTTCTCCTACCTCACTTGTTTCCCAGAGTTCCCCTTACCTATAACCCACAGGGCTCCCGTCCGGCCACACGAACTCTCCCTCCATATTGAGATCCTGGAGGCCAATCCAGGAATCCTTCTTGATGTGTTGCATCAGGAAGTCCTAAGTGGGGATGGATATGGTCCCTGCCATTCATTCCAGAAGGCCAGGGTGGGCTCCTACGCGCCACTCCCCCCACCCACTGCCACCCTCCAGAGCCCACGCACCTGCTCCTTTTGGCTGTGGATGCTGACTAGTCGCCCTTCCAGGCCACTGCAGGTGAACCTGGCCTGGATCCACTGCTTGGAGCCCTTGCCAAAATAGTAGCACTTCTGTTGGAAATGGAGCCAGTTCTTGGGACATATGTTGCATGCAGTTCCTGGGGGTGTCACACATTGAAGAGAGGCTCAGGAACACCGTGGTGGGTAATGTCTCTCCTATAGTCACCCAGGGATCTGGGCTGGAGGAACTCTCCTGTCCCTCCAAGCTTAAAGCCCAACCATGCCAGTCTGCAGATTGCTTCCTGCATGGAATCTCCAAAACAGGCCAGTTCTTTGGTGAGACCTTCTCAGACACTAAAACTATCACTACAGATACCTCAGTGGTTAGCAGAATGACACTTGTCACTAACCTCATCATAACTACCTCAAATACTGGGGCCAGCAACCAGCAGCCAAGGCCAACCACAACTCAGCCACCGGCATTATGAAACACTTTCACTTCCAAAGTTACTAGCAACTAACAAACACCTCCATGGTTAGCAATACCCTAACTACCAGAATGATCTCCACAGACACGTCAGCCACATTCCATCCCCACCCCACAGACACCTGAGATATACCCACACCCCCACAGACACCTCAGCTACCAGAACCATCTCCATAGACACCTCAGCCATATCCCACCCCCAAAGATACCTCAACTATCCCCCACTCCCATAGTTATACCTCAGCTACTCCTGCCTCCACAGATACTCTACTACTCCCACACCCAGTTACTCAGATACTCCCTACCTTCACAGACACCTTAGCCACTCCCACACCCAAAGACACCTCAGTTTCCCTGTATTCCCAAAGAGACCTCATCCATCCCCAGCCCCACAGACACCTCACCTACCTCACCCCCAGATACCTCAGCTACCTTCCATCTCTACAGAGACCTCACCTACCTCCCCCCCAGACACTTCAGTCTCAGCACCACCCCTGTAGACCCCAGTCAGTCCCCTATTTGACCTCAGTCAGTCAAAGCAGAAATTAAGAGGATGTATTGCTCTTGCAGAGGACCCAGGTTCTGTTCCTAGCTCCCACATTAGACTGCGCACACCTGCATGCAACTCTAGCTCTTTGCATCTGGTCTTGGCAGATGTAAAACTCAGAACTTACTTGCACAGTACCCACACCCCTGCCTCATAGTTAAAAATAAAATAGGTATTATAGCTACTCAAAGGATATTTGAAAAAAACCAAAAGGAAAGGAATGAAAAGAGTAAGGGAGGGAGGCAGAGAGGGAGAGAAACACATAACACACACACACACACACACACACACCACACATCCACATACACACCCATATCACACATATACACCCACATACACACCCACACCACACACACACATACCACACATATACACCCATACTCCCCCCACATCACACACACCACGCATACATACCCCCCACATCACCCACCACACATATGCACCCATCCACATACACCACACATACACCCCCACACCCCCACATCACACAACACAATACACCCCCACATACACACCCATACACAGACACCCATACACAGACACCCATGCACACACACACACACCCGGAGCTGAGCTCAGATTCCACAGACCAGATTTGTATATGTGGAAGATGCCTCAGTGGGTAAAGCACTGAGCAAGCACTGGGGCCGAGCTTGGATCTTGTGGATGAATGCATCAGCAATCCTAGTTCTCCCGTGGTGAGGTGGGAGGCAGGGAGAGAGTGTGTATGTGTATTATGTGTGTGCTGTGTGTGTGGTCTGTGTGTGGTCTGTGAATGTTGTATGTGCTGTGTGTATGTAGTATGTGTGTGCTGTGTGTGTGGTCTGTGAATGTTGTATGTGCTGTGTGTGGTATGTGAATGTTGTGTGTGTGATGTGTGTCTTTGATGTGTGCTTATGTGGTCTGTAGATGGTGTGTGTGTGTATGTGATGTGTGTGTTTGTGGTCTGTATATGTGATACATGTGTATGTGAGGTGTTTGTGTAGTATGATGTATGTTGTATGTGTATATATGTGATGTGTGTGCTGTTTGTGTCATGTATATGTGTGGTATGCATGTGGTGTATATGTGATGTGTGTTTTTTTTGTGTGTGTGTATGTGTATGTGGTGTATATGCATGTGTGTACTAAGAGAAAGGGTAAGTGGTGGGAAATCTGTGAGCGATGAACATGACCTAGAGTCTCCTCATTCTCTACCCCAAGAAACCACAGGGGTTTTCTGCTGGGATCCCCAGAGCTGCACATCCCAGGGGATGGGGACTCCTTCTGACCAAGCGAAGTTCCTTCCCCTTCTCTTATCCCTTTGGGGCCGTTGGGACTTTCCAGATGTGGAAAGGAGAAAAGTCAAGGGCAGTGAGGCACCGGTGCAGGGAGGGCGGCACAGCAACCTCGTTCTTATCCTGTGTTACAGGTGCTGCAGTGGCTCTTGCTGCAAGCTAGTTGGCCTGCTGGGGCTGACATTCCCACTATCTGTGCTGTCCTTGGAGGTGATGTCATGTCCCTTAGCACTGAGTGGGCCAGTCTAGGGATGTCCCTTAGCACTGAGGGGGTCAGTCTAGGGAGGCTGCTGTGGTGAGGGTGAAGTGGCACAGAAAGAGAGGAGACGTTATGGGACTATGGGAACGTGGAAAAGGAAAGGATCCCCTCATGCTGGAGTGTGGTAGGAGCCTCTCCACAGCAGAGAGGCAAGACTTTCATCACAGTTAGCATTTGCTTTGAAGCCTGCCTGCATAGAGACAATGGACAGATATCTCGCTACTCTCTCCACATATGGATATTTTATATTAAGACAACAATGAACAATGATCTCGGGTTGTACTTCATTCCTCTGCCAGCTATGTCCTAGGACTACCAAACAAGACTGTTGGTTCTGTCTACAGTAAAAATGTCCTGAAATTCTTTTCTGAATCAATGACAAAGATCCTGTTTTACTTGAGTTGAGATCCCTAGAGAGTTGAGGAAACTCCTCAGGCTGCTTCCAGGGGTCACAACATGGAGCTGTCCCTTTGTCCCTGCCAGCACTGACAGGGCTCCTGAGGACCACATCTTCCTGCCTGGTTGGGCAGACAACAGGAAATGGAGGAAAGCTAGTGGTGGTTAGCTTTATCCTGGAGGAGGAAGGCAGTGTGGACCCCACCCCCATCAGCAGAGGGTGTTCTTCCATGTCCCCATCTGTCTTGGTCCCCACATCAACTCAGATCCACAAACATCACACAAAACCCCAGTCACACAGTGCCACACAGCACAGACACCTCACATGGCACACACAGAATGTCACAGTATTTGGTTACAGGACACCATCGACGGTAGGTCGGGCTCACCCTTTGATATCAGTATCTCTATCCACAGCTTTGCCACCTCTTCCTGGAGTTTCTCCAGAGAATCCGAGGCTGCGCGCTTCTCATTCAAGCCTAGAGAGACCAGGGATGGATGCAGCATTCAGGGACTGACTGGCATCTCTAAGGTCCACTCCATTCCCACTCGGTTTGCTTCTTTCCCCTGGCCACTCAAGTCTCACCCAGGGATTTGACGTTGACTAGATCGTCTTGGAGTCTGTTCAGGTTCTGGGAGAGTTCCGAGTCTGAAAGGTGTGGAGATGGGTGCAGATTCAGACATTGACTGATCAGATTCAGACGTCTCCCAGCATCACACCTTCCCACGCAGTTTGCCCCCTTTCCCCTGGTCTTTCCAAGTCTCACTCTGGGATCTGACGCTGATGAGATCCTCCTGGAGTTCGTTCAGGTTCTGGGAGAGCTGAGAGTCTGAAAGGTGCACGTCTGGTCTCAGAGTGGTCACCCCGAGATGCTGCTTATGGGTCCTCCTCTCCCCCTCTTCTCCTTCCTTTCACCCCCACTCCCAATCCTGACCCTGTCCTCCAGCCCCTCATGTCCATGTGGTTCTTGGGATGGAATGGGGGGCTTCCTGCTTCCTCCCACCCTGACTTACCCTGAGCTTTCATTTGCTTCTGTTCAGCTTGGAGCTCTTGCAAGTTTTGTGACATCTGAACAGCTGCCCATAGAGCAGAACTCAGTGATGACAAGGTTCCTGGAGAGTGTCCCCTGCCTCCACCTCTTCCCCCATGGCCCTTAGGGCTGTCTCTTTGCTGTGTGGTTTGCAGCAGGGCATGGATAGCCACCACTGGCTATCCAAGGCCATTTCAGCCTTTTTCTCCTTCCCCAACCCAAACTGACAGGAGGTGGCTGGCTCACCCTGGGACTTCTGGGCCAATTGATTACTCTGGAATGTTTGTAAGTCCTTGGTAACATGAGAGACTGGAACAGAGGGAGGAAGAAGAGAGGTATTTTTAAGAATCACAAAGACCCACTTTCCATCCATCCCTCCCCCCTTTCCTCCCTTTCTTTCTCCTTTCCCACTTTGCAGTTCATATTGCTTTCACACTTGCAGTCCTCCTGCCTCAACCTCCTGACACAACAGCCACACATGCACCCCCAAACCCAGTTAAGGCATCCAGTTAAGGTTAGGGTTGTACTTCACACCAACCCTCAGTTCAGGGACCTCTTTCACATCAACCACAATAACTGCAGCCTTTACTTTAGAATATATACATTTTGCCCGGAGCAAGGGAGAGGTGGAGCACATGAGGTTCAGGCTAGATCTGAACAATCAGGTTTGTCCTCCTTTTCCTTTGGGATTAAATGTGAGAGCAGTAGCCATGTTTTCTGAGGGCTCGCCTCCCCACCTCCCTTTCTCTTTCTTTCGTTTTTGAAGACAGGTCTCATGTAACTCAGGATGCTCTGAAACTTCAGCTTCTGATCCTCCTGCCTCCACTTTTCAATTGCTGGGGTCACAATATGCGCTGCAGTGCCCAGTTACTCAGCACTGGGGATAGGACCCAGAGAATGCGCTCTGCTGACTGAACTGTACCCCCAGCCTTCAAGGCATTCTCTCTCTTTCTTTCTTCACTTGGTAGCTCACACCCATGGTACAGAAGGGTAAAGGGAGGCTCAAGAGGTTTTGTGAACCCTGCCATCTGAGCAGATATCATACGAGAGACAACCTTGCTTCTCTAGACTTTGAAGAAGTTTTCTACTGAGATGGAGACTGTAGCTGCACTTCTGTTAACCCAACTGGCACTTCTGTTAACTCATCTTGACCCTTCCATACCATTCTGGATTGCAGTGTCTCCCAGCTGTTTTAGATTCTTCTCCGTTTCCCAGTCTAGGGGGAAGAGGATCAGACAAGAAGGACAGTTATTTGTCTGCTGGGGTTGCAGGGGGCGGGGGGGAGTAGAAGGTGGATCAGGGATGCTGGATGACAGGAGACATTAAGGTGAAATAGAAGATGGGGAGAGCAGGTGGCATGGGAATGGGAGCAGAATGTCTCAGCAGGTTGAGGAGCTACGGGGCTGCGGATGTCCTTACGCCATAGAAGAAGCAGGGCCAGCAGGCCAGCCCACATTGCTGTGCTCAGCAGCCCCACCAGCATGAGCTGTGTCCCACGCCTTGCACAGCAGCAACGCTTTCTAGGAGGCTCCCAGTATCCTGTTGGTAGCATGGAGAATATTGATGGTCACATGCAGGTATGGACTCCACCCCTAACTGTTTCCCCATCACTCAGTCTCAACATCCAAGGAACAGGTTTAGAGCCCTGCCTGAAGCAGAGGGTCTCAATGGACCCGGGCTCCTTCTTCCTCAATTTTCTGTATGTGCAACCTGTCCATCACTGTGTCTACCCATATGGTGCATGACCATCAATTCTCCTTAGCTCGGTCTATGTATGTCTCATCTGTGTATCTCTGAATCTGCCTCTCTGGACTTTTGGCTATCCAACTTGAGTCTGTCCACACTCCAGCAAGCAATGGGTCTGACTTCAGTCCAGGTCATTTCCAGAGAGACAGACTTAGAGCCAGAAGCTGAGACCCACCCTTCTCTCTTGCACTGCTGGGTCCCCAAGTCTCAACTCTAGATGGATGCTCCTTTTTCTAGTCAGTTCTGATTCCCAACTCCCCATACTTAAGCCTTGATCCTCAAGCCCTAGCAACTCTCCTATCTGTCCCCAATCCCAAGTCCCTTCCCTAGTTATAAGACACCACATTCTAATTCTTGCCCCATATCAAAATCCAACCCCTAGATACCACACACACTCTTCCGAATTCACCCTAATACCCGAGCTGCCCCCAAACTCTGGATGTTTTCCCATGCAGGTTCCCAGTTCTTCCTTACCCTGGTTTTGAGAATTCATTCTGAATTCCAAGTTCCCATTCAAATTGGCTTTCAACTTTATCTGACCTCCAGCTGTCCAGCTGGAGCTGAGTTTTGTTGGGAAGGGGTTGAGTCACAGAAAGGAGGGGCCTTGAATTTCCCTGTTCCACCTGGCTGTGTGCCACGGGTGCCAGTCAGTGCTCAACCCCCACTCTACTCTACCTCCTGGCCCTTCTTGGGAATTCACCCTCTTGGATAAAGAGGGACTGAAGAGCTGCCCCCTCTCCTGAGCAAAATGAGTGCCAGCATTGGCACCTGGGAATCTTCCTACCTGAGTATTCATTTTCTTCCATGGCAGTCTTCTTTGGGTCCTTTCAGTGAAGAGGCACGCACTACCTGCCAAGGCACTTGTCACTCACAGCTCTGGAAGTGATCTGGTTTCAATGGACATTAGGACAAGGTGTCAAACTCTCACTATGGATGTAGGACAGCATCTGGGGCTTGAAGGTTCTGGAAGCCTTGGCTGATTCTGTTTGGTCCACAAGTTATAAAGAAATGTTGTGGTGATCTTCGGAGATGAATGTGATCTGGAAGCCTGAGACCACAAGTTGAGTACCCAGAACATACCACACAGGAGGCACACAGCAGTTGCTCAATCCATTTCCAATATCAGCTGCCGATTTAAGCTAGAAATGTCTTTCTTAAATGTAAAAGGGGAATGTTCAGCATCAGTGTGCCTGCATGTGTTCATTCAGGTACATGCATGTGTGCACATATGCATGCATGTCTGCTGTAACTCGTGCCTGTGTATGAGTGTACATACCTGTGCACATGTGTGCATAGGCCAGAAGAGGACATCATGGTCTGTCTCTATCACTTTCTACTTTATTTCCTGAGGCAGGTCTCTCACTGAGCCTGGGCCTAGGTTAGCAGACAGCAAGACCAGCAATCTTGTCTCCTCTTCCTGGCCCAGCACTGGGATTACAGGCTTGCTTTCATGCTTGCGTATGATCATGCCTCACTTGCTTTAATGCCTGGATATCTATCTATCTATCTATCTATCTATCTATCTATCTATCTATCTATCTATCAATCTATTATCTATCTATCTATCTATCTATCTATCTATCTATCTATCTATCTATCTATCATCCATCTATCATCCATCTAACATCCAACTCTCTCTCTCTCTCTATCTATCTATCTATCTATCTATCTATCTATCTATCTATCTATCATCCATCTATCATCCATCTAACATCCAACTCTCTCTATCTATCTATCTATCTATCTATCTACTATCTATCTACATATCTATATATCTATTGATCTATCTATCTATCTATTGATCTACCTATCATCTATTGATGGATCTATTATCTATCTATCTATCTATCTATCTATCTATCTATCTATCTATCTATCTATCTAATAATCTATTATCTATCTATCTAATAATCTATTATCTATCTAATAATCTATTATCTATCTACCTAATAATCTATTATCTATCTATCTATCTATCTATCTATCTATCTATCTATCTATCTATCATCTATCTACCTACCTACCATCTATCATCCTATCTATCTATCTATCTATCTATCTATCTATCTATCTATCATCTAATCATCTATCTACCTATTATCTATCTATCTATCTATCTATCTATCTATCTATCTATCTATCTATCATCTATCTCTGGGGGCTGCTTGCCCATTAAGAGTGCTTACCTACTGAACCTTGTCTCCAGCCTCTACCCTGAAGGTATTTTGTTTGTTTGTTTGTTTTTATGAGACAGGCTCTCTCAGTGGTCTGGAGTGTGTGAATTGGGCAAAGCAGGAAGGCCAGTGAGTCTCAGGGCTCAGGTTCCTCTCAGGTTCACTTCACTGGCATTGGGATCCCAGGCATACACCACTGGGCCTGGGTTTTTGTAGGTGTTGGGGATCTGAACTTGGGTTCTCGTGCTTTCAAGGCAAGTAGTTTACCCACTGAGCCGCCTTCCCAGCCTTGCCCAGCACACTCAGCAGTGCTGTGGGGTTGTGGCATGCCACTTTGAATGTGTGCAACCTCCACCATAAGCACTCTGAATGCCACTGGATCGGAGTACAGACTTAAGGTTAAGGGCTCCATGGTGCCATAGCATTTTCTGACCTTCTCCCTACTTTTCAGCTCTTACATTTAAAACACAATTTCAATTCAATTCTTGCTGACGGTGTTTTGCTTGTTTTGTTTTGAATAGCCCAGATCAATGAACTTCTGAAGCTCCTCCTTCTACCTCTCAAGTGCTGGCATCCCCAGTGTGTGCCACCATGTCCAGTTTATGTCGTACTAGAGACGGAGTCCAGGGCTTCATGCATGCATCAAAGTAAACACACAGCCAACTGAGCTCTCTACACTTTGACTTTAAAATGGCACACACCACATGCAAACCTAGCAGTCAACAACTGCCTTTGCTGTATGACTAAGGGCAGGTTGCATGCTCTCTCTGAGCCTTAGGGAAATAATGGTGTAGGGTAGCTATTCTCTGCCTAACAGCATCTTAAATTGATTCTGCCATTAGAGGAAGAGGCCAAAGGCATCACACCCTGGGCAGCTAGATGATTTAAGGCCCTAGAAGCAGCAATTTGACTCCTATTTTTATGCAAAGCATGGATTAGGTGCTCAGTATACCACTGACTGGTAACGGGGAGTTAGTCTAACTCATGCAGTTGAAGTGCCAGAGTATGAACCGTCTGTCTACACACACATGATGACACTGGAACACTGGATCTTGTATCCTAGTTGCTCCACTGTCTGGCGACTTGGGCTTATGAGGGAGTCGACATCTAACAGTCAGAGTATCAAAACCTCATTCCTGGAGTGTCTTTCTTGCCCCTTGGACACAACTTTCTATGGCATACCATAGCTTTCACTGATCATTGTCTAGTTTAACCGCAAATCTTAATCTCTGCTCAGCCATATTAGATTGCAGCATCGTATTAAACAAGCATTGATCCCCTTGCATCAATTAGTGGCTATACTGTGCTTTTCATTCAGATTGAGTCAAATTGATGCTCACTCCATTTGTAAAGAAGTAAACCAGGTCATTAACCCAGGGAGAAGCCTGGTTCAGACACAGGTCTAAGCCCATAGGGCCAAGCTGAGACCCATACGCCTCTTGATTCTGTCCATACCGTTGCCTGTGCTTGCCAACTGGGCTTCCTTGTGGCTCATTCTTAGCATAGGGCAAGGTGGTTTCTTTCAAGGCACCTTTGTTATCCAGTACCCACAGCTAGCTCCTGATACAAAGAGACAGACACCACACACACACACACACACACACACACACACACACACACACACACCCCACATATAAATACAAACTCACTTGAACTTGAAGTCTGTCCTCCTTCTGGACTGTGTGGAGCACTTGGATAAGGTAGCTCAGGCTAGTATGGTGAAGACAGTAGTCTTCTGTGAGCAGTTCATTAATGGCTTCTATTTTTATAGACCTAATTATGGGCTCACCGCCTGGGTGACCACAGCACACACAAGGCCTTTTTTGGTGCTCCCCAGAACCTGGGGAAGTCCGGGCTATTATTACCTTTATTTCTCAGGTAAGCAAACTGTTGGAGAGTCAGCGATGCCAGTCAGAACTCTTGAAATGCAGAAGGAAGGAAATGGCACAGCCTGGATCTGAACTAAAGCTGTGGTGGACTGAATCTCTGTGTGTGTGTGGGGGGGTTGGGGGAGAAGAGAGATAGAGAGAAAGTGAAATGATCGTGGGGAAAGACAGGAGGGGGGAGGAGAGGGAAAAAAGAGAAGAAGGAGAGAGAGAGGAGTGTATAAGAAAGACATGAGAGCTAATGAAAGAGGGAGATGGAGAGTGGGGGAGAGAAAAAGGGCAAAGGTGTATGTGAGAGACATACGAGAGAGAGAGAGAGAGAGAGAGAGAGAGAGAGAAAGAGAGAGAGAGAGAGAGAAAGGGAAGATATGATAAGAAAGGGAGAGAGATTGGGGTGTGTGGGAGAGAAATATAAGAGTGAGTGGATGAGAAAAAGGAGAGAGACAGAGGGAGAGAGGGAAGAAGAAGAGAAGAGTGTGAGAGACAGAAAGAGACAAAGGCGATGTGAACAAAGAGAAAGAGGACAGGGAGGGAGAGTGGGGAGAGAGATATATGAGAAAGATACAGAACAAAGAGACAGACACCACAGAGGGGGAGAAGACAGAAGAAAGAGAAAAGGGAGGGGACACAAGTCAATAGTTCCCCCCCCCCCCAGTGTGTATTTCTATTTCTGGCTTCTCTATCAAAGTCAAATGTCTATAGGTATGCAGATTTATGTGAGTCTTCAGTTAAATTCCATTGATCAACATGTGTGTGTGTGTGTGTGTGTGTGTGTGCCAAATGCCATGCTGGACATTTTCCCCACATTTTTATTGGTTGTTTTATTTATCTACATTTCAAATGTTGTCCCCCTTCCTGGTTTCCCCTCTATAAACCTATATTCTCCTCCCTCCTGGCTTCTAAGAGGGGGCTCCTCCACCTGCTCACCCACCCATTCCTGCCTCACTGCCCTAGCCTTCCCCTATGCTGGAGCATTGATCCTCCACAGGACCAAGGCCCCCTCCCATTGATGCTAGTAAGGCCATCCTCTGCTACATATGCTGCTGGAGCCATGGGTCCCTCCATGCTGTTTGTAATACTATAGTTTTTTAGTACAACTTGAGAAATCAGGGATGGTGATACTTCCTGCAGGTTTTTTTCATTGTTCAAAGTTATTTTAGCAATAACTTCCTCCGTGTGTGTGTGTGTGTGTGTGTGTGTGTTTCATGAAGCTGAAAATAGTCCTTTCAAGATCTGTGAAGAATTGTGTTAGAATTTTGATGGGGATTGCTTTGAATCTGTAGATTGCTTTTGGTAGGATGGCCATTTTCACATTATTAATCTTACTGACCCACAAGCATGGGATATCTTTTTAATCGTCTGATATCTTCAGTCTATTTATAATTCCTTCAACTTTTAAGGTACAAGTCTTTTGCTTTCTTGGCTAGAGTCACCCCAAGATAGTTTATATTATTTGAGGCTATTGTGAAAGATACTGTTTCTGTGACTTCTTTCCCAGGCCACTTGTCATTTGTATATAGGAGGGCTACTGATTTTCTGTATTAATTTTGTATCCTGCTACTGTAATGGAAGTGTTCTTCAGCTCTGTAAGTTTCCTAGTGGAATTTTTAGTCTTTTATGCATAAAATAATATCTTCTAATAAAGATATTTTGACTTTTTGTTTTTTTTTTGGTGGGATGGGGGAGGCTTTTAATCATATCTTCTATTTCACTAGGGATTTTGAGCCTTTTTTTTTTCTGAGATAGGGTTCCTCTGTGTAGCCCTGGCTGTCCTGGAACTCACTCTGTAGAACAGGCTGGCCTTGAACTCAGAAACCCATCTGCCTCTGCCTCCCAAGTGCTGGGATTAAAGAGGTGTACCATTATTGCCTGAATGGGTTTTGAGTCTTTAAAAATTGCTTATTTGATATTAATTTAACTTTGGTTGGTTATATATATCTAGAAACCTAACTATTTCTTTTAGGTTTTCCAGATAGGTGGACTACAGGTTTTAAAAATATGTCCTTATGATTCTCTGGATGTCCCTGATGCCTGTTGTTATGCCCTGATTTAATTTCGTAAATTTGGATCTTCTTTTTTCATCTTTTAGTTGATTTGGCCAAAGATTTGTCAATCTCATTGATTTTCTCAAAGAAGTAACTTTGTATTTCATTGATTTTTTGGTACTATTTTCTTTTTGTTTTTGTTTAATTGATTTCACTTCTTGCCATCTACTTTTTTGGGGTGTTATTCTTTTCTTGTTATTCTAGAGCTTTCAGATATGCTGTTAAGTTACTAGTATGCGATTTCCCACTGGGCAGTGGTGGCCTTTAGCCCCAGCACTTGGGAGGCAGAGGCAGGTGGATTTCTGAGTTCAAGGCTACAGAGTGAGTTCCAGGACAGCCAGGGCTATACAGTGAAACTCTGTCTCAAAAAACCAAAAACCAAAACCACCCCCCCCCCCAAAAGAGATCTCCCAATTTTTTTTTTAAAATGAAGGCACTTAGCGCATTGAACTTGCCTTCATCGTGTCCCAAAGGTTTGGGTGTGTTGTGTTTTTATTTTAATTCAGTTCTAAAATTTTAAACTTCTTTCTTAATTTCCATCTTGACCCATTTTCAATTAGTAGTGCATTCATTGTTCAGTTTCCATAAGTTTGTAAACTTTCTGTTGTCTCTGTTGGTATTGATATTCAGCCTTACCCCACGACAGTCAGAAAGGATGCAGGGTGTTATTTCAATTTCTTTTGTAACTGTTGAGATTGTTTAGTGCCAATGTATGTGGTTAATTTTGGAGAAAGTCCATGCGTAACTGAGATGAAGGTATATTCTTTTGTGTTTGGGTGAAATGTTCTGTAGATATCTGCTAGGTTCATTTGATTTATGACATAATTTAATTCAGCATTTCTCTGTTTAGTTTTTGTCTGGATGACCTGTATATTGGTGTGGAAGGGATACTGAAATCATTCATTATCACTGTATGAGGATTAATATGGGATTTTTAGCTGTAGTAGTGTTTCTTTGATGAACTTAGGTGCCCTTAGATGCATAAATGTTTAGAATTTCAATGTCTCTTGGTGGATTTTTCCTTTGATGAGTATGTAGTGTCCTTCACTATCTCTTCTGATTAGTTTTGGTTTGAAGTCTAGTCTGTTTTGTCAGATATTAAAATGGCTACACAACCTTGTTTATTGGGTTCCCTTGCTTGAGATACTTTTTTCTATCTTTTTACCCCGAGATGATGTCTATTCTTGATGTTAACATGTGTTTTTTGGATACAGAAGGATTGATCCTGTTTTAGTATCCAATCTATTAGTGTGTGTCTTTTTTTTTTATCCCTGAGACAGGGCTTCTCTATGTATTCTGGCTGTCCTTGAAATCACTCTGTAGACCAGGCTGGCCTTGAGCTCAGAGATTTGCCTGCCTCTGCCTCCTAAGTGCTGGAATTAAAGGTGTGCATCACCACTGCCCCACTGCCCCACTGCCCCACTGCCCCACTGCCCCACTGCCCCACTGCCCCACTGCCCCACTGCCCCACTGCTCCACTGCCCCACTGCCCCACTTAGTCTGTGGTTTTTATCAATTGAGGAATTAAGGCAAATAATATTGACAGTTATCAATAAGTCATGCTTACTGATTCCTGTTATTTTGTTGTTATGGTGTGCCCCTCCCACACTTTTGATTTATTGTTCTGTGACTATTTATTCCTTATATATTCTTGGGTGCAGTTAACTTCTTGCAACTGAAGAAGTGTGTTCTGTAGAGCTGGATTGGTAGGTAAACATTTCTTAAACCTGGTTTTATCATGAATTGTTCCCCATTCCCTGTTCCTGCTTCATTTATTGTGATCAAGAGTTTTGCTAGATATAGTATTCTGAGCTGTCATTTGTGTTCTCTTAGAGTTTGTAGAATATCCATCCAAGCCCTTCTGGCTTTTAGAGGCTTCACTGAGAAGTTGGATGTTATTCTAATGGGCCTGCCTTTAAATGTCATGTGATCATTATTCCTTGCAGTTCAGTCCATGTGGTGTTGTGCATACTTCTTATAACTCAATGGGAATCTCCTTCTTTAGGTTACGGAGATTTTCTTCAATAATTTTGTTGAAAATATTTTCTGTGCCTTTGACCTGAGTTTCTTCTCCTTCCTCTATCCATATATTTTTTAGATTTAATCTTTTCACATTGTCCCAGATTTCCTGAATGTTCTATGCCTGCTTTTTTTTCTTTAAACTTAACATTTTCTTTGACAGAGGTATTAATTTCTTCCATCTTGTAAATTTCCGATATTCTCCCTTACATGTTTTAGACTCTTTTGGTAAGGCTTACCTTTTGAGTTCTTGTTTGCCTTCCTAAATTTTCCATGTCTCAGTTCTATTCCTACTTTCATGTCTTGAACTGTTCTTATTATTTCATTCAGCTGTTCTTTGTGTTTTCACTAAGGAATTTATTCATCCTTCCTGACCATGGGGAAAGAAGCACCTTGTGTTTTTTTATCAGTCAGGGGCAAAGAAAGCAGTTGGTAGTCCTTGGTTCATTCTAGCTTGTGCCGGGCTTGATGGACAAGGCTGTTTTATGCTTACAACAGGTAAAAATTGAATAAAAATTGAATGAAATAAAATCAAATCCAGGCAGCACACTGAGGGAGAAAGACAGACAGACAGACAGACAGACAGACAGAGACCTGTGCTCCGCATGGCACATGGTACAGGTGAAGGAAGACACCCACAGACTTGCTGTCTGCCCCATGGCACAGGTGGGCCTTAGACACCTGTGCGCCATGGCACAGGCAGAGCTCTGCCTACCACATGCAGTGCAGGGAGGGAGGAAGAAGACAGACACCTGCAGACCACCATGTGACTCACAGATCTGTCCTCCGGTGCACAGCAAAGGTGGCTATAGACACCTGCTTGCCTCTGACTGAGGATGTCATCTAGGGGCCTGCCACATACATACAGACATAAGATATTTTCTTTACACTGACTGTAGGGTCATGAGAGCAGGCTGTTCCTGTCCCTGGATGCAGCAATCAGGAGAGTAAGCCCTGCACCTCACCTGGGTAGCACACTAGGGTTGGCCCTGGTGGAGGGGATGCAGGTGAGCCAGGCCCCAGGGCAAGGATGCTGGAGAGATGACCTTGCCTCCAGCCAATGGTGGCATAGCCAGAACACTGCTGGAGAACTCTCCCTGATGGTGGAGATAAGGGAGAGCTGGCTGGCTGACCAGCTCAGCTACCACCCAGGACCAGATCCAAGGCTGAGTTGGTCCACTCCAAAATCTACACTATCTGTGACGTGTTGGGACTTGTGTAAGGATCATTCTTGTTGATGTAAAGCTGCAAGATCTTCAGGACACAAGGCAACAGGAGGAGTCCCAGCGAGGATCCAATATTGATAGTGCACAGAAGGCAGAGACCTTGAGCCAGACCAATGACTCAATGCAGTGAATATTGGCAAGTGAAGATGTGTGGACAGAAGGGTACACTTTGGGACGCACAGTGAGGTGTTTTTCTACGGTGTGTGTGTGTGTGTGTGTGTGTGTGTGTGTGTGTGTGAGTGTGTCTATTTTTGGGAGTGGTTGCAGGAGCAAAGGGAGGATATGAGGGGATAGGGAGATGAGTGGGACTTGGATGCATAATGTGAAGCTCATAAGGAATCAATAAAAATTAAAAAAGAAATCCTACAAAAGAAATTTATTCATATCTGCCTTAAGGTCCTTGAACATATTCATAACTGCTATTACTATTTTGAAGTCCTTATCTTATTCTTCATCTGTATTGGATTTTTTCAAGGGCTACTGGAATAGTTTTACTGGCTTCGATGTAGGCACATTGTCTAGGCTGTTCATGTGTGTGTGTGTGTGTGTGTGTGTGTTTGTGTGTGTGTGTGTGTGTGTGTGTTGGTGTCTAGGCATCTGAAGTTACAATGACTAAGGTGTCTATAGGTTTTAATATCTGGTCTTGTCTTTGTTGGGTCGGTGTTCCTTTCTTTTGATCGATGCTACTATCTCTGACCCCTAGGCAAGTGTGGGAGCTGTGCAATCCTTGGTGGAGAGTGCTTCTTCAGGTTGATCTGTGGCAGAAAAGAATGGAGGTAGCCTAGGAGGAAAGACTTTGAGGATCTGTGGTTTCAAAAGAGCAAAGATGACTGGTGCCCATACCAAATGGCGAGTTTCTAGGGAGCAGAGGGTATGGTGGTGGTGAGGGAGGGGCTCCTGCAAGTAGGCTTCAGTAAGACAGTGAATAAGTCAGAGATGAATAGGCTGGGGGACCCTGGTTCTGCATCAAGAGGTAGAGTGTCTAGTGAGCAGAGTTGAGTGGGAGATGACAGTCCTGGAACCAGGCTACTGCAGGAGTAAGAGTAAGTCTTGATAGAGTGTAGTGGGGGACAGGATACTCAATGAGAGTCTCCTACCTGAGATCCAGCTCTGTGAAGTCGATGGGGGTCCCAAGTAGAACATGTTTCTCGGGACCAGCAGCTGACAGAGAGGAATTGTTTGTCTAACGCTGCTTGTACTATGTTCATCTGAGTCTCGAAAATTGGATGAGAATCCACACTGGATTCACAGGACACTGAGGGAACCCTTCCCCCAGTTGGTTTTACTTGGTAAATGAAGTTGCAGGCGGCCAATGACTGGCCAGGGAGACAGAGGTGGGACTTTTTGGATTTCCAGGCAAAGGACTGAGGAAGGAAGGGAAAGGAAGAGCCAGGAGGCAAACCTGAGAAGGTGCAGGACAGAGAGCGTAGTCTCCATGTAGGAACTGGGCCCAAGGAATGCTGCTCAACTGGGTCAAAAACTGCGCCACTGCCGCTGGGATCATTTGAGTAGATTTAATTGGGTACTGCTACAAGAAATGGTGATAGGTAAAGAGGGAGAGCTGAGAGGGTCAGTGAGAAAGATCGAGGTAGATCCTCACAAAAAGGGGAAGTCCTCAGGATGTGTCGAGAAATTTTATCACATCGATAGAAATGAAGCTAGAGTACTTTTCCAAACCACGTCCCCTACGGTTGGACAGACAATGAAGAGGGCTTGCTATTCTTGAGAACCTTCCAGCACTCCCATGGCAACTCCTACCAGTTCTAGTGAATCTAGTGCCTTTTTCTGACCTCGACCAGCTCCTATAGGCATATGGTGCACATATATTCACACAGTCAGTCTGTCTCTCTGTCACTGTCTCTCTCTCTCTGTGTGTGTCTGTCTCTCTGTTTCTCTCTCACATGCACATACATAACATTAAATAAATACATATTTAAAAAATATTCTTTAATTCTTGGTGGAGGGATGGCTCTTTCTCCATGCCTCATCTTTGCCTCAGGCTTCCTCGATACAGAAGGTTCCTGCAGATAGTCCCAGACTCTACCTCCTCTCAGGCTCCACCCCTCTCAGGTTCCACTCCTCTCAGGCTCCACCCCTTTCAGGGCTGGGTCATGTTGGGCCATTCACTAACACGTGAACTTTTGTATTCACTATGTAGAGAAGGACTTGGCTAAATTGTTTCTCAAATGGTGTTTTCCAGAAAGTCAGAGCATATACTACTATGGGAGGTCAACCTGAATCAGGCATTTCCCGGTCTCCCTCTGTTCTCTGACTTTGGAGATCCCAGGTCTCTATACAAACAGCTGGTTTTACTGTCAACTTGAGGGGCTGGAAAGATGGCTCAGTGGTTAAGAGCACTGACTGCTCTTCCAGAGGTCTTGAGTTCAGTTCCCAGAAGCCACATGGCGAATCACAACCATCTGTAATGGGATCCGATGCCCTCTTCTGATGTGTCTGAAGGCAGCGACAGTGTACTTACATAAATAAAATAAATAATTCTTTTGAAAAAATGTCAACTTGACATAACCTAGAATTACCTTAATGGGGAATTTTCTAGACAAGATTGGTCTGTGAAAATGTCTGTGGAAGATTTTACTAATGGTCTTAATTGATGTGGGAAGACCTACTTGGCTAGGTATAGTAGACCTGGTGTTTTAGTCCCTATGGTAGTTTGAATAATCTTGACCCATGGGAAATGGCACTATTAGGAGATGTGGCCTCATTGGAGGAAGTATGTCATTGTATAGGCGGGCTTTGAGGTTTTGTTTGTTTGTTTGTTTGTTTGTTGAGACAGGGTTTCTCTGTGTAGCCCTGGCTGTCCTGGCACTCACTCTGTAGACCAGGCTGGCCTCCAACTCAGACATTCTCCTGCCTCTGCCTCCCAAGTGCTGGGATTAAAGGCGTGCACCACCACTGTCCAACTCCCCCCACCCCCCCGGGGAGGGGGCGGCTTTCAGGTCTTATGCTCAGCTCTGCCCAGTGCAGAAGAGACCCTCCTACTAGCTGCCCATGCGACAATTTTCTCCTGGCTGTCTTTGGATCAGATGTAGAATTCCTGGATCCTCCAGCATCATGTCTGCTTGCCTGCTACCATGCTTGCTGCCATGATGATTATGGACTGAACCACTGAAAGTGTAAGCCAGTCACAATCAAATGTTGTCCTTTATAAAAGTTATCTTGGTCATGGTATCTCTTCCAGGCTAGAGGAATAGGGCTCCTGAAGGAGGTTGTAATGAAGGGCCAGGTAAATATGAGAGGCCAGGGAAGAGGCTGTCTCCAAGGGCAATGGGGCAAGAGGAGCCTAAGAGGCGACTGTCACCTAGCTAGGTGTAGTGAAGGCCTCTTGGAGAGTGGCAGAAGGTATGAGAGAGGCAGGTAGATATGAGAAGTGGCAGATTCTCCCTGAGGAAAGATGAGATGTGACTACAGGGTTCTAGAAGTGGAAAGGTCCAGGGTCTCCCCTAGAGCATCACGGTAAAGGTGTGTTCAGCTGACATCATGACAGATTATCTACAAAGTTCATACTCAAAAACTGCTCAATAGAGCCTCTCTCTTTTTTCTCTTATAATGTTTTAAGGAAGTTTATGATTTTGTATGGGGCAATTTTCACAGCTGTTCTGAGGCTCATGGGGTCCAGAGATTTCAGGTAGGACACACTTGTAGTGGTGGAGACCAAGGAAGGAAAAAGAAGCTGGTTAACAAGTTCATGGGACTTTGTTAGGGGCACAAAATGAAATCCTGATCCAGGATGGAGCCAGAGGTGTCTTAGCATCTCAGAGCTCTTCAGGATCAGGTATCCTAGGCCAAGGCCACTCTTGTGCCTGTTGGTTCCACAGTGTTATTTTTTAGTTGGGCAGTTGTGCTCCTTTTCTCAGAGTAGAGAACACCTTTGGGAGGAGACCCAGGCACATGACAGCCCTCAAACCCTTCTCTCTGTGGTCTCAATCAAATCTCTCAAACAGTACAGGAGAAAAACAGGAAGTTGTATAGACATGGGCCCCAGATAGAAGAATATTGGTTCTCCTTTCCTTTTGGAATTACAGAGGGAGGTCTCACTCATCATGTCCTGGATTCTGACTTGTCTTAAGTGTTCTATGTCACCATAGTCGCCCTTAGGGGTTCATAAAATGGAATCTCCTACCTCTATGTACGTGACACCCACCTCTATGAACATGGAACCTGTAACCTCCGTGAAAATGGACTTTTCCACTTCCATGGACATGGGGTTTCCAGTTTCCACAAGCATGATATCTCCGATTTCCAGGAATATGCTGGCTGGATTTATGTCAAGTTGACACAACTTAGAGTAATTTGGGAAGAAGACCTCTCAATTGAGAAAATACCTCAGTAAGACTCACCTGTAGGCAAGTTTGTCAGGCATCATCTTGATAAATAATTGATATGGGAAGGGACTGTGGGTGGAACCATCCCTTAACAGGAAGTCCTGACTTGTATAAGAAAGCAGTTCGAATAAGCCCCGAGGAGCAAGCCAGTAAACAGCTTCCTCCATGGCTTCTGCTTTAGGTTTGGCCTCTAGTTACCTGTCTTGAGATCTGGCCCTGAATTTTCTCAATGATGTAGTGTGACCTGAGAGTTGTAAACTGAAATAAATCCTTTTATTCCCAAGTTGCTTTGGGTCATGATGTTTTATCACAGTAATAGAAACCCCAGCTAAGACACATGGTATGTCCAGTCTCCTCAAACAAGGTATCTTCCACCTTCACTGACACCATATATTCCACATTAAAGCTACTGGTTATGTAGTCTGTCCCAAACTTAAAGGTATGGTTCAAGAATCATCTATGCTTTCAAGATCTGTTCCCCGACTCCCCACAGGAGAGTATTGGAGTTCTTCCTTTAGGTATCTAAGTGTGCTGGTTGACTTAACCCAGGAAGGGCCCAAAGGTGTATAACCTCTTATGGAACTCACCTCTCAATGCAAAATCTGAAGATCTAATGTGGGACTCACATGAGGGCGGGCTTCTATGCTGAGGAGTGTGAGGTGCAGAGTCCCCCAACACACACACACACACACACACACACACGCACACACACACACACACACAGAGGCTTATAGACATACAGGACCCACAGCATTACCAAACTATAGACACATATTTGACATACATAGACATCACAGAATAAAAGTGCAAAGGGACACACCACAGACACATTACATATATACAAGGATAAATACATACAGACGAATGATCTAATCCAACCATAGACTTGACACAGCACAGTAAGAGCTCACACAGAAGCATATGCACCTCCTACGCAACATATATGGAGAGGCCATACAACACAAACCACAGACACCACACAATACAAATCTACACACAGGAGCCTTGAGGAAAACAACTCATATACACAGATACACAAAGAAAGGCAAATGCAACGCTGCTAAGCCAGACACATCGTCTCACAGTAAAAATACTCACAGACACAGATGGCGATAGCTCTCTTGGCTATTGGCTTGCATCATGATGGAAACAAACTTCTGGGCATGTCTGTGAGGAATTTTCTAGATTAAGTTGAGGTGGGGATACCTGTCCTAAATGTGGGTGTCACCGTTCAAAAGCTGGGGTCCTGACCTGAATAAAAAGGAGAAACTGAGCTGAGCGCCATGGTTCACCCCTCTCTGCTTTCTGACAGTGAACACAGTGTGGCAGCTGCCTCGGACTCCCGCTGCACGCCTTTCGCACAGTGATGGTGACAATCCAAAGTGTGAACCCCCTGAAACTCTCCCTTCCTTAGGTTGCTTTTGTCAGGCATTTTGTTTGAGCAATGAGTAAGGAACACACAGATACAATGCACAGATACACAATGTTTATTCAACACAACAGAACTACAGTTTACCAGACTACTTCCACACATAAAAGCAATAATATAACCATGCACACAAACATGTGCACACAGGCAGGGCACACCACACCACACACACACACACACACACACACACACACACACACACACACCACAGCAGAAGCACACAATTGAATATAACCGTGGTCAACTATAGCACTATGGTAATTTGGTCACAACCAAATGGATGCAGAGAACAGGCAGAAACATACAAAAAACCGAACAGATAAGCAGACACACTATTTGCGTGTGCACACACAAACACATGTACAAAACTCAGAGACATGCAGTCACAACACATTTCTATCATCTCCACAGACGCACAGGCAAGCATAACCAGTTATCCAGATGCATGCACCCCCTGCTGGTTGCCTGTGGAATGTTTTGGAGGAGATGGAGGAGGAAGAAAAGAAGAGGATGAAGAGGATGAAGAGGAGGAGGAGGAAAAGAAGAGGAGGAGGAGCAGAAGGAGCAGAAGGAAGAGGAGCAGGAGGAGGAGGAGAAGGAGGTGAAGGAGGAGGAGGTGGAGGAAGAGGAGAAGGAGGTGGAGGAGGAGGAGGAGGAGGAGGAGGAGGAGGAGGAGGAGGAGGACACCGCCGCCAAAGAAGAGGAGTTGGCAGGCTTTCTGGCTTCATCCTGCTCTCCCCCCTGCTTGTAGTCTTCATTTTTATTCCTCCTCCTCATCCTTTGGTTTTAATCACCCTAAGCCTCTTCTGATGGCTTCCTGTGTCCCTGTCTTCAGCCCAGCTCACCTCTTGAGACTCTTCGTTCCTTCTCACCCTCCTCCTTCTCTTTTTAAAGATCTATTTCAGTGGACATCATATCCTCTGCAGCTTGAGTTACAGGCAGTTGTGAGCACACACAGACACACATACGTACAAACACACATATTAATTCTTGTGTGGTGGGGAAGTATGGTGGTTTGAATATACTTGGCCCAGGGAGTGGCACTATTAGGATGTGTGGCTTTGTTGGAGAAAGTGTGTCTCCATAGGGGTGGGCTTTGGGTCTCTTATGTTCAAGTTCTGCTCAGTGCAGAAAAGAGCCTCATCCTGGCTGCCCAAGTCTTCTTCAGCTGCCTTTGGATCAAGATGTTGAAGTCTTGGCTTCTCCAGCACCATGTCTGCCTTGCTTCCTGTCTTGATGATGATAATGGACTAAACTTCTGAATCTGTAAGCCAGATCCAATGGAATATTTTCCTTTATAAGAGTTGCCTTGGTCATGGTGCCTCTTCACAGAAAAGAAACTCTAAGACAGAAAGTAATGGCAGCAGGAGCCCGAGGCAGCTGTCTCATTGTATGCATTGTCAGAAAGCAGACAGGAGGGATGACTGGTGTTCAGCTTACACACATACTTTATGTTGTCTGAGGCATTTCACATGTAGACAAATGTGTACTTTATGAATTTCTTCTATGTATTTTTCCTTGAGAGATTTTTTTTTTCAGGTAGAATCTCATGTAGCCCAGGTTGGCCTCAACTTACCATGTGCCTGAGGATGACCTTGAACTTGTAATCCTCCTGCCTCCATCTCCCCAGTGTTTGGTTTATGTTGGTGCTGGGGATGGAAGCCAGGGCTTTGTGAATGCTGAATAAACACTTTACCAACTAAGCCTCATCTCCAGGTCTTTAAAAGGCTTTTATTAGCATCTGCTGCTTTTATATAACAGTGGGTTTTATTATGGAATTTTCATACGAGTATATAATGTATTTTGATCACAATCACTCCACTGCCCTCTGGTTTCTCTCCTGCTCCCTCTTACCCCCTTCTTCTTGCCACATCTACTTTCACATCTTTTTCAGTGACCCAGTGAGTTTCAGTGGGTTCCTACAAGAGCATAGATGAGGGTTATCTCCAGGGGTGTGGACATTGTATTGATGGCCACACCACTAAAGGAAGTGGCTCTCCTTGAAACAATATTGACTACCCATGGATCCTAGGAAGGAGC
This sequence comes from Mus minutoides, assembly GCA_902729485.2. Lineage (NCBI taxonomy): Eukaryota > Metazoa > Chordata > Mammalia > Rodentia > Muridae > Mus > Mus minutoides. The sequence continues at coordinate 120,017 of LR750694.1, forward strand.
AGGGCCCCACCAGTTCCCCTCTCAGCAATAGTTACATGCCTACCAATACTTAGGGAATGTTAAAGGGTCTGTAGCATGTCTTTTATGTGGTAGCACTTACAGGGAGTAGGAAGTAGAAGAGGTATCCTTTAGTTCACACTGGGGAGGAAAATACTATTCTTATACTCACTGGGTAAATATGAGAAAAGATCCCCTGAGAAGGGAAGCCATGCATCTACATGTACACAGCCAGCAGCCAGCACAGGTTTCTAATTTCCAGCTTTCTCTCAGCTTCTGCAAATCAGAGATATCTATGCTAGGGTTCCTGAGTGTCAAGAGTCTGGGCTTTGTGGGGGACAGGGATGAATCTGACCAGGGAAAATGCTACCAAGAACTTGAGGAGAGATGCCAGTCTGCCTGTTTGGAGAACCCCTGGGGGCTTCCCCAGGTGCTTCAGCCTTCCTGGGAAGAAGAAACTGGGATGCAAGGGGGTTTCCTGGGATTGGTTGCTTTGTCCTATCTCAAGGCCATTTCCTGGGAGAGTGCTGTGACAGCAAGGCTGTTACATGCAGGAAGCCCCATCTGGCTTCCAAGGGCTCTAGGATTCACTAACTCAGCTGCAGATAAGGTGGTCATATGGCTCTCTGAGGACCCGCTGTGGAGTCATTTCTGCAGAGAGAAGGGGTAAACGCAGGTGGCATCCTTAACTCTGCTGTCCCTCTCACTCTCCCATACCTATCTGCCCTCAATCAGAAATGCTAGCAAAGGGAGTCTGCTTTTCTAGAAGTTTTCATTTGCAATCTTACCACGCAAGCACACCACCTCTAGGAACCTTCATCACCTTTCCCTCTCTCTCCTGGACTGTGAGCCATCCCTAGAGAGTAGCAATCCTTACCAGAATCACAACACTTCATTAGGACAACTTTCAAGCATTCCGGAAGTTTGAGTTTTGCAATGAGCAGCTTCTTGCTAGATTCTACAGTTCATAGCTTCCTGATTTACCTTACCACAAATTTATCTGTTTCGCTCCTCATGCTTGTGGCTGCAAGAATTCTTATCGGCTAAGCCACCTCCCAAACTTGCTAATACTTCTAATACAAATTTTATGTGTTAAATAAAAGCAATTTAAGAAAACTACCAAGAATGAACCACATGAGCAAAATTGCTTCCAGTTGGGAAGCTTGTAACCCAAACACACAAAACAATACCCGCTGCTCCTTCGTGAGTTCCCACCCAACTTCCCTCAGTGGTCAACTGTGATCAGGATGTGAGTGTGGTGTTCTTTTGGGAGCACTGTGGAAGAACTCTGGAACTTTGAACTGGAAAAACCATTGAAAGCTTAGAGCTAATTGAGCTCTACTGTCGGAGGCTGGAAGATGAGAATGCTGAGAGAAATGGAGACGATGGAGGTCTGGTAGTGAAATTTTAGAAGGACATTTGGCAGTCTTAAAAGACTTTATCTCGGGGCTGGTGAGATGGCTCAGCGGGTAGGAGCACCCGATTGCTCTTCCGAAGGTGATAAGTTCAAATCCCAGCATCCACATGGTGGCTCACAGCCATCCGTAACGAGATCTGGCACCCTCTTCTGGAGTGTCTGAAGACAGCTACAGTGTACTTACGTATAATAAATAAAATAAATCTTTGCCGGGCGTGGTGGCGCACGCCTTTAAAAAAAAAAGACTTTATCTGGCCCTTTGTGGAATACCTTGAATTATGAATTTGTGGTTTCTGTTCTGCTGGGGTGGAGTCAGCTGTGATCAACAGGAGACCAGAAACACTGAAGTGAAACCTTTGCTTTCCTGGGACAATTAGGGCTGATTTGCCAGAGCTGAAAAATCACTTGTAACTAGCGAGAGACCAGCATCAACGAGGTGAAATCTTCTGAGAGTACTTTCTCATGGTTAGTACACAGAAGCTGTGGTCTAGAGAGGGCCAGGGCTGCATCTTCAGCTGGTAGTAGAACTTGGCAGTGTGTAAGAGTCTCTCTCATAGAGACTGGCTTTGGTGGTACACAGGCTGTGAGACTGCAGGGTTACGGAGAGTGGCTGGGGCTTGGCAGTGTGAGAGGCCATGAAACGACCACTGGGGAAGGTGCAACGGCGGCGTATTGGAAGTGTCAGAACTGTGGGATGCCTACACAGGTGTGAGCAGAGCTGTCCTGAGCCTGCCCACAAGACAAGCTGTGGATACTCCATGTGGTAGAACTGGAGAGGTGGAACAACCCAAGGCCCATGGAGCCCAGATGATCATGAATAATTAGCAGACACTGGACAACGACCTATTTACAGTTAAATTTTGGTTTTCTTTGACCATATTGTAATTGTGTCCAGTTGTTCCCTCTTGGACAAAGACAATATTTAAACTAGTTTGGGCTATACAAGATCCCATAGTTAAGAATCAAGAATCTTTGGATTTTAAAAGAGGCTTTGGACTTTTAAAGTGCTGAAAAAACTTGAAGACTGTGGGACTTTCAAAGTTGTATTAATTTTTACGTTGTGATATTAATATGTGATCTTGGGGATAAATAAGAAAGAAAAGGTTATGGTTTAACAGTATTATGTTTATGCTGTTACGTGTCAAGTTGACAAGATGTTGGTTGTACTGATTAGTTTTTCTCAACTTGACAAACTAGAGTCACCTGAGAAGAGTGAACCTCCGTTGAGGAATTGCTTCCATTGCATTGGCCTTGGGCTTGTCTGTGTGGCATTTTCCTGATTTTTAAATTGACATGAGAGGGCATAGCCTACTGAGGGTGTTGCCACTCCTATACAGCTGGTTTTGGGAGGTAAAAAAAATAAATGTAGCTGAACACAAAGCTTGGATCAAGCCAATAAGCAGCATTTTCTCACGGTTTCTTTCTCTGTTCCTGCTTGAGTTGCTGCTCAACTTCCCTCAATGGCCAATTGATTGGGATCTGTAAGCCAAATAAATCCTTCCCTTTTCAAATTGCTTTTGGTATGTGATTTATCACAGCAATAGAAAGCAAACTTGGACAATCTCCCATATGATCAAATGAAACCACTTCTGGGCATGCCCCAAAGACTTCATAACCTACTAGATAGAGCGAGACACTTGTACATCCATGTTAACTGCTGCTCTCTTCACAAAAGCAGGGGAGAACAACCTGCTAAGTGTCCTTACCACCTTTTGATTTCTTCATATGTGTCTCTGAGCTGCAGCATGGTGGTGCCCACTCCAATCCCAGCGCTTCAGAGGCAGAGGCAGGATGTTTGTGGGTGTGAAGGCAGCCTGGACTACATAGGATGAAGCTATCCTGGGGCTTAGATGAGACCTCCATCTTACAGAAATGAAAAAGCAAAAAGGAACAAAACCAAAACCGCAGAAGGAATTGCATTCCACAAAAACACATGCAATCAAACACATGTTACCACTGCTTCCTGTCTGTCTCCATTATCTGCCTCAACTTCTGGTTTCGCTTCCTGCCTTTCTTCTCCGTTTCAAGCTAAACAACTCTCCGGGGCTACAGAATTATACAAATTATGGGGCAAAAGAAAATTCCTCCCGGAGTGACCAGGGTGCCTATGCTTGGCTGGTCTGGGTGGGTTGTTTGGCCTTCGTTACTTTATCTTTTATTTTCATTACATTTGTTCCTTCAGAACGGCAAGATAGCTCCGCAGACGAAAGTGTTTGCCATAGGCACCAAGCCTGATAACCTGAGTTTGATCCTCAACTGGAGGAGCACCCTGACCCAAGGTGCGCCCCAGATAACCAGGGTAAATACATAAGAAAAGATTAATTCTTTTCTTTGACAGTTTTGATCACTGCACCTCTCTGAATGCCTCAAACCTCTTTTGCGCCCTCTTCTCCCTGCAGGTCCCACATGGCTTCTGTTTTATTTTGTGAGCCCATGAGTTTAACCAGGACTATGTGTGAGCACGAGTTTGGAACTGTTGAGGCCCAAGGATGGGTGTGTCACTGATGATGATGCCAATAATTCAGAAGGGAGTGGTAGGGATCCTTCTTAATCCATGAGTGACTATTGAAAAGTCAAGTCTTTTGCAGGTCTAGTGCAGATAACTTTGTTGGTCACGACTGCAGTGACTGTGAAATGCCAAGAAGACAGCATTTCACAGCCTTTCTCCCAATGTTCTTGCTCTTAAAATCTTCTGCGATATTTCCTAAGCCTCCAAGGGACAGGTGATGGGAGTGTTGATGATGCAGGGACTTTGAGAATCTGTTTGGCAGGTTTATTTTCATAAAGTTAAATACTAACTGTGATGGTTACCGTTGGCTGTTGAAAAGGTCTAGATTTTAGACTCTAGAAACGCCCAAGAGACAAGCCTCTAGGCACATCTGTGTGAAGATTTCTAGATCAGGTTACTTGAGGAAGGAAGACCTACGCTGACTATAGGTGGCACCATCCCATGGGGGTGGGTCTTAGTAGGAATATAAAGTAGAGAGTGAGTTGATTGCCAATGTTTGCTATTCTCTGCTTCCCAACTGTGGATCCAAGTGACCCATTATTACCTCAGGCTCCCATCACCATTACTTTCCAACCACGATGCACTGAACTCTTAAACAGCGAGGGAGAATAAATCTTTATTTCAGCTGCTTGTTGGGTATTTTGTCGCAACAATAGAAAACGTAACTATTTCCCATATAATTCCCATCATGATGCTGTCTGCCGTGGTGTGACCTGGCCACATCAGAGGGTAAAATAGGGGGATGCAGGAAGATGGAACAACTCTAACACTGTGTCTAGGAAACAGGCAGGGGATCAGATGACCAGGGTTTTAGAGCAGTGATTTTGAGACTGACAGGTTAGATAGAACGTTGAAGCTGTCTTGTTGAGTTAGAGCTGGGGTCACTAAAGCATGCCCTGGTCAGGCTGAGTGGCTCTTATTAATTGTGCATTAGAAAAACTAGCCTTGTTAGAGGGCTCAAGGAATAGGAGCCACGCTTCTGATTCACCCCGAGGCAATGGGCGTGGTACCAAACGCTGGGCTCGGTCAGCAGCTGCTCCTCTTCTCACAGATCCAGCCATCTCTCTCATTGGTACATGGTGCATCATTCCATAGCCCCGAGTGTAGCATCATGACACAGTCCTCGTGCCCTCTGGAATCATTGGGCTCTCCAGAGTTCCAGTGGCTGTGGTAGTTCAGTGGGAGTGTTACCGGGACTGAGGATAGACCTAGGGTCAAACTCCCTTTCCCAGGCCTTGCTTGCTTGTTGCTTGGCTCTGCTGTAGACATTCTGAATGCCTATTCTGAGCTTATATCTGCAGTGTACATTTGTAAGGACCCAGAATTTAACCCTTAGCTACTTCCCAGGGTCTCACATATCCATTCTTTAAACGTTAGTTCAGGGGCTGAGGATATTGCTCAGCGGAAAAGAATGCTTGTTGTATAAACACAAAGACCTGAGTTCAAATCCTAAGTAGACACATAAAAAGCTGTGTATGGCTGTGCATGTGTTTATAACCCAAGCAGGGTAAGGTTTGGAGACAGAAGAGCCTCTGAGTTTTTCTGGCTGTCAACCTAGATCCAGGTTTACAGAGAGAGCCTGTCTTAAATGGAATACGGTAAGGAATGATAGACTAGACTACCCAGAGTTTTTCCCTAGTCTTTGCATGGGCATGAATGGACGTGTGACATATGCACCAAAGCATCAACAACAATCCTCTCTCAGGAATTTAGTCTTTAGATATCCAAAAGCATTTTCCACAGGGTCTAACTCAACTCTCTTCAAATTTCTCTTGGGGCCTTCTCCTTACCTGAAGGTGAGTGAGGCTCCATCCACCCACCGGTAGCCTTGAACCTTGTTGAGGCGGCGAACTGCCCTCAGACCCAACCAATAGCCCCGGCCACGTGTGTGCTGACTCAGGAAGCCCTGGAAGGGAGTGGGCAGACACATCAGCTGGCCAAGTCTGCCAAACATCCTGGGCCACACCAGCTCAGGCAAACCCCGCTTCTCCTTTTCCAAGTCCCAGCTGAGCACCTGCTCGTTCAGGCCTCCGACAATCACCAGATGGGCACCCTGGCCTCCACAGTAGCTTTGTGCTGTATCCCATATGGCCTGTGTCTCAGAGAAATAGTAGCAGGAACCTTGGAAGGGTAGCCATGATGGTGGGCACTGCTCACAGGAGCCTGTTGGGTGGGGAGGGTCAGAGAGATAGACCGTTATGGAAAGGGACCATTGGAATTTGACGGATGGTGTGGGGTTCCAGAGAAACAAGGGTGTGTCTGGTGGAAAGGGAAGCACTGAAAACCCTCAGCTGGGTTTACTCCTCCCCCACCCCTTGTCCCCTCTCTGGCTCACGGTTCTGGTGCTCGACAGCTTCCAGTGCCTGGAACAGCTCACTGCGGATGTTCTCACGGTCTCTGCTTGCTTTAGCCAAGTCCTGGGTCACTACAAGGTCAGGACAGTGGACATTTATAGTTGAGGTTAAGACCGGGACTTATGCATAGGTCAAAATATATGTTCATGGTCAGTTCATGTTGTCACGGTTAAGAATAACATCAATTTGAATGTGGCGGTTTCAGTTACTCCAGAAGGCTGAGGTAGAGGAGCATTGTAAGGTCAAAGCTAACTTGGACAACACAGAGCGTTTAAGACCATCCTTGGTAACTTAACGGAGCCTGTCTCAAAACGTAAAATGAGTGCTGGTATTAGAGCGCCTGCCTAGAATCTCCCAGCAAGGGTCTGGGAGAGCGACTCAAAGGTAGAGCACCTACCTGCTTAGAATCCTGCGCTGAGGGCCGGGGCATTCGAAGCCCTGGGTTCAGTCACCAGAGACCCGAGGGTCCAGGAGTGTACTACCAAGAAGCGGGGTGGCTATGATTAGGGGTGAAGGTTGGGAACCAGGGGGTTGTGTTCGGCTCTCACCACGCTCTTGCAGTTCTTTCAGGATGCTCTCCTGCTCCATCAACTTTGCCTGTGTGTCCTTAAACTCCATCAGTGTGGTTTGCAACTGCGCTTTCATCATGGAGCCTATATGGGGATGGAGCGATAACCAGTCTTGCCCCTACTTGCCTCTCCCAACCCATCTGCCCCATTTCCCAGCCCCTCAGCTTTCAAGCTTCCACCAAACCCGTGTTTCTTACAGCAATTCCTGCAGGCTCCAATATCATCCTTCAGGGAACTCAACATCACCTTCTGCTCTGAGGCTGGAACGACCCCCCCACCACACACACAAACCAGTCAACTGTGGCCTCAGCTATTCACTACCCAGTCCCTTCTCCCTGGCAGTTCCTCCTCCCACCGCAAGGGCGCGCAGTCGCCCTGCGCTGCAGCTCCTCACCCACCGTTTGTCCTCAGCAGGTCCTGGTGGCTGAGCAGCACCCTGAGCTTGCTGGAGGCTGCAGAGAGATGCAAGCATGAGTTGTGAAGCCTCCGCCTGCTCAGAGTGTATGAGGACACGTATGTTGTTATCCACGGAGGCACAGGCCAGGAATACATCACCCGGGTACGGACAGGAGACATACAAAATGCATACACACAGTGCCAAGCACCAGTGGTCCTCAACTTTCCTAATGCAGTAGCCCTTTAATATAGTTTATGTTGTGGTGACCCCTAACCATAAACTTATTTTTGTTGTTACTTTATAACTTTTTTTTTTTTGCTGTTTTGAATTTCCATTCATAGCATGTAATTCATATCATACAATTTATATGTTTTCCGATGTCTCAGGCAAACCCGGTGGAAGGGTTGTTCAACCCCAAGAGGGGTTGCGACCCATGGGAACCATGGCTATCCAGGACTCCATGTGGTGCACTGCATAGGCAGCAAGTTTGTGTTTTACCTGTCAGGCAGCATAACTTGTCCCTGTAAAGGGATCACTCCGGTGGGCTGGAGCGATGGTTCCAGAGAACCTGAGTTCGGTTCTTAGCACCTGCACCCACATGCAATGGCTCACAACTGCCTCCAACTCCAGCTGTAGGGGGATCTGATGCTGTCTACCCACTGTGGGCACTTGTACACCCGCGGCATACTCTCAGACACAGACACGTACACATGAAAATACATCACTCACCACTGGACAGTAGGGTGCTCAGAATGAGAGCCCATAGAACTGTGGCCACCAGCAAAGCCAAGACCAGGAAGGAAAATCTTTCTTTGTAGCACTCCCAGCGCCCCAACTGCCCTAGTAGAACACAGATGAATTCTGGATCTCTCCAGGACAGAGGTACAGACAGCTGAAGTACCCTCCTACCACCACACGACAGAGTTAGAATTCTTTTTTTTTTTTTTTAAACAAATTAATTTTAAAAATTAAAAAATTCTTTTATTGGCTATTTTATTTTATTTTTTTACATTTCAAATATTATCCCCTTCCCGGTTTTGCCTACACAAACTCCCATCTCATTCCCCTTCCCCCCCCCACCCCGCTTCTATGATGGTGCTCCCACACCCACCCACTCACTCCTGCCTCACCACCCTAGACCTCCCCTGCGCTGGGGCACTGAGCCTTCACAGATGATACAGAGACTGAAGGAAAGGCCATCCAGAGACTGCCCCACCTGGGGATCCATCCCATATGCAGCCACCAAACCCAGACACTATTGCTAATGCCAAGAAGTGCTTGCTGACAGGAGCTTGATATAGCTGTCTCTTGAGAGGCTCTGCTAGAGCCTGACAAATACAGAGGCAGATGCTTGCAGCCAACCATTGGACTGAGCATGGTGTCCCCAATGGAGGAGTTAGAGAAAGGAATGAAGAAGGAGCTGAAGGAGTTAGCAACCCCATAGGAAGAACAACAATATCAACCAACCAGACCCTCCAGAGCTCCCAGGGACTAAACTATCAACCAAAGAGTACACATGGAGGGACCCATGGCTCCAGCTGCATATTTAGCAGTCTTAGAATTTTTATGCCAGTGTAACCAGAATCTATGTAACAAGGTGTCTATGGCTGGAGTGATACCTGTCCCCCACACAGGTTTTCTGGGGGAGACTTGGGTGATGCCGTTTCTCAGTCCAGGACTCAGGATCCAGCCCTTAGAACCCTGGGAAGTCCTCACCCCAGGATGTGATCTCCCCATGCCTGTGCTGAGGACACCACCACCTGCAGTCCTGGCCATACAGTGGTGTCTCCTGTGTGGTTTTCTCTTCTTCTCCCCAGCCCTCCCAAACTGCAAACATTAGAACAGAAGAACCCATGGAGGAGGATGAGGTGATTCTCTTTCTCCTACCTCTGGGGACCTCTTCGACTGCACTGCCCAGCCTCCTGTATTCACCAGTGTTCATGGTGGTGGCGGCGCCCAGCCCCGGACAGAGATATAAATTTAAGTCTCCACCCTAGCCCCATCCTATCTCCCTCCCTCCCTCCCTTCCTTCCTTTCCATGTCCGTGGCCTCAATACTTGTGTGTAGAAAGCCAGCTAATGGTCATTCGCAGTGCTGGGCAAGGCTGGGGCCGTGAGGGGCAGATCAAACCTTTGCAGCTTGATCATTGTATCTGTTTCCTGCTCAGAAGGTATGAAGACCCACGTCTTGGTGTCTATGGAGGCATAGACCAGGAATACAGCACCCATGCACAGATAGGAGACATACATAATGTATACACACAGTGCCAAGCAGATATGTGTTTGGTTTATACCAGTGGTTCTCAACCTTCTCTGTCTCTCTCTGTGTGAGTGTGTGTGTGTGTGTGTGTGTGTGTGTGTGTGTGTGTGGTTGTGGAGGCCAGAGGACAATTTAGAGTGTTGTTACCCAGGCACCATTTATCTTTTTAAAAATTGCATTTATTTAGTTATAATGTGTGTTTTGGGTTCTTGCATGGGGCTAGAGATCCCTCTTAATGTACCTGACAATTTGTAAGAATTGGTTTTCTCTCTACACCATGTGGGTTGTGGGATCAAAGCCAAATTGCCAAACTTGGCAGCAAGCTCCTTTATTCATTGAGCTGTCATGGTGACCCCTATTCATCTTTTTTGGAAACAGGGTCTCTCTCTCTCTCTCTCTCTCTCTCTCTCTCTCTCTCAAGCTTTTAAAAGTTTATTGTAAGGTGCCCTTTGTTAAATTATGTAATTACTACCTAAAGCAATGTGATATATTTGAAGTTACATTTTTTATTAGATATTTTCTTCATTTACATTTCAAATGCTATCCCCTTTCCTAGTTTCCTCCCTGAAAGTCCCCTATACCCTCCCCATGCCCTGTTCTCCAACCCACCCACTCCTGCTTCCTTGCCCTGGCATTCCCCTGTACTGGAGCATATAATCTTTGTAAGACCAAGGGCCTCTCCTCCCAATGATGGTTGACTAGGCCATCTTCTGTGACATATGCAGCTAGAGATATGCGCTCTGGGGGTACTGGTTAGTTCATATTATTGTTCCTCCTATAGGGTTGCAGACCCCTTCAGCTCCTTGGGTACTTTCTCTAGCTCCTTCATTGGGGGCCCTGTGTTCCATCCAATAGATGACTGTGAGCATCCACTTCTGTATTTGGTAGGCACTGGCATAGCCTCACAAGCGATAGTTATATCAGGGTCCTGTCAGCAAAATCTTGTTAGTATATGCAATAGTGTCTGGGTTTGGTGGTTGTTTATGGGATGGATCCCCAGGAGGGGGAAGTCTCTGGATGGTCCTTCCTTCTGTCTCAGTTCTGAACTTTGTCTCTGTAACTCCTTCCATGGATATTTTGTTCTTCATTCTAAGAAGGAACGAAGTATCCATACTTTGGTCTTCCTTCTTCTTGAGTTTCATGTGGAAACAGGGTCTCTTAAAGGCTAAGTAATATAGGCTGGTCACAAAGTCTGTGTTCCCTACCTCAGCATTGGGGATGTGTTACAGGATATTTAATCACACTGTGAACCCTGAGATTGTGTTATTTATTAAAAACATCTGTTTCTAGTTGTGGTGTGGATCAGCTCTTAGCGTATGTATACATTTATCTCTTTGTCAGATAGGCAACTGGTTGCTTCCAGGGGCCCAGCTGCTGAGTGACTACTCGCTTGGCTATCTCCCTGTCTTCTATTACATAAAGGTGGAAAGGTCTGCTGGCATTGGGCAGTACTAGTGCAGGGGCCTCCAGTAAATTTTTGCTTAATCTCGTCAAAAGCCTGTTGCTCTTCTTTACCCCAGTGGAAGGGCTGTCTGTTTTTAGTCAGGGGGTCGGGGGAGCAGCCAATTCAGCAAACCATGGAATCCATAGTGAGCAGAACCTGGCCGTGCCCAGGAATTCCCGTACCTGTTTGGGGGCTCTGCTGAGGTGGGATGTGCAGGATGGTCTCCTTGAGCCAGCGTTGGAGAGCCAGCACTGGCGGTCCTTCAGCAGGTAGCCCAGATAACTTACTTTTCTCTGGCAGATTTGGGTCTTCGTGGCTGAGGCTCTGTATCTCAATCCTCTCAGCTCCTCCAAGAGGTGTTTAGTCACCTCTGGACAGTCCTCCTTAGTCTTGGGCCCAGGTTTCTTCACAGGCAGGAGGGGAGTATTCCAAGCCAATTGGCACTTCCACAGAATCCCTTGTTCTAGGAGCCTGGTAATGTGGAGCCCAATTCTGTCCTGGGCCTCCCTCAACATAGGATATTGGGACACAGACACCAGGGAGGCTTGGGCTCTGAGCTCCACATGGATGGGGGACTGGTTGGTGGCTCTCCTCATCCCTGCTGTCTCAGCCCAGGCCTGGGAAAAGGCCTCGAATCACCAGTCTAGGGGGTCCCTGTCCAAGGTCTCAAAAAACTTGTATTCATTGTCTAGCTTAAGAGTCAGGACTCTGTAGATTCCTTCCCTGTTGCTTTTCTTTTTTTCTTTAGATATTTTCTTCATTTACATTTCAAGTGTTATCCCATTAGTCCCCTATACCTTACCCCCACCCTGCTCCCCTACCTTCCCACTCCCACTACTTGGCCCTGGTATTCCCCTGTACTGGGGCATATAAACATTGCTAGACCAAGGGCCTTTCTTCCCCAATAATGGCCAACTAGGCCATCTTCTAATACATAAGCAGCTAGAGACATGAGCTCTGGGGGTTCTGATTAGTTCATATTGTTGTTCCATCTATAGGGTTGCAGACCCCTACAGCTCTTGGGTACTCTCTCTAGCTCCTACATTGGGGACCCTGTGTTCTGCCCTATAGATGATTGTGAGCATCCACTTCTGTATTTGTCAGGGACTGTCAAAGCCTCACAGGAGACAGCTATATCAGGGTCCTTTCAGCAATATCCTGCTGACGTATGTAGTAGTGTCTGCATTTGGTGGCTGATTATGTGATGGACCATCTGGGTAGCTCCAAACTTTGTCTCTGCACCTTCTTCCATGTATATTTTCATCCCTATTCTAGGGAGGAATGAAGTATCCACACGTTGGTCTTTCTTGATTTTCTTGTGTTTTGGAAATTGTATCTTGGGTATTCTAGGTTTCTGGGCTAATATCCGCTTATCAGTGAGTGCATATTAAGTGACTTCTTTTGTGATTGGGTTACCTCACTCAGGATGATATGCTCCAGATACATCCATTTGTTCAAGAATTTCATAAATTCATTGTTTTAAATAGCTGAGTAGTACTCCATTGTGTAAATGTACCATATTTTCTGTATCCATTACTCTGTTGAGGGACATCTGGGTTCTTTCCAGCTTCTGGCTATATAAATAAGGCTGCTATGAACATAGTGGAGCATGTATCCTTGTTACCAGTTGGAATATCTTCTGGGTATATGCCCAGTAGAGGTATTGCTGGATCTTTCGGTAGTGCTATGTCCAGTTTTCTGAGAAACTGCCAGACTGACTTCCAGAGTGGTTGTACCAGCTTGCAATCCCACCAGCAATGAAGGAGTGCTCCTCTTTCTCCACATCCTCGCCAGCATCTGCTGTCACCTGAATTTTTGATCTTAGCCATTCTTACTGGTGTGAGGTGGAATCTCAGGGTTGTTTTGATTTGCATTTCCCTGATGATTAAGGATGTTGAACATTTTTTCAGGTGCTTCTCGTCCATTCGGTATTCCTCAGTTGAGAATTCTTTGTTTAGCTCTGTGGCTATCCTGCCGAAAGCAATCTACAGATTCAATGCAATCCCCATCAAAATTCCAACTCAATTCTTCACTGAGTTAGAAAGGGCAATTTGCAAATTCATCTGGAATAATAAAAAACCTAGGATAGCAAAAACTCTTCTCAACAATAAAAGAACCATCCCTGACATTAAGCTGTACTACAGAGCAATTGTGATAAAAACTGCATGGTACTGGTACAGCGACAGACATGTAGATCAATGGAATAGAATTGAAGACCTGGAAATGAATGCACACACCTATGGTCACTTGATCTTTGACAAAGGAGCTAAAACCATCCAGTGGAAAAAAGACAGCATTTTCAACAAATGGTGCTGGCACAACTGGCTGTTATCATGTAAGAGAATGCAAATTGATCCATTCTTATCTCCTTGTACTAAGGTCAAGTCTAAGTGGATCAAAGACCTCTACATAAAACCAGAAACACTGAAATTTATAGAGGAGAAAGTGGGGAAAAGCCTCAAAGATATGGGCACTGGGGAAAAAATTCCTAAACAGAACAGCAATGGCTTGTGCTGTAAGATCAAGAATTGACAAATGAGATCTTATAAAATTGCAAAGCTTCTGTAAAAAACCCCTTTTAAACAATAAAAAAATTATAAAAAGCATGTTAGGGGGCTGGGTAGATGGCTCAGTGGTTAGGAGTATATTCTTTTTGCAGAGGACTCCAGTTCAGTCTCAATACCCAAGTCAGGTGACTCACAGCCACCTATAACTGCAGCTCCAGGGATCTGATGTCTCTGCCCTCAAGTGCACGTACCCTCCCCTCACATATATAGTTAAAATAATAAAAATAAGCATGAAAAAACTTAAATGTAATTTAAAAGAATAACCTTTATCACAATAGCTAAGTTGTAAAACCAACTTCAGTGTCTAGCAACAGAGGAATGAACGGGGAAAACATGGTTTAAAAAGTCATAGAGGATAAATTAATGCTGTTTACAGGAAAATGGATACAACGGAAGACAACCAGATCAAGTGAATTAAGTTAGCTTCAGGAAGGCAAATATTGAATGTTTTCTCTCTTTTGCGGTTCCTAGATTTTATAGTTACGTAAAAATCACGAATGTATTCATAACAAGAAAGTAGAAGTGAAAGTCTGCAGGGGAAAGAAAGGGACCAAGAAGGGGGGTGGGTCGTGAGAATGGGAAGGCAAGGGATATGCTCAATGTACGCTATGTACTTGCATAAAAATGTGTTTATGTAACATCTCCTGTGTAACAAATACATTCATTAAAAATCTAAAACAAAAAACAATGAAATACCCCAGAACCGAGAATGGTGGTGAACTTCTGGAATCCCGTGGTTGAGAGACTGTGCTGAGAGGGTCATGAGTTCAAGCCCAGCCTGGCCTACATTGTACAGAGCATTTCTCAATAAGTAAACACGAAGCAAAGAAAACCAGCATGAAACGAAAAGGGAAATTACTGGGGTGGGAGAGAGAAGGGGGAATAATGGAAGAAGATGGCGGACTAGCTGTTAAAGGCTCTTGCTGCCAAGCCTGATGATCTGGGTTTGATCCTTGGAACCTACTGACCCGCATGAGTCCTCTGACTCATATTCATACTTTGGCAGCCACCTACTTGCATAGATGGACACACTCACATAAATACACAATAAAAAGAAAAGGCCAAATGTAGTATCTCACTTGTAATCCTAGTGCTGAGGGGTGGTGGACCACAGGGGCTTGTTCCAAGCCAATGAGAGACTCTGGCAAAAAGCAAATGTCTATATCTAATACTTTAATGAGACCCACTTACAGAACTCAAAAGAAACAAGGAAACAGCAACAAAAAACCATAGTCAAGGAGATCTTAGGTGCTAGGGTGGGTGGGGGCTGGTGGGGTTGGAAACCTACCATTGCTGTTAGTAGATTGACAAAACATCAAATTGCCTTCTAAGTATCTACATTCGCACCCACAGATAAAGTCTTTAATCAGAGAAACCTCTCTTAGCAGAGAGCAGAGGTGAATGCTGACACCTGTGGTGACATTAAGATTCTGAAAATCAAGGACAGTTGAGATCTCAATGTAGGCACGATGTTTTTGTACATTGTGTGAAGTTTACCCTTGTGTTATTCAAATACTGATTTTTCTTTTTTACTATGGAAAAAGAGTCTATTCATTCTGCCATTTTGTTGATATTATTGTGTTTGTTTGTTTGTTTACTTTACATCCTGATCGCTGCCCCCATCTCCCTCACACTATACCTTCCCCCATCCCCCTTCTCCTTCTCCTCTGAGAGTGTGGAGCACACCCCCCCTCGTATACCCCCAAGTCTGGCACTCAAGACTCTGCAGGGCTAGCACAAAGACTGTTTTCTCTGCCCTCATATCTTGTTTCAATCTCAAAATGACATTGGAATGCTTATACCAAGAATATCCTCTCTCAAGTTTGTGTAATCCGAATTTATTGACAAGGCAGAGGATAAGTGCTAAGAATTGTTGACACAAATGTTGTTTTGAGGTTGAAACAAGGTGTGAAGGCAGAGAAATCACCATTCGAATAACAGACGGGTAAACTTTACATACTGTAGAAAAACATTATGCCTACGGCTCTATTTTAAAGAAGACATCCCTTCCTTAGGGCTTAGGAAACAATGTGGAAGAGGGGGAAGTAGAGTGTACCAGCAGGGGGCTGCCCGGTCATGTTCTTGAGACTGTTTAGAGGCTCTAGCAGGGGAGTACAGCCATTTGCACACCCTTGACTTAAGACCAGTCTGTGTCAGCAGGGAAGTTTCCTCCTCAGCTGAGTGTGCAGGATTGGGGAGGATGCAGGTGGAGTGGTGAGGGAGGAAGCAGAAACCCACCTAGCCAGCCAGATCAACTGATTCAACACTGGCAGTCAGCGGGGTGAAGGATGTCTCAACCAGATTGCCCGAATATCTGAAGTGCATGACATGGCTATGGCCACAGTGAACTCACCAGAGCAGTAGTTTCTGACTTTGACAATTATTGGAAAGTTATCGACACATGGAATCCTGTCCGGGAAGCTGTCCTCTATACCTATATCATACATGGTGCCACACTTGTTTTCCTTTAGCCGTGTCAATGTTTCAGGTTTTATGTTTACACCTTCGATCCATTTGGAGTTTGTTTTTATGCAAGGTGGTAAATATGGATCCGACTTTAACGTTCTGCATGCGGATATCCCGTTGTCCCCAGCACCATCTACTGAAGACGCTTTCTTTTCTCTAGCTTATCTTTTTCTGCCATCTTTGTCAACTATTAAGCAGATGAAGTTATGTGTGCTCATGTTTGGGTCTTGGATTTTGTTTTATTGGTGTACCTGTCTGTTTTTCTGACAGTGCCATACTGTATTTTGTTTTTCCCACTGTATTTTAAGATCTGGAATGGTAATCCCTCCAGCATGGTTCTTTTTGCTCAAGATTGTTTTGGCCATCTGGGGTCTTTGTGGTTCCATATAATTTTTAGGATATTCTTTTTCTTTTTCTGTGGAGAACGAGATGAGAATCTTGATTGGAATTTCATTGAACCTGTAAGAAGCTTTAGGTAAAAATCATCATTTTCACAATAATAAATGTGAAATATTTTTATTTCAGAATAAAGTGGAAAAGACTACCATGAACATGGGATGTCTTTCATTTTCTGGTGTCTTTATCTCATCATCATCATCATCATCATATTTACCTTCCAGCCATTGCCTCTCTCCAGATGTCCTCCACAGTTCCTCATCTCATTCTCCCTCCCCTTTGCCTCCGAGAGGGTTCCCTCTCCTGCTCCCCTGCATCCCTCTTCCCTGAGGTGTCAAGGCTTAGTCACATCTGAGGCCACTAAGGCCAGACCAGGCAGTCCTCTGCTATATAAGTGCCGGTGCCTTGGACTAGCCTGTGTATGCTGCCTGGTTGGTGGCTCAGTCTCTGGGAGCTCCCAGGGGTCTGGGTTAGTTGAGACTGATAGTCTTTCTGTGAGGTTGCCCTCCCCTTCAGCTCCTGTGTCTTAATCTCTTTCTTCACACGTTTAACATTTTCACTGTCAAGGCTCTCCACTTCCTTTAGGTTCATTCCTAGATATTTTGTTTTCTTTAAGGCTATTGTTAATGGGTATGAGTCCATGATCTTCTTCTCTATGTATTTGTTGATAGTGCTATGGATTTGTGGAAGCTGATTCTGTATCTTGCCATGCTGTTGAATTTGTTTCCCATTTCTAGAAGCTTTCTGGTAGGATTTTTGGGATCCCTAACGTACAGTATCATATCAAATAGGGCGAGTTTGACTTCTTTCACTATTTGCATCTCTTTAATTCCCTTCTTGTTCTAGATAGTACTTTGAGTATAATACTGAAAAGGAGTGGGAAGAGTGGACATTCCCATTTTGTTCCTGATTTCAGTTGGATCTCTGTTCCCTGAGATGCCTCCAATTAATGTAGAGAGCTCCAGGCTTTCAGATTTCATAAGTCAGCACCCAGGATGGGATGTAAATCATACATGCTCCTGTGAGCAACTCCTCACACACATTCCTGTGAATTTGCTCCATAAACTCATTTGTTTATCACGTTGGATTTTGTGGTGGTATCTTTACTTTGGTTTGTTGTTGGCTCCCTACCAGGTGAGCAGATGCTCGTTCATGTCTCTCACAGGAACCCCCCTCCCCACGTGCACACACACAGAACTTTATGTATCTCTACATAACCTAGGATCTACAAGCAGAGGTTACTACAGAGGAAATTTAATACTTGTCTCTGTTTTCTAATGTATTTTGAGGAACATGACAGTTTTCAGTACAGCTATTTACAACAGATAACATAATTTCACTCTTCTTTGTGCATGAACAAGATTTCATTGTAAACACATCCCATTTTCTATAGATAAATATAGACATATTTATTCATTTATCTGTTGATGGAATGCTAATTCTTTATCCTGGCTGTTGTGAATTGTGGAGCAAAATAAACATGGATGTTCTTTGGTGTTTCATGTCCGGAACTGGGGGTGACACAGCTGGGCACAAGGCAGTCTTAGTTGTTTGGGTTTTGTGAGGGGATAAGCTGAGCTGTCAGCACCCAGCATTCATCTTTGTCTGCTCTTACCCATGATGTGATGTGTCCAGATGCTTTAACATCCCTCTGTCTTGACTTCCTTGCTATCAATGACTTCATAACCTGGCACACAGTGGAGTTGTATTCTTTTATTTAAAAAAAAAAAGTCATGCCATGTTAGGCAAAATAAGCCAGAAGGACAAATATCACGTGGTCACGTGCTTTTTGTTTTTTTTTTAAAATCTTTTTCAGAGTCTGGATTTAGGGAAAAAAAGCTGACATAAAAGTAAAACTGGGCGAGACAAAAGGAGGAAAAGGGTCTACATGGTGTGCTTGTGTGGGTTGGGAGACTGCATTGCCGCCTCTAAAACTGACAATTACTTGCTTTCTGGAATCTGCAAAAGCACTTATGCAAATTAAAAAACCTACAGACATTAGCAGGAAAGCCAGCCAAGGGGATGAAGTAGCAAAACTGAGAAGGGAGACCCGACACATGCGCATGGCTTCATGGTGGTTCAGGCTTGTGATCCCAGCACTCGGGGCTCATACAAGAGGATTGCAAGTTCAAGGTCACTCTGGATCACACAAGGCCTTGTTCACAAAACAAAATCAAAATAGAGTGTTGGACATGCATTTAAGGGAAGCTTAAATTCATTAGGAATTGAAGCACAAGTAATGATATGTAGGTCACCTTATACTAAATAAAATGGCAAATAGTAAACAAGGTGGGTAGAGACAGGAAAGATGGCTCAGTGGTTAAGAGTATGTACGGCTTTTGTCAAAGACTAGAGTTCATTTCTCAGCTTCCATATCAGTTGGCTCATAGTCTCTTGTGACTTCAGCTCCTGGGGATCCAAAGCCTCTTCTAGTCTCCTCAGATACTTGTATTCACACACACACACACACACACACACACACACACACACACACACACACACACGTACACACATACATGTGTACACGCGTATATACACATATTTACAAATATTAAAGACAAGTGGATAAGTTTTCATTTGTATGTAACCCAGGCTGGCTTTGTATTAACAACCCTTCTATTTCAGCCTCCTGAGTTGTAGGTTTATAGATGTGTACCACTTCAGCTAGATGAAAGGGTGGGCAGTTGTTAAGAGTCGGTGAGGATGTGGAGAGAAGGGAATCATTGTTCACTGCAGTATAAATTCAGTCATTTGGGAAAGCAATTTGGAAGGTGAAAATATGTAGTAAAATTGCAACAACATATGACCTGTGATAAATTTGTGCATGTGTATGTGTGTGTGTGTGTGTGTGTGTGTGTGTGTGTGTGTGTATGCATGTATGTATGTATATGATGTATATGATATGTGTGTGTATGTGTATGGTGCATTTGAGTGTGTATATATGATGTATATGTGTGTGCATGTGTATGGTGTGTGTGTGTGTGTGTGTGTGTGTGTGTGTGTGTGTGTGTGTGTAGGCCAGAGGTTAAGTCACACATTCTCCTCTATCACTATTCACATCATTTTTTATATTCTTTCTCTGTGTGGACACATGTGGAGGTCAGAAGGCAACTTTGTGAGTTGGTTGTCTCCTTCCACCTTCATGAGAGCTACAAGGTTCTCATGAAATACATTCTGGCCACCAGGC
This sequence comes from Mus minutoides, assembly GCA_902729485.2. Classification (NCBI taxonomy): domain Eukaryota; kingdom Metazoa; phylum Chordata; class Mammalia; order Rodentia; family Muridae; genus Mus; species Mus minutoides. The sequence continues at coordinate 139,579 of LR750694.1, forward strand.
TTGCAAGGGGAGCACTTTTACCTATCAAGCTACTCCACCAGCCTGACTGTACTTTATTATTATTGTTATTTTTAAAGTGATCTCTCATTGAGCCTAGAACTAAAGGCTCCAATAGACTGGCTGGACAGTGAGTCCCAGACATCCTCCTGTCTTCACCCATGGCTGGGTTATAGATGCTTGATGCTGAGCCACTTATTTTTATGTGGGGATCTGAATTAGGTCCTCATGCTGGCGAATCAAGTTCTTTACCAATGAAGCCATCTCCCTAGCCGCTGATATTTAGAAAATATATATTCTTAAAGTGAGGTTGTTCCAAGGAAATCTTTACTCCCCAGGAGGCTCATTCTGAATTGTTGATGGCATCAGAGTTGGGGGGTAATCCCCTTGTCTCCCTTGCCCACGATTGGTGAATGAGTCCATAAGGTTTGAGGAGGACGCACAAGTCAGTAATACCTCAATCATACAGGTGTAAGAGTTTCAGCTCTCAAAGAGCTAATGTTGGGAGAAATGGAATTTACTACAGTTAAAAAACCATCAGGGGAACAACAATATGAACTAATCAGTAACCCCAGAGCTCGTGTCTCTAGCTGCATATGTAGCAGAAGATGGCCTAGTTGTCCATCATTGGGAAGAGAGGCCCCTTGGTCTTGCAAACTTTATATGCCCCAGTACAGGGGAACACCAGGGCCAAGAAGTGGGAGTGGGTGGGTAGGGGAGTAGGGCAAGGGGAGGGTATAGGGTACTTTCAGGATAGCATTTGAAATGTAAATAAAGAAAATATCTAATTAAAAAAAGATTAAAAATATACATGGGGAAAAAAAAGAAATGTGAAGGCTAAAATGATGAGTTTGGAGGCACAGGAAAAGATAAATAAAAGGGTTTTCAGCTGGCCTGGAGAGAGCCAACCCAACTAAGTAATGGGAAGGACCAGGCTCTGTGGGGAAAAAGGCCCACCTGGGCTCCAGTAAGTGCCTATAGGAGCTGTTTCTAAAGGAACACATGCATCTTGTTCCCTGAGACACACATACAAGGCACCATTGCCATTCTAGTTAACTTCTCAATTTTACTCTTAGTTATAACTTTATATGTACTCTTAGTTAAACTGCATTTAATTATACCAGACTGAATTGTGGATAAAGACGGCTCCGAGAAAGGCTCCACCTGTTCCAGGAAGGACACATTCTCAGACCTTTCCCATGACCAAGGAGGGAAGGGAAAATGGAAGAATAAGGCATTTAAGTCCAGAGGCTGGCAGCATTCACCAGGGGCTGCCTAGCTAAGTAAGAGCCAGCCCCTCTGGAAGGCAGACTTTGCTTTCCTTTCTGTGTTTCCTCAAAAGAAATCTTGACTTCTCTCTCACTCTACACATGCCCCAGCGTGAATTCTTCCTGTTCAGGAGCTGAAGGCACAAAATTGCTGCGGCAGTTTGGATGGGGGACTTCAGGATGCATCTCTCACCTGTAGCAGAAATAACTGGTGATGTAATTACACACACACACACACACACACACACACACACACACACACACAGAGTTATGTGTAAACTTTAAGCACCTGCATCAAACACATCCACACAGACCTCTAGGATAAATGTTAAACCCCATGGGTTATCAGTGCTTAGAGGAGTGGTGCAGGGCAAGGCAGTTGTTTTTCCAAGAAAACAGGGAGGCCCTACTTTTCTTCAGAAGGCTTCTTGTTGAGCATGGCACTTCTCTTTCCTTCATTATGAGGAAATGAGAGGCAGGGCAATGCAGGATCAGAGCTTCCAGGCAGAGCACGCCCCAGATAGTTCTGAAGAAGAAGAAGAAGAAGAAGAAGAAGAAGAAGAAGAAGAAGAAGAAGAAGAAGAAGAAGAAGGAGAAGGAGAAGGAGAAGGAGAAGGAGAAGGAGAAGGAGAAGGAGAAGGAGAAGGAGAAGGAGAAGGAGAAGGAGAAGAAGGAGAAGAAGGAGAAGAAGAAGGAGAAGAGAAGGAGGAGAAAGAGAAGGAGGAGGAAGACAGACAAACAGGCAGAGGGGGGATGGCATAATATCTTTTAGACATACTTAAGAACAAGTTCATATGGAACTGATTTATCAGCTCTTGAAGGAGAATGTGTTAATATACTTGGAGAGGAGGTTTTCTGAAAGAGATACTGTTGGAATGCTGCCTTCAAGGACACAAGCACAAGGTCTGACTATGTAGCCCTGGTTGACCTGATCCTCACAGAGAGGTACCTGTTTCAAAAAATAGGGCGGAGAGTGATTAAAGAAGACAATAAGCATCAACCTCTGGCCACTATGTGCACACACACACTCATATGCAGGTATAAGAGAGAGAGAGACAGAGGCGCGGAGAAATAGAGAGACAGAGAAAGAGAACTAAAAGATGCAACCAAATAGTAATATTCCCTTTACAATGAGCTGTCACTACAGTCTCTGTCCAAGGTAAGCATTAACCATCAGAATGTATTCTTAGGAGAGGATCAGATTGGAATTGATTAATCAGCTATAAAGAAAAAGACTTCACTGGAGGGATGGTTTGGTGGTTAAAGTGCTTGCCACATAAGTATGCGGACTAGAGTTCAAATTTCAAGGATGCACCTAAATACCAGATAGCCTAAGAGAGTTACCTGTCATTCCAGCTTCAGAAGGTAGAAATGAGAGTTGCAGAGAAAGCCTTGGGTTTAATGAGAGACTCTGCCTCACTGAATCAGGTGGAAGAGTGATTGAAGATGATTCCTGACACCAACCTAATTTTTGAGACAGGGTCTCTCACTGAACCGAAACTCACCAATTTAGCTCAACTGGCTGGCCAGTGACCTCTAGGGATTCTCCCTTTTCTAAATCCTCATCACTGGGATTACAGCGTATGCAACGATGCCTTTATTTTAAAAAAATGTGAGGCATCAGTAGGAGTAGAGGCCCTTGGTTCTGGGAAGGCCAGATGCCCCAGTGTAGGGGAATTTGAGGGAGGGAAGGTGGGAGTAGGTGGGTGGGTAAGGAAACACCCTCATATAAGCAGGGGGAGGGGAGGATGAGATATGGGGTTCCTGGGGGGGGGCGGGAAAGGGGATAACTTTTGAAATGTAAATAAAGAAAATATCAAATAAAAAAATTAAAAAACCTGTGAGTACTGTTGAGCTAAACTTAGGTTCTCATGCTTGCATAACCAGTACTATATCAATGAGTCACCTCCACAGCTCCATGTCTTTGCTTTTTATTATAAAAAGGTAAAGTATATAAGAGTTATACATAAAAATATCTTGCCTGATATTTCAGCTTTATCAAGTTGTGACATCACATAATTCAGATGATCTTTTAAAATTATTTATTTATTTATTTATTTATTTATTTATTTATTTATTTATATACAGCAGAGGGCTGCCTGGTCTGGCCTCAGTGGGAGAAGACAGGCCTAATCCTCAAGAGACTTGAGACCCCAGGGAGTGGGGGGGTTCTGGTGGAGGGGGACATCCTTTTGGAGACAGCAGGGAGGAGGAATGGTATGAGAAATTGTGGGAGGGGAGGTTGGGAGGGGATAGTGACTGAACTGTAAAAAAAAAAGGTTAAAAAAAGATTTATTTATTTGTGTGTATGAGTACACTGTAGCTGTCTTTAGACACACCAGAAGAGGGCATCGAATTTCATTACAGATGGTTGTGAGCAACCATGTGGTTGCTGGGAATTGAACTCAGGATCTCTGGAAGAGCAGTCAGTGATCTTGACTGCTGAGCCATCTCTTTTCCAGTTCCAGTTCATCTATCTATCTATCTATCTATCTATCTATCTATCTATCTATCTATCATTTTGTTGAGAGAGAGAGAGAGAGAGAGAGAGAGAGAGAGAGAGTGTGTGTGTGTGTGTGTGTGTGTGTGTGTATTTGTGTCTGTGAGTGCATGGGAGTGGAGATGGGAGGACAGAAGAGGGTGTTGGATACCCTGGAGCTAGAGTTACAGGACTTGTGAGCTACCTGACACTGGTTCTGGGAACTGAACACAGGTCCCCATAAGAGCAGGATGTACTCTTAGCTATTGAGTATTTCTCCAGTCCTTAGATATTTAGGCATTCTTAAAAGCAAAGAAAACAAAACAAATACAGTGGACATTTTAGAAGATGCCCAATGCCTGCCTGGTCTTATTCTCTTGATTCTGTCTCCAAGAATGTTCATATTATTAAAAAACGTTTATGTGTTGACCTATTGATAGTCTATTGAGTTGTTTTGTATATTTGGAGGATTCATAAGCAGGTGACCGCATGGTCCACATCCTTCCTGATTTTGATTTTGTCTCTTCCTCATTACAATCATGAGATGCTTCTACACAACAGCTGTAAACATGCAAAAATAAATGCTTAGCAAGCAACAGATAAGAGAGAGCTTCCTTAGCTGAATACAGGGTCAGTTACAGGAATGTTTTACTTAATCATGGAATATGAAAACAATGTTTTTGATAAATTTAAGAAGAAAATAAAGATAGCTCTAGGGTAGGAAGTTTAAACTTCCCTAAAAAGAAACACTGAAGCNACAGCTGTAAACATGCAAAAATAAATGCTTAGCAAGCAACAGATAAGAGAGAGCTTCCTTAGCTGAATACAGGGTCAGTTACAGGAATGTTTTACTTAATCATGGAATATGAAAACAATGTTTTTGATAAATTTAAGAAGAAAATAAAGATAGCTCTAGGGTAGGAAGTTTAAACTTCCCTAAAAAGAAACACTGAAGCTTTAAGTAGGATCTGTGAATGACACCTTATTATTTTTTTTAAAATTTTTTCTCTTTATTAGATATTTTCTTCATTTACATTTCAAGTGTTATCCAGAAATTTCCCCTTACCCTCCCCCATCCCCGCCCTGCTCCCCTACCTACCCCCTCCCACATAATGGCCCTGGCGTTCCCCTGTACTGGGGCATATAAAGTCTGTATGACCAAGGGGCCTCTCCTCCCAATGATGGCCAACTAGCCCATCTTCTTCCATATATGCAGCTAGAGACGTGAGCGCAGGGGGAACTAGTTAGTTCATGTTATTCTTCCACCTATAGGATTGAAGACCCCTTCAGCTCCTTGGGTACTTTCTCTAGCTCCTTCCTTGGGAGTCCTGTGTTCCAACTAATAGCTGACTGTGAGCAACCACTTCCGTGTTTGCCAGGCACTGGTATAGCCTCCTACGAGACAGCTATATCCTGGCCCTTTCAGCATTATCTTGCTGGCATATGCAATAGTGTTTATTTTGGTGGGTGATTATGGGAAGGATCCCTGGCAGCCGCCGTCACTGGTTGGTCCATCCTTTTGATTCAGCTTCACACATGATCTCTGTAACTCCTTAAATGTGTGCTTTGTTCTTAATTCTAGGAAGGGGCACAGAGACCACATTTTGAACTTCATTCTTCTTGAGATTCATGTGTTTAGTAAATTGTATCTTGGGTAGTCTAGGCTTCTGGGCTAGTATCCACATATCAGTGAGTACATGTTATGTGAGTTCTTTTGTGATTGGGTTACCTCACTCAGGATGACACCCTCCAGATCCNGAACAGTAGATTCCAGAGTACTGTTAGACACACAGACAGCCTAGGTGTATGTTCAGTGATAGACTGTGTCTCAAAAAACAAGATAGAGGGGCTGGAGAGATGGCATTTTTTGCTTTTGCAGGGGACTCAGCACCCACATTGTGTTCATAACCATCTGATTTCTGTAAAAAGTCACCGTAGCTTTTATGTATATATCAGTCACACACACACACACACACACGCACACACACACACATACTACATAGTGTCTGATGAATGATACCTAAGGTTGACTCCTGGCCTCCACATGCATGTAGACAAATATGCAACTCCAATGCATGTACCAGTCAGCACACACATATGAACACTAATAACTAATAAAATTATGTAAATTAAAAATAAGATGATGAGTGATAGAAGAAGACATCTGATTTCACCTCTGGCCTCCATGTGCACACATGTATATGTATGTGCCTGCACTCACATATGAACATGAATACCTGCACTCACATATGAACATGAATGCATACAGAATAAAACAAAGATACCTCTTGTTCCTTTCCTCATGCAATGAGAAACAAAAAGAGAAAATCCTATAAATCTTGGAAAGGTCAAAGCTACCATCATTCAGCTAAGAAAATTCTAATTTATAGAGTTAATTTTCGAATTCTTTAATGACTCTTGTAGGATTAACCAAAAAAGACAGTATTCTCACTTTTCATATATATATACATATATATATATATATATTTACTTATACATATAAACACACACACATATACACATATGTATGTATGCCATATATGACATCTATATAGAAATTGTCTATATGGATATATGTTTAAAACCAGTCTCTTCAATTCTTTTCCTCATTTTTTTTATTTGTGTATAAATTCTTTAAAAACCACAGAACATTTTTTTCTGTCTTACATTTGTCAGTGTAGAAGAGAAATCCTGATAGTCATACAAGAAAACATTACCGTCTTCCTTCTCCTGCCTTTCCAGCTCCGAGATGCCAAGCACAGACCTTGATGCCAAGTTCTGGGCATTGAACTCAGGTCCTCATGCTTGTGAGGCCAGCAGATGACCAACTGAGCTTCACTCTGGTCCAGACACAGCAAGCTTCTTCAGAGACCCCATTTTCCCCATTAGTCTCACCCATTGGCCAGAGCATTGGCCAGGTCCTACCTGCAGCAATTACAGATGAGGTATTCAAATGGATTCCTATTTGTTTCTGCATTTATTATTGGAGTCCATCTGGAAAGAAAATCAAGTGGACTTTCTGAAGGGTTATCTTTGTCAACTTGATCTAGCATAGAATCACCTTTGTAGAGAAACTCGGTGAAGGACTATCTAGATCAGGTTTGGGCTGTGGGGCTTCTCTATGGGGGATTGTCTGGATTGCTTTAATTGACATTGAAAAACCTGGTAGTGGGTGGCACTGTTTCCTGGCAGTGGGCCCTGGAATGTACAGGAGCAGACAGAGTGAGCTGAGCTCCTTCTCTCTGCTCTTGATTCTGAGTGTGCCTTGGCTCAGTGCTTCAAGTCCTGCTTGTGTGACGTCTCAGAAATGATAGGGTGTAACCTGGATTTATGAGCTGTAAACTCTTCTCTTTTCAGCTCCTTTTTGTTAAGAGATTTTATCACGGTGAAGGAAATGAAACTAGGATAGGATGTTCCTTTTTAGAGCCCCACCAAAAAACTTTAGTTCTGCAGAGTAAATGTTGGGGGATGGAAGTCACAGAGTTCTCACACAATCCATGTCCTGTCTGAAACACTCTCAGTCTGGAAGATCTATTGGAGTGCAGATCTTTTAATTTTTCTTTTTAAAAAGATTTATTTTATTTCATTTATTTTATTTTATTTATTTTACCGCAGGAGACATAGCTCAGCGGTCAAGAGCACCTACAGCTTTTCCAGACATGCTGAATGTAGCTTACAGGTGCCTGTGACTGCAGCTCTAGGGAATGTGACTCCATCTCTGGTTTCTGCAGACATCTGCACTCATGTGCTCACATGTACATGCAAACACAAAGACACATACCCACATAAAAACACACAAGTAAAGATAAATCACTTTGAAAAATTTAAAGTGTGTGAATGAGTGTTGTGTGCATGTAAAGGTAGGTTCTCATGGAGGCCAGTGTTGTAGCGGGCTTCCCTAGAACTGGAGTTACAAGTGGGTGTGACCTGACCAATACTGATGCAGATATTCACACACAACCACCGGACTGAGCCCAGGGACCCCAATGGAAGAGCTAGGGGAAGGACTGAGGAGCTGAAGGGGATTGCGACCCCATAAGAAGAGCAATATTAACTAACTGGACCACCTAGAACTCCTTGGGAGTAAACCACCAACCAAAGACTATATGTGGAGGGAGCCAGGACTCCAGATACATATGTAGCAGAGGATGGCCTTATCTGACATCAGTGGGAGGGGAGGGAGGCTTAATGCCACAATGTAGGGGGATGCTAGAGGGGTTAAGTGGGAGTGGGAGAATGGGTGAAGGAACACCCTCATAGAGGCAAAGGGGATGGGGGAGAGGGACATTGGATGGGAGGAGTTGTGGAGGAATAACGAGGAAGGGGGATATTATTTGAAATGTAAACAAATAAAATGATTAGTGAAAAAATCAAGTGGGTGTGAACTTCCTGAAGTAGATGCTGGTAACTGAATATGGATCCTCCACAAAAGCAGTAAGTGCTTTTACTCATGAGCCATCTCTACAGCTCCAATAGATTCTTCTTCTAAGTGATGGGCTCAAGTGGTCATAGAGCTACCACCCAAAGGCAGCTTCTACTGGGGTTCTCTTTTGGTGTTGTAAATTCTATAGGATTGAACACATGTGTATTTGCACATTTTCATCATTCCACAACACAGAATGAGTTTGCAACTCAATAGCCTTCCATGAATCACCTACTCACAAGGAGATTTACAAAATTCTCTAGCAGGATTATAAAACCAACTTGACAAGTAGATTGTTGGGATATGCTAAAGATGCCCTAGGCAGAGTGGAAAACAGGGAGGGAAGCTCTTTATTTTATAATTTTTAAAAAGGATTTACTTTCATTTTAAAATTATGTGTATGTGTAAATATAGGTGCCTCCAGAGCCCAAAGAGGGCATAGGATCCCCCTGGGGCTGGAGTTACTGGTGGTTGTGAGCTAATGGACATGGGTGAGGGAACCAAACTCACATCCTCTGTATGTGTAGCAAGTGCTTATCACCATGGAACCAATTTCCTAGCTCCCCAGGTTGTTGGAGTTTTAGTCTCTCCAGAGTGATTAATTGATCTGTTTGATTCCACATACTGAGATTTGACACAAAAGCACATTTTCTCTTTAAAAGCTAAACAGAGGCCAAGAATTTGAAAGAGAGCAAGGAGAGGTATATAGGAGGGTTGAAAGGGAAGCGGGAGAATCATAAAGTTATAGTATAGTCTCAAAAAAGAAAAGAAATAATAAACAAATCAAAAGAAAAAGTCTAGGGCTGAGGAGATGGCTCAGTTGCTAAAACACTTGCCGAGCAAACAGAAAGACTTGAATTCTGGTCCCTAATACCCAGGTAAAAGTCAGGTGATGCTGAAGCACGATGGAACACTAGAGTAAGCCCAACACTGAGGGTGGGGGGCAGAGATAGATGGAGTTATGAAGCTTATTGTTCAGCCATTCTAACCAGCTAATGAGTGCCAGGTTGAGTGAAAGACCCTTCTCAAAAAAACAAGATAGAGGGCAACTTAGAAAAACAATTGATTTTGACCTTTGGCTTCCATATACCCACATGCACATCTGCACACATCTGCACACAAAAATGGATATACACTCACACACCACACACACAGATACATACATATTCACCCTCACACACATACACCATGCACATACAGAGCACACATTATACATATAGCATACATCCATATAGCACACACATTCACTCCCCAACATATGCACACATATCACATAGCACACACACATACATACATCTACATATCCACAGGATGTACACAGCAATACACATATAGCACATACACATACATACACATTATACACTTATATATGCATATACACACAGCACACAGGACACATTAACATATGGGTCCACACACATCATCTGAAAGAAAAATTGTACAAGAGTGAATGAGGTGGAGAACTATGAGTGATGGACACTCATGAAAACATTCTGCAAATTTTGTTTGGGTTTTCTTAGCAGTGGAGCCTGAGACAAGTATCTGGACATCAGTAATTTATCTAAGAGGAGAGTGTACAACATACCAGTGGAAGTGGGAGAAAATCAAGAGGACCAGGAAGGGAAAGAAAGGACAGCAGGACAAGAACATGGGTAGGCTTGTGATTATTATGTGGGCAGCTAGGACTCAGATAATAGCTAAAAGTCTCTGAGAGGTACTGTAGAACGTGTCTCTGAGCTATGCTACATGTTGAAGTTTGACTTAAGTGAGATACAACTTAGTATTCAGTTCTAAATTCAAACTGTTTGTGGAGGACATTTTCTGTGGTCCGCCCCAGTGGAAGAAGGGGAAGTCTATCAAAATGTGTTTTTCTTATGGCCTTGGAGATTAACAAAGTTCCATCTAAACATGTCTGGATAGTGCAGGATGTGGATGAACATTTCAGGCTTTAATCACCTCTTTGTCTTTCTTGGTGCCTGGCCACATGCTATGATTTTCTGTTCTACACCAAGTCACCCATTGGCATAAACACAACAATGGCCAATGCTATGTATTGTAAATAAAAAAAGAAACCCATCACTTAGCAACATAGACAAAGACCCATGGTTTTGGTTTTTGGAGACAGGGTTTCTCTGTGTAGCCCTGGCTGTCCTGGAACTCACTTTGTAGACCAGGCTGGCCTTGAACTCAGAAATCTGCCTGCCTCTGCCTGGGATTAAGTGCTGGGATTAAAGGCGTGCACCACCACCGCCTGGCTCATTTTTGTTTTTGTTTTTGCTTTTTGGTGCAGATATAATCTCACAGTGGCTGAGGCTGCACAAAATCTTGCATCCCAACAGCCAGCTATGGATCAGGGGAGAGCTCACAGGATCCTTTCTCTCCCTGTTAAATTATTGGCTACTGATGGATTTTAGGAGAGGGATAACCATTGTTTTCACTTGATGATCCTACCAGACTCAGCTGGAGAGTTTGGAACCCATGGTCAGACAGATGGCCCTGGTTAAATTCAGTGGGTCAAGAACCAAACAAGAGGTCATAAATGGAGGAAAGAAGAGGTAAGAAAGAGAGAGATTCAGGCAATAATCAGAATGTTTATTTATACTTACATTTATAATACATATGTATACAGTTGTTAATGAGCAAGTTCAATAAAAATTATAAATCCTCCAAAAAATTTGGGAGGTCTATAACATTGAGGCTCACCATGTCCACCAAGGGGTAGAGATGGAGTCAGAGTATTAACACAATAATTTCAGATCATGACTAATAGATAAGGAATTTGAACTCTTTTGCTTTTAGCCTATAGGTTGAGCTCCTGAAATCAGAGAAGGGTCCCATAGAAAGGCGTGCAGGGTAGATGAATGAAAATTTAGTAGGTGTGAGTACTCAGGATTAATTGCACATGGCAATATGTGGTCTGAACTCAGAAAGGAAGACAGAGGAGATGAAAGGAACCCATTTAAGGACCTGTATACATCTCCTGTATGTTCACTTCATTAAACATCAAAGGTGGACCAGAGCCACAACCACTAACCCAAAGAGAACCTGCAGACATCAGAAGACTATACAGCAATGGTCCAGGAGACAAGCTGGACCCAGGAGCAATGCAGGAGACAAGCTACCTGCCAGAGAAAAGTCTTACAGATCTTCTCAAGGTTATCAACGGTCCAGACAAGTAGAATAAACTGGTATAGCTATGGGTGAAGTTCTGCCATCTGGCAGGGTTTTGGGACTGTGGAGATGGTGGAGGGAGTTGGCCATCACTTGCTAGGGCAGGAAGTTGCAAGCTTTTTGCAGATCCAGAATTTCTTGTTAGTACATTTGGTGTCATTCCAGCCGTCATCTCTGAACTCTGCACAGTCTTCCTCTCCCAGGTTGTTAGGTTCTCCTTTATTCCAGTACTTCATGAAACTGCAAAGACAAGGAGACATGAGATTCTGTCGCAGACAGAGTCTGTAAGCCATGGAAAGCACAGTGAGCTGTGTTCCTCTGTGGCTTCTGCTGTAGTTCCTGTCTTAAGCCCCTGCCCTGGCTTCCCTCAGTGATGGAGTGTGACCGGGGAGTTGTAAGAGGAAATAAACCTGCTCCTCCCCACACTGCTTTTGGTCATGGAGTTTACCACATCAGTACAAGGCAAGCCAGGAAAGAGCACCTAGAACACTAACACACTTTAAAATGCCCCCATCTAAGCCTCCTTGACTCACGTCATCTATTTCTTTCCTTGATGCTTCAACCAAAGCTTTTGTGCAAATCTCCTGATCCCTTCACATCTAGAGGTCAGGTTCTTGATCTCCTGCCTCAAGTGGTGATATAAATTCCTTCTTTTTGGAACTTTGAGTACAACAAGCTCTGGGCATATTCTTTTCTTTTTGTGGAGTGTGTGTGTGTGTGTGTGTGTGTGTGTGTGTGTGTGTACACGTGTGGGTTTATTTGTCCCTGAATGTGCAGGCGCATCCATGGATTTGTGAGTATAGGTTCATGCAGAGCTACAGGTGGTTGGTGAGCTAATTGATGTGAGAACTAAGAACCAAACTTGTGTCATCTGGAAGTTTCAGGTTTTTTGCAGATCCGGAATTAAGGACTCCTAGGTTCTTAACCACTGAGCAATCTCTCCAATTCCACCTACAAGTTATATTGTTAATGGCAACAGTAATTTTTGATCTCTGTGTGATCATGTATGTGTGGTTGTGTGTGTGTGTGTACATATGCATGTGGGAGTCATAAAAACTTTAGCTATTGTGCCTCAGGACATTCTCCACCTTGATTGGAATTTGCTATTTGGCCAGGCTGGCTGTCCAGCAAGCCCTAGGAAGCCTTCTGTCTCAGCTCTTCCAGTTCATGGATTACAAGTGCATGCCACCACAACACCAGTTGTTCTTACATGGGTTCTGGACATGCACTTTACCAATGAGTCATTTCCCAGTCTTGGATTTCATATATAGTCATTCCCATTTTATGTCCCTCAGACATGTCTGCAAGCCTTTCCTGAAGTTCTAATGATGAGATCTCAGGAGCAATCTGCCATCCTATCTGGTGCCTCGATGACCAGAGAGAGGAGATGAGTCCCAGGAGTACCTCAAGTCAGAGCTCTATCACACTCTGTAGGGTGTTTCCTTCTTCTAGTACTTACCTGAGAGTCAGAGGTGAACCATCTACCCAGTACCATGTAGATTCCTTGCTCATGTCAATGAGCCCCATCCAAGTGTAGCCTCTCTTCTTAGAAGTTTGTTGTAGAAACTTCTAGAAAAATAGAAGATGAAGCGTCAGAAGGGAGCTCTAACTCCCTCTTTTAACCAGTGTTTCCCTAAACTCTTGGTGGGAAGTTCTGTCTATAATTTGATGTTTAGCTTTATACCTTATAAGGCCATGAACACCATGAATTCTGAGACTTTCTATACCTGTGTCCTATGGGCAGATGTGTTCTCTCTAGTACATAGTATGTGCACACTTGGTAATGTCATATACTTGTCTGTCTGAAAGTTATGTATATGTCCACATGAATTTACTCATCATTGGAATTGGTTGGCTGCACCAGATCAAACAAGCTAATGATTATTGAGTGTGTTGGTGACCTCTGTTCAGCCTGAATTGTCTCACTGGTGCTTAAAATCTGCAAGGCTGGTACTATTTATACTAGGGGAATTAGCAAAAGACATACATCAGGATTTTCTTTTTAAACCAACAGAGGAAGTTGTTCAGTGCTGGCCATATATTTTAAGTCTTCCTCCTAAAGCACCAATCACATTAAAATCTATAGTAGCAAGAGTGAGGAGATGGCTGAGTCAATTAAGTGTGTGCCACACAAGCCTGAGGACCTGAGCCTGACCCCTAGTAATCATGTGAAAAAGCCATCTGTGATGGTGGACATTTGTAATTCCAGCATGGGGGAGCCAGAGACAGAAGGATCCCTGGGTCTTGATGGCCAGTCAGCTTAGCCTAAATGGTGAGCTCCAGGTTAATGAGAAACCATACCTTAAACAAACAGTGGACAGCATCTGAGGGATAACACTCAAGGCTGACTTCTGGCTGGCACACACACACACAGATGTGCAAGTGCACATGCATATGTGTACATCAGAGGACAATTTTAGGTGTGGATACTCACCTTCTACCTTTTTGAGGCAGGGTCTCTTGTTATTACTGTGTATGCCATCAGAAATGCCCACCAACATTCATAGTACCTTTTTTCTCTACCTCCCATTTTACCATAGGAACATTGGGATCACAGATGTGTGTCCTCATGCTGGGATTTGTGTGGGTTTGCGGGGTCCAAAGTCAGGTCCTCATGTTTGCTGGCAAGTGCTTTACCCACTGAACCTCCTCTCCAGCCCTAAAGTGTCTTTTTGCAAGTGCTCTGGTCTCATTCATAACCTTATCTTCCCTGTTCAGGCAAGCAGCCTCTTTTCCAGAACATTGTATCCAACCAAACACCTCTCCTCCCTTTAGTCAATGGCCTTGATGTATCCTTAGCTGAGGACTGGGCCTCACCAGGCATACCTGCTCGTCATCACTCTTGATGACCACAAGTTGAGCCCCCACATTGTGGCAGGCAGTGGCAGAATCATTCCAGGACTTCTGGGCCACAGAGAAGAAGTAGCAGCTTCCTTGAAAGTGTGTCCAGTCCCAGGGGCAGGAGCGGCACAGGCGATCTGTTGGGGAGGTCAGGTCAGGTTAGGATGGACCCATCTTCAGCCTTCAAGCCCTCCAGAATAAATCCATCCCTTGACATAGCACATCCCTTACTCCATGTCTTGAGTTCCTTCTATACCCAGGAGAACCCAGGAGTCCTAGTCTGATCCTTTCCAGACTGGAAGAAGTTTGGTCTTAGAGTTTGGAATAGAGGCCAGGAGGCTGGTTTAACTGAGTACCTACCACGTGCATACTCCTGTGAACACCCAGCACCTAATGTGTACACAATCTCTGTGAACACTGAGTGTCTAACATGTGCATACCCCTGTGAACTTTGAGAGCTTACTGTGAACATACTCTTGTGAACATTGAGTGCCTATTCTGTCCAGGCTCCTGTGTCTATTGAGTGTTTATTTTGTACATAATCCCTATGAATACTGACTGTCTATTGTGTACATGGACTCTAGTCAAACACTAGTGAGATGCCTTCCTCAGTATTACCCTGCATGTCCATCCCACAGGTGAGGAACATGAGGCTTAGTGAAGAGGAATTATTTAAGCAAAATGACTCTCTGTGTAAGCCTTTTCAGGGTGTGAGAGCCTTCACTTCCAGTCACTTACCTACGCCAGCTTTCAACTGTGTCAGTTCCTGGTAGACATTCTTCTGATTGTTCTCCTCCTGAGAACTGGGTATTTTGTAGACTGGGCCAAGAAAATATAGTTACTGCAGTTATTAAATGCTTACTGTGTTTTTTGGTCTATACTGGGTCCCCAGGACCAAGATATCCTTTGTCATCTTCCCCCTTTTCTACCCCCCTTCTCCTCTCCTTCTTATTCCTTCCTCTTTCCCCCTTTCTCTCTCTCCTCTCTCTCTCTTAGATATTCTCATATAGTTCAGACTACATCAAAATTTTTATGTAGCTGCCTCTATGAACCTTTCCTGCCTCTGCTTCCTGAGTGCTGGGATTATTTACACCCAGTTTTATGCAGTGCTTGGGATGGAGCACAGTATTTTGAGCTTGTGAGGTAAGTATTCTACCACTTGAACAATGTGTACAGTCTAGCATCATTTTCAAAACCCAAGGTCTTACTTAGTCCTATTTAATGAGGAAGAGATCTAATAGCCAAAGAAAATTGGATGTCTAAGGCAAGTGAATCCAGTGTCTCTGTGCAGAACTCCTCTATTCAAAGGACCATGAAGACACAGTCTCAGTCAGTTGCTCCTCTGTTCTGAATCTCTTGTTTGAAGAGCCAGACTTAGGAGCCCCAAACATCAATTCTTCCTGACCTTTGACAAGGATGACCAGCAGCAGCACAGAGAAAACAGTGAGGAAGAGCACCTGCAGTGCCAAGGGGACATGGCTGTGGACCAGGTACCCTGTGGGAGAGAAGGATGAAATTTTAGCACCTCAGCATTCCTGACTCATTGTGGCCCCAGTCAGGCAATCCATCTCTTACTCCCAAGGTACAGAATTTCAGATCCTAACTGCTACAGTTCCCAGGGTTCCAGATTCAAGATCTGAGCTTCCGATTCTCTGAACATCAGTGGCCTGAGTTCCAACCTCCACCCCCCCAATGTCCTCCACCCCCACCCCCAGAAACCAAGTTTATGTCTGGAGCTGACCACTCCATAGTCCCTCATCCTGTTTTGCCTGTGAAGCTACTGAATCCAGAATTTGGTTGGAAGCCAAAGCCTTTGATGGAGTGCCTGGTGTGGCTGGATGTCAGCAGTTCTTCATCTAAGTGAATAGAGCGTCAGTCATATATAGGGTAGTCGGAGACAACCACTGCTCTATTTGTGCCCCTTCCCCAAGCTCCCAGAGCAGCAGCTCAGTCTTACCCAGAGGGCCAAGCTGCTTCTTCCCCATTTCCTTAGAATCACTCATGTTTCACAGCCACTTCTCAGTGCCAGAATCTGACAGAGACTACAGCTTTTATTTGCCACCTCCTTGAATCTTACTTAGGAAGAGAAATTGAGAAGTGAGTAATGACACCGGAAGAGTGAGAGGGAGGGGGCTGAGCATCTGACACACCAGACAGGAGATACATTTTCCAGTAATTTCAGAGAGGAGTGAGAGGGCCTGGACTTCACAGAAGAAATAGATGGTTCACTTCCAGTATGGTCAGCTCTGGAATGTCTTCTATAAAAATCAGTAACTTGTAAAATCAAGTGACTTTTGGGTCTTTTTCAGTTATGATGGCGTGTGGAAGAGCAACACCATATCTTGTCAGAAACACCACTCTTTTTCATCTTGGTTTACTGATGGCATCACTCATGGGGATTTCTTTCTCTTTTTTTCTCTGTTTTTGAGACAAGATTTTATGTAGCTCCGGCTGGCATCAAACTTGACATGTAGCAGGAATGACTTGAACTGCCTCATCCCTTCACCTCCTGAGTTAGCTGGGGCTAACTGAGCCACATTGCCATCTCCCATTTTTTATTTCCAGGCATTCATTAAATTATACAAGTCACTTCCTTCTGGTACACCACTCAACTAGGGGAAGATCAGGTGTTTCAGCCTCCCCTAACCCCAACCCAGAGATGGACTGAATCCCAGGAGATCTGTCATAACCAGACTCACAGGTAAGACCCTCACCCCAATATATGGCCTAACTGGAACCCCCAAAGGGCCCAGCAGATGCAGGACATATCCATCCTATGGGAGACGCATCTTCCTTATGGTCCACAACAAAGGCAGACTGGGTGCTCCAGCTCACCTGTCCATACCCAGAAACAGCCTGACTCCTAGGAGGTCTAGCATAACCAGGGTCACAGAAAGCCTGCCTAACTAGGGACACAGGAGGTCCTCCTAGCCAGAGACAGCAGTGTTTGCCTCCCAGAAGGCCTGCTCTAACCCAGCTCACAGAGTTCTACTTTCCTACAAGGAGGGACAAACTCCAGTCCCTGTCAGAGACAGCGAGGCTAGTTAACATTAGAGATAACCAGATGGTGAGAGGCAAGTACAAGAATATGGGCAACAGAAACCAATGCCACTTGGCACCATCAGAACCCTGTTCTACTACCACAGCAAGCCCTGGATATCTTAATAAATCCGAAAAGCAAGACTTAGACCTAAAATCCCATCTAATGAAGATGATAGAGCCCTTTAAGGAAGATATAAAGAACTTCCTTAAAAAAAGATAGAGGTGAACACAGGTAATCAGGCAGACCCTCAAAGAGAAAACAAATAAGTCCCTTAAAGAAATACTGGAAAACACAATCAAACAGGTGAAGAAATTGAACAAAACCACCTTGGATCTAAAAATGGAAATAGAAACAATAAAGAAATCACAAAGGGAGGCAACCCTGGAGATGGAAAATTTAGAAAAGAGAACAGGAGTTATCAGATATAAGCATCACCAACAGAATACAAGGAATAGAAGAGAGACTCTCAGGTGTAGAAGATATCATGGAAAATATTGACACAAAAGTCAAAGAAAATACAAAGTGCAAAAAGCTTCTAACCCAAAACATTCAGGAGATTTAGGATACAATGAAAAGATCAAACCTAAGAATAATAGGAATGAATATAAGAGAGTGAAGTTTTCCAGTTCAAAGGGCCAGAAAACATCTTCAACAAAATCATAGAAGAAAACTTCCCTAACCTGAAGAAAGAGATGGCTATAAGTGTATAAGAGTCCTACAGAACACCTAATAGATTGGACCAGAAAAGAAAATCCTCCTGTCACATAATCAAAATACCAAATGCACAGGACAAAGAAAGCATATTACAAGCAGTAATGGAAAAAGGCCAAGTAACACAAAAATGCAGACCTATCAGAATTACACCAGACTTTGCGACAGAGACTCTAAAAGCCAGATATTGGACAGATGTCATGCAGACCCTAAGAGAACACAAATGCCAGCCCAGGCTACTATAACCAGCAAAACTCTCAATCACCAAGGATGGAGAAACCAAGATAGTCTATGACAAAAACAAATTTAAACAATATCTATCCACTAATCCAGCCCCACAGAGGATACTAGAAGGAAAGCACCAACACAAGGAGGGAAACTACACACAAGAAAAACCAAGAAATTAATCATCTCATAACAAACCCAGAAGAAGAGAACCACATAAACATAATTCCACCTGTAACAACAAAAATAACAGGAATCAACAATTATTGGTTTTTAATCCTTCTCAACATCAATGGACTCAATTCCTCAATAAAAAGACATAGCTAACAGACTGGGTATGTAAACAGGACCCAACATTTTGCTGCATACAGGAAACACACCTCAGTGATAAAGACAGACACTACCTCAGAGTAAAAGGTTGGAAAAAGTTTCCAAGCAAATGGTTCCAAGAAAAAAGCTGGAGTAGCCATTCTAATATCCAATAAAATAGTCTTCCACCCCAAAGTTGTCAAAAGAACACTTCATACTCATCAAAGGAAAAATCCATCAAGATCCTAAACATCTCTGCCCCAAGTGCAAGGGGCTCCAACATTTGTAAAAGAAACATTACTAAAGCTCAAAGCACACATTAAATCTCACACAGTAACAGTGGGAGACTTCAACACTCCACTCTCACCAATGGACAAGTCATTGAAAAATAAACTAAGTGGAGACACAGTGAAACTAACAGAAGTTATGAACCAAATGTATTTAACAGATATGTACAGGACATTTTACCCTAAAACAAAAGAAGATACCTTGTCAGCGTCTTATGGTACCTTCTCCAAAACTGACTATATAATCAGACACAAAACGAGCCTCAACCAATACAAGACAATTGAAATAATCCCAGGCATCCTATCAGATCACTACAGACTAAGGCTGGTTTTCAATAACAACAAAAACAACAGAGTTCACATACCCATTGAAATTGAACTACTCTCTACTCAACGATAACTTGGTCAGGGAAGAATTAAAGAAAGAAATTAAAAACTTTATAGAATTTAATGAGAATGAAGTCACAGCATACCCAAACTTCTGGGACACAATGAAGGCAGTGTTAAGAGGAAAATTCATAATACTAAGTGACTTCATAAAGAAATTAGAGAGATCCTATACTAGCAACTTAACAGCATAACTAAATACTCTGGAACAAAAGAATGCAAACACTCTGAAGAGGAATAGATGGCAGGAAATAGTCATATTTAGGGCTGTAATCAACCAATTAGAAACAAAGAGAATGAAACAACGAATCAATAAAATCAAGAGTTGATTCTTTGAGAATATTAACAAGATAGACAAACCCTTAGCCAAATTAACTAAAAGGCACAGAAACAGACGAACAGAATCAGACATGAAAAGGGAAACATAACAACAGAAACTGAGAAAATTTAAAAAATCATCAGGTCTTACTACAAAAGCCTGTACTCAACAAATGTGGAAAATCTAGATGAAATGGATGATTTTTCTAGACAGACACAATGTACCAAAGTTAAATCAGGGTCAGATGAACTATCTAAACAGTCCCACCACCCCTAAAGAAATAGAAACAGTCATTAAAAGTCTCCCAACCAAAAATAAATCCAGGACCAGTGTAGCAGGAACAGGCCACCTCTATGTAAACACAGGGAGCTCTTGGAGATGCAAAACCATCTCCTGCAGGAGGACCTAATTGAGGACTGCTTGAGAGACCAAGGATTGCTGGCACAGACAATGCCAGCCAATTGGGAACTGCTGTTGAGTAGAGACGCTTTCTTGGAACCAATGGGGAGTGGTTGGAGGGTATTAAAGGAGATTGGAGCAATGTTTAGATGAGCTTGCTGTGGTGTTTCTCACCTGTTTCCATAGTCTGTGTCTTTGACTTCGAACTACTTCACCTCCAACCCCCAAGGGCAGGTGGTGTCAGGTGGTGAGTAGTCCAGAGCACAGGCAACATCGGGAGCCCAACATGGTCAATGGATTACTTCATCGTCCTCATTTTCTGGCTGCTTGCTGAACCTCCTTTTCTGGGGGCTTATTTTAGCCTGTTGCTACAAGGACTGTGGTCGTGGTTTGACCTAATCTGCTCTTCTCACGCACGGTGCTGCTGTCGTGCCCCCTTCAGTTGCTTCTTTGGTCAGTTGGCCTTTTAGTGTTTTATGTTGTGGGTCCCAAGAAGGTGAGTGCACAGACCTCACTTCTGTCTTTTCTGTCTGTTTGTCCCAGTGACCTTTGTACTCTCACTTTTGGTCTCAGTTTGAGGGTAAGTGTGTAGTGGCCATCTTTTCTGTCTTTTTTGTCTTTGCTCATTTTCACTTTTGGTCTGAATTCATCCAAGTACCTGATGTAGGAGCTGTTTCCCAGGCAGTGGTATCAGGGATCCGCTCCCAAGTGCCTTTTCCTTCCAGGGGACACTGTGTAAGCATAAGGCCTTTCAGCTATACCTGAGGGAGTCCCTGCTTGGTACATGACTTTTGTTGCTTTCTCTGTCATGTATGTCATATCTGTTCCTCATTTGTTTCCTTTGTGCTCATTGTCATGGGTTCCCTCCCCTCCATCATCAAGGAACCCCAAATTAGGGCTCTGAAAACCCTTCTGGTTAAGACTCATGATCTGGACCAATTTTGGGAGGAGGCTGCTATTCTGGTTCCCTGGATATTTCTGGAGAACATATGGGACCATGGCCTCTAGATATGTGTTTTCTTCCTTGCTCACAACCTCGAGGGACAGTATGAGATTACCCCTCCCTTGTTCGTTGTCCCCATCCTCCTTGCAGTCATTGCCAATCTTAAGAATTCTTCCCCAGAGGACGTGGTGGCTGCCATAACAAACACTGCCAGGATCAAACTAGTACTCACCTTTCCATTACTGCCTCCATCTCACTTTCTCCAAGAAAACAGGTTGAATTTAGCAATGAGGATGAGTGCACCTCTACTTCAGCTCTCTTGCCATCAGGTTCCAAGGGCTCCTCTAGCCCTGCTGTCTCAGTTCCCTCACTCACTAGCCCTTCTGCTCCCACCCCATCAGAGGTATACTTAGCTTTCCCCTGGTGTGATTTAGGGGGACTTTGCCTCCCAGTGATCACTCCTGCTGTGGTCACTTCTGCAATGCCTGTCCCTCATGCTGGACTGCCTCTTCCCTGGGAGCCTCATTCTCCTCAGGTATATCATGATACTTTCTCTGTCAATCTTGACCTTGATGCAGTGACTAGGGCCTGGATCTCAACTCTTCTGGCAGAGATGGCACTATTCAGAAAAGCTGTCAATGATTCTGGCCCAGATTCCCCCTATTTTGAACAAGTAGTGAAGCAATGAGCCATATACTTACAGATCTATTACAATTGGTATAATCTCCTTAAAGTGGTGCCCAACCCCACTGTGTTTCTTAATTGGAGGTCTGCATATCATGACTTGGTTGAGAATCAGGCTAGGATTAATTTGGAATATAACCTTAATGCTACTTTTGATATGCTTACTGGCCATGTTTCATACATTAACCCTGTCACTCAGGCCACTATTGGACTGCATGCTTACTTTAACTAGGTTGCTGATCTTGCCTTTAAGACCCTTAAGGCCTGCACTCCTTGAGATCCCTCTGCTTACTTTTACAGTCTTTCCTAGCAGTCTGTGGAGTCCTCCATGGACTTCCTGTTCCATGTGACCAAGGTAGTGGAAAGGTGGGTCTATGCTGGCCCAAGAAGAGACATGATCATCAAGCAGCTTGCATGGGAGGGTTTTAACGCTCCCACTTGCAATGCTGTGGCAGCTGTAAGGAATGATGATATTCATAAATAGGTTGTTGCCACTTGTGATTTGGACCCTGGTGCAGTCCCCATTGCAGCCCTGACTGCCTCCATTAATGCCTTGGTTATGGAGCATGTACAGAGGATACACCCTCCTCCTGAAGGGCTCCTGATC
Source organism: Mus minutoides (assembly GCA_902729485.2). Lineage (NCBI taxonomy): Eukaryota > Metazoa > Chordata > Mammalia > Rodentia > Muridae > Mus > Mus minutoides. The sequence goes on from LR750694.1 coordinate 161,672, forward strand.
CTATTGGGGCTGTGGCAAGCCTGATCACCTCAGACTGGACTGCTCCTCAGCTTGGCCCAAGTCCTTGTTAAGGTTTCTATTGAGCTAAGGATTGTTGTTCTCAAAAGCAGAAAGACAATTTAAACTCCAAAAGGGGGTACACCTCAGCCCCACCAGTAAGAGGGACCCCTGCTTAGCTAGGAGTCTTTTGGACCTTGCCTGTATTTCCTCACTTCCTGATGATGACTGTACAATTAGACAGTATACCCCTTAAAGGGTTGGTTAACCCAGGATAGATGTCACTATAATAACAAAAAATGAATCATGGATATTCCCTCATTGGAGATTCTAGTCTGGTCCCTCCATTATGGGAGCTGGAGGCCAACTGACCACCAAAATGACTACTCAAAACTATCTGTTGGCAGGACTTGGATGGCAAACAGGGAACTTTTATACCTGTTGTGGCTGATGTTCTCTGAAACCTTTGGGGAAGATATATTTTGGAAGACATGGGTGCTGTCCTTACTACAGATGATTGTACCTTTTTTTTTTTTTTTTTTTGATGATGTTATACAATGTGACCAACTAGACTGAACAGGTCACAAAGTCAGAGATCACCCCTAATTCTAATGGCCACTGTCCACCAAACACCAGTACCTGACCCTATACTGTTGGCTTGGCTGTCTGAAGCTAATATCTGGGTGGACCAGTGGCCCATTTTGGAACCTAAGCTTTCTGCTCTCAAGGAATTGGTCTTGGAACAATTAATTAAGTTTGGGTCATTTGGCACTCTCGACCAGCAGACATAATATTCTCATTTTTGTTTTTTTTTTATAAGAAATCAAGAAAATATAGGCTTCTATAGGATCTGAGAACCATTAATGAGCACATGGAAAAAAATAGGAACCACTCAAGTAGGACTGCTTCATCCTAGTGCATCCTACCCAAGTACCATCTGGTAATCCTAGATATTAAGGATTGCTTTTTCCAGAATCCCTTTGGCTCCCAGTATGGGAGCCAAATGTGAATAAACCAGAATGTTACACTAGCAATTTCACCTGTTTCCTCAGAATTTGCATGAACTCTTGCCGTAATTGCCTATGTCAAAATGTAGACATCTTGCAAGGTCCTGTTCAATGTGCACACGTCTTGCACCATGGGGTCCTCTTGGAAGATCAGGAGTTAAATCTAGAGGTCTACTCTCCAATGCAATCTGGCAAATGGATGTCATCCATTACCCAGCCTCTGGTAATCTTAGGTATGTACATGTTGTGGTAGATACTTGCTTGGCCTTTGTATATGCAGTGGCCATGATAGGTTAAAAGGCCTCTCATGCTATTAAGGCAGTGAAATCAGAAACACTGGTAATGGGTGTGCCTTTGACACTCAATACTGACAATGGACCTGCTTACTCATCTCAGCAGTTCAGTGCCTTCCAATCCTCATGGAGGAGCAGTCATATCTTTTGGGATATCCTATAACCCTCAAGGCCAAGCAATCATAGAAAGAGCAAATCTCTCCTTGAAGGGAGCACTTGCTTGGGTCACCTCCCCAGAATCCAAAAGAGATCCACATCTAACCTTGGTAGAGGTTCTGTTCCATGTGAACTTTTTCTCCTTAGATGAGAAAGGGCTGAGCCCTGCTTCCAAACATTGGACATTTTTGCCAAGGGACACTCCCTTCCTGTTGGTTAGATAGAGGGACCCAATAACCTCTCAATGGCAACTGCCTACTCCACTTCTGACAAGGGGCAAGGCTATGCTTGTGTTTTCCCTCAGGATGCAACCAATATGGGTGCCCTTGAGAGATGTTCACCTGGCCATGGACCAGGGGGGATGAAGGATCCAGAAGACCAGGGTGTGGAGACATAATGTACACACTGTGTTGATTAATTTTTCTTCAGCCTGGGAGGGATGATGAGCTCTGGGCTTTGGTGCCCCTGCCCCCCATTCTTTTGCCTGTGGCAGTTAACTCCCCAGCCTACCCTGTTCTTTTCTCTTCTAATGTGAGCTTGGGCTTGCCCTTCTTGGACTTAGTCACTACTACATGACGATTAGAAGGCACTTGGCCCAAGAAGGAAATTCTTTCCTTTACCAACGTCTCTTCTGTCAGCCTTGTATCCAGCTACATAATATGACCATGGGGGACTTTCATGGTAATCTAACTTATGGCACCATGTTAGGCATGGAACGCCATGTTCCCCTTACTGATTACAAATCTCGAAAGGATCTCCCAAGCATATCATGTCCACCCCTGCCTCACTGTCCAAGGGTACCTTAAAAGTCCACTTTTGTGGGACTTTCTATCCCTTGGGAGCACTGCCAGTCTGCATTAGGATTACCTAATATTGTCATCTAACCTCACATTTTGCATGATGATTCCAATATTTCTCCCTATGTTAACAGAGATCCCATAAGATTCAAATATGGCCCCATTATGAGCAATAGGATTTATATAGCCATTCTAATTGTATTGATTTATGCCCCCTTATTCTCCTAAAAGGTGGCAGTCTCTTTAAGGGGACATATTTCTATATATACTGGTTGGCGAAAATTTGAACTGGGGCAACCCTGATGAATGTGACCATTGGCAGCCAGATTGTTTGGAAAGCCACCCCAGTCTGTGTCTGACCTCCCTTTTTCTTACTGGTCACCAACTCCTCCATTGTCAGAGACAGCCTTAACTGCTTGAATGGGAAATGTCTCCTGACCACCTGCTGGATGGGTTATTCAACAACAGCTATCCTGATGAGGGAACCAGCCGCCATTTGGATGCCTGTGGTAAATACTACCCACTTTCATGCCATTGGTCTGATGGCCCAGACTCACTTATAACCCCTACAACAGGAAAAGAGGGATTTTGGTATTACAGCTGCCATCATTGTAGGTATTGCTAGGGTGACAATAGCTGCTGTTGCCCAGACAGTCACTATTATGGAGATTGTCAATGCTGTAGGCTCTAAGTCAGCTGAGGCACTATAGGAACTGGAGGTACTAAATCAACATCTTTACCAAGCCATCTACATTTTACAACAGATTAACTTATTGGTAGAAGAGTTTGCCCTTGGGACATGTCTCTATTGGCATGCAAACCCAAGTTTCATTCAATCTGCCTAATCCCTTATAAAGTACATAATGCCATTGAAGCCTGATAACAGTTGGCTCAACATCTTGAAGGTCAGATAAATTCCTTAACTATTTTGTGCTTCTAAGGGAGAACAAAATCATAGGAGAAATTTTGCTAACCTAAAGAAAAGATGCCTATAAAAACACAAGAAGCTGCCTTTCAGTTGGCACCTGTGCTGGGAACAGAGCCTCTGCTCTGGATCCCAACAAATTCAACCTACAGCAGCTCAACCCCCCAAGGAGTTCTGACACATCCAGGATCACAAGATCATAGGCTCACAGGAGGGACAGGCTCCAGTCAGAGACACTGAGGCCAGTTAACACTAGAGATAACCAGATGGTGACAGGCAAACACAAGAACATAACCAATTCAGAACTAAAATCCCATCTCATGAAGATGATAGAGGATTTTAAGAAGAATATAAACAACTTCCTTAAAGAAATACAGGAGAACACAGGTAAACAAGTAGAAGCCCTTAAAAAGAAAACACATAAATCCCTTAAAGAAATATGGGAAAACACAATCAAACAGGTGAAGGAATTGAACAAAACTGCCCAGGATCTAAAAATGAATATAGAAACATTAAAGAAAACATCCATTTGCCCAAGAATTTCATAAATTCATTGTTTTTAATAGGTGAGTAGTACTCCATTGTGTAAATGTACCTTTTTTCTGTATCCATTCCTCTGTTGAGGGACATCTGGGTTCTTTTCAGCTTCTGGCTATTATAAATAAGGCTGCTATGAACATAGTGGAGCATGTGTCCTTATTACCAGTTGGAACATCTTCTGGGTATATGCCCAGGAGAGGTATTGCAGGATCTTTCCATAGGACTATGTCCAATTTTCTGAGGAACCGCCAGATTGATTTCCAGAGTGGTTGTACCAGCTTGCAATCCCACCAACAATGGAGAAGTGTTCCTCTTTCTCCACATCCACGCCAGCATCTGCCGTCACCTGAATTTTTGATCTTAGCCATTCTGACTGGTATGAGCTGGAATCTTAAGATTGTTTTGATTTGCATTTCCCTGATAATTAAGGATGTTGAACATTTTTTCAGGTGCTTCTCAGCCCTTCAGTATTCCTCAGTTGAGAATTCTTTGTTTATCTCTGTATCCCATTTTTTAATGGGGTTATTTGAATTTCTGGAGTCCAGCTTCTTGAGCTCTTTGTATATATTGGATATTAGTCCCCTATCAGATTTAGGATTGGTAAAAATCCTTTCCCAATCTGTTGGTGAACTGTCTTATTGACAGTGTCTTTTCCTTACAGAAGCTTTGCAAATTCATGAGGTTCCATTTGTCAATTCTTGATCTTACAGTACAAGCCATTGTTGTTTTGTTTAGGAATTTTTCCCCAGTGCCCATATCTTTGAGACTTTTCCCCACTTTCTCCTCCATAAATTTCAGTGTCTCTGGTTTTATGTGGAGTTCTTTGGTCCACTTAGACTTGAGCTTTGTACAAGGAGATAAGAATGGGTCAATTTGCATTCTTCTACATTATAACTGCAAGTTGTGCCAGCACCATTTGTTGAAAATGCTATCTTTTTTCCACTGGATGGTTTTAGCTCCCTTGTCAATGATCAGGTGACCGTAGGTGTGTGCATTCATTTCTGGGCCTTCAATTCTATCCCATTCATCTACCTGTCTGTTGCTGTACCAGTACCATGCAGTTTTTATCATAATTGCTCTGCAGTACAGCTTGAGGTTAGGCATGGTGATTCCACCAGAGGTTCTTTTATTGTTGAGAAGAGTTTTTGCTATTCTAGGTTTTTTATTATTCCAGATGAACTTGCAAATAACCCTTTCTAACTCTTTGAAGAATTAATCTTGCCAATCCATTAGCATGGGAGATCTTTCCATCTTCTGAGACCTTCTTCACTTTCTTCAGAGACTTGACATTCTTATTATACAGATCTTTCACCTTCTTAGTTATGGTCACTCCAAGGTATTTTATATTATTTGTGACTATTGTGAAGGGTGTTGTTTCTCTAATTTGTTTCTCAGCCCATTTATCCTTTCTGTTGAGAAAGGCTATTGATTTGTTTGAGTTAATTTTATATCCAGCTACTGCACTGAAGCTGTTTATCAGGTTTAGGAGTTTTCCGGTGGAATTTTTAGGGTCACTTATATATTCTATCATATCATCTGCAAATAGTGATAGTTTGACTTCTTTCCTTCCAATTCATAGCCCCTTGATCACCTTTTGTTGTTGAATTGCTCTGGCTAGGACTTCAAGTACTATATTGAATAGGTAGGGAGAAAGTGGGCAGCCTTGTCTAGTCCCTGATTTTAGTAGGATTGCTTCCAGCTTCTCTTCATTTAGTTTGATATTGGCTACTGATTTGCTGTAGATTGCTTTTATTATGTTTAGGTATGGGCCTTGAATTCCTGATCTTTCCAAGACTTTTATCATGAATGGGTGTTGGATTTTGTCAAATGCTTTCTCAGCCTCTAAGGAGATGATCATGAGGTTTTTGTCTTTGAGTTTGTTTATATAGTGATTATGGATTTCCGTATATTAAACCATCTCTGCATTCCTAGAATGAAGCCTACTTGGTCATGATGGATGATCTTTTTGATGTGTTTTGGATTCAGTTTGTGAAGATTTTATTGAGTATTTTTGCATCAATATTCATAAAGAAAATTGGTCTGAAGATCTCTTTCTTTGTTGGATCTTTGTGTGGTTTAGGTATCAGAGTAATTATGGCTTCATAGAATGAATTGGGTAGAGTACCTTCTGTTTCTATATTGTGGAATACTTTGAGGAGAGTTGGAATTAGATCTTCTTTGAAGGTCTGATAGAACTCTGTGCTAAACCCATCTGGTCCTGGGCTTTTTTTGGTTGGGAGACTTTTTTTTTTTTTTTCTTGCTTAAATACAGAATTCATTAAACATAAATGTATACTACAATGTCCATTAAAAGATTGTTCTAGATTTCTTACTGTGAGTATGTGCTATTCTATACATTTTACATACATTAATGTAGTTAAGTGTCATAAAAGGCTCTTGCACTCAATGTAACCATTAATTTCATTTTATACACATGGAAGCTAAGGTACAGAGAGAAAAAGTCTAACGTCACAGAGTGAAAAAGTATCTAACGATAATCCTAAAAGCAATGTTCATAAATCAAGATCAGTACACCTTATCACTTAATAGAAACTTGGCTTGGTAAAATGTCTATGGTCTCAAAGGAAAAGAAGCAGTCACTTCTGTTAAGAGAAGCTTCTGTTCCTAGCTATTTACTGGCAAAGTTAAATTAGAACTGTTCTCAGAAACTGTTCTCACCACGCTTGGAAAATTGACATGTAGCTACATAGATTGCATAACCCATGGTGGCCCTGTACCCTCCTGCTATATCAGGAAGAGAAAATGTCTGAAATACTGCAGTTTCCCCAAAAACAGTCATTCAAAGGATCATGATCTCCTGACTCAAACAATTACTAAGGAACTGTTGCAGCTTGCTTATGAAGTATATCCCAAAGGCTCATGTATTGTACTGTGGTGTTGATGGGAAGTAGTGGAACTTTTATAAAGAGGGGGCATGTTCAGGAGACAGTGTTAAAACGGCTTGCCTTTGAATGGGGGCTGTGGTATTGGCAGTCCCTGCCTCTGCTCTTTCTCTTCTCTGGCTTTTATGAGTGAGAAACCACCCTATCTATGCTATGACCACCTCCCATTATGTTCTACCTCACCACAGACCTAAAGCAAGGTGACCAAGTGACAAATTTGGACAAACATCTCTTAATCTATGAGCCAAAATAAGACCTTATTCCTTCAAGTTGCTGTGTGCCAAGGATTATGTCACAACAACAGAGACCTGACTAACACAGGCCCCAGGTGGATAAGTTATTCAAACACTGTCCTCTCCATACCCAAGAATTTCCTTGCTACAACACTTGACTTCTGCTACCCTGTGAATAGCAAAAAATAATTTCTTGCACAATTCAGAAAAAGCAGTGACTTTTAAATACAGTTAAACACTGCTTCCCTCATGAGGTGCCAGAATCTTGTAAATTCTACGCTAGTATTGTTTCTTTGTTGTTATTTTTTGTATTAATTTATTTTTTTCCAATTTTTATTAGATATTTTCTTCATTTACATTTCAAATGCTATCCCGAAAGTCCCCTTAACCCTCCCCCATCCCCTGCCCTGCTCCCCTACCCACCCACTCCTACATCTTGGCCATGGCATTCCCCTGTATTGGGGCATATAAAATTTGCATGACAAAGGGGCCACTTTTCCCAATGATGGCCAATGAAGCCATCTTCTGCTACATATGCAGCTAGAGACACGAGTTCTGGGGGTACAGGTTAGTTTATATTGTTCTTCCACCTTTAGGGTTGGAGACCCCTTCAGCTCCTTGTGTACTTTCTCTAGCTCCTCCATTGGGAACCCTGTATTCATCTAATAGCTGACTGTGAGCATCCACTTTTGTGTTTTCCAGACACTGGCATAGCCTCACATGAGACAGCTATATCAGAATCCTTTCAGCAATATCTTGCTGGTGTATGCAATAATTTCTGCGTTTGGTGGCTGATTATAAGATGGATCCCCGGCTGCAACAGTCACTGGTTGGTCCATCCTTTTGTCTCAGATCCACACTTGATCTCAGTAACCCCTTCATTGTGTGCTTTGTTCCTAATTCTAAGAAGGGGAGAAGTGTTCACACTTTGGTCTTCATTCTTCTTGAGTTTCATGAGTTTTGCAAATTGTATCTTGGGTTTTTTGAGCTTCTGGGCTAATATCCACTTATCAGTGAGTGCATATCATTTGTGTTCTTTTGTGATTGGGTTACCTCATTTAGGATGATGTCCTCCAGATCCACCCATTTGTCTAAGAATTTCATGAATTCATTGTTTTTAATAGCTGAGTAGTACTCCATTGTATAAATGTACTGCATTTTCTATATCCATTCCTCTGTTGAGGGACATGGGGGTTCTTTCCATCTTCTGGCTATTATGAATAAGGCTGCTATGAACATAGTGGAGCATGTGTCCTTATTACTAGTTGGAACATCTTCTGGATATATGCCCAGGAGAGGTATTGCAGGATCCTCTTGTAGTACTATGTCCAATTTTCTGAGAAACCACCAGACTGATTTCCAGAGTGGTTGTACATGCTTGCAATCCCAGCAAAAATGGAGTAGTGTTCCTCTTTCTCCACATCCACGCCAGCATCTGCTGTCACTTGAATTTTTGATCTTAGCCATTCTGACTGGTGTGAGGTGGAATCTCAAGGTTGTTTTGATTTGCATTTCCCTGATGATTAAGGATGTTGAACATTTTTTTCAGGTGCTTCTCAGCCTTTCAGTATTCCTCAGTTGAGAATTCTTTGTTTATCTCTGTATCCCATTTTTTAATGGGGTTATTTAATTTTCTAGTGTCCACCTTCTTGAGTTCTTTATATATATTGGATATTAGTCCCCTATCTGATTTAGGATTGGTAAAGATCCTTTCCCAATCTGTTGGTGGCCTTTTTGTCTTATTGACAGTATCTTTTGCCTTGCAGAAACTTTTCAACTTTATGAGGTCCCATTTGTCAATTCTTGATTTTACAGCAGAAGCCATTGCTGTTCTGTCCAGGAATTTTTCTCCACTGCCCATATCTTCAAGGCTTTTCCCCACTTTCTCCTCTATAAGTTTCAGTGTCTCTGGTTTTATGAGGAGTTCCTTAAACCACTTAGACTTGACCTTTGTACAAGGAGATAAGAATGGATCAATTCCCATTCTTCTACATGATAACCACCAGTTGTGCCAGCACCATTTGTTGAAAATGCTATCTTTTTTCCACTTGATGGTTTTAGCTCCCTTGTCAAAGATCAGGTGACCATAGGTGTATGCATTCATTTCTGGGTCTTCAATCTTATTCCATTGGTCTACCTGTCTGTCACTGTACCAGTACCATGCAGTTTTTATTACAATTGCTATGAAGTACAGCTTGAGGTCAGGCATGGTGATTCCACCAGAGGTTCTTTTATTGTTGAGAAGAGTTTTTGCTATCTTAGGTTTTTTGTTATTCTAGATAAACTTGCAAATGACCCTATCTAACTCTGTGAAGAATTGAGTTGGAATTTTGATGGGGATTGCATTGAATCTGTAGATTGCTTTAGGCAAGATAGCCATTTTTACTATATTGATCCTGCCAATCCATGAGCATGGGAGATCTTTCCATCTTCTGAGATCTTCTTCAATTTCTTTCTTCAGAGACTTGAAGTTCTTGTCATACAGATCTTTCACTTCCTTAGTTAGAGTCACACCAAGATATTTTATATTGTTTGCGACTATTGTGAAGGGTGTTGTTTCCTTAATTTTTTTTGCAGCCAATTTATCCTTTGTACAGAGAAAGGCCATTGATTTGTTTGAGTTAATTTTATATCCAGCTACTGCACTGAAGCTGTTTATCTGGTTTAGGAGTTCTCTGGTCGAGTTTTTAGGATCACTCATATATACTATCATATCATCTGCAAATAGTGATAGTTTGACTTCTTCCTTTCCAATTTGTATCCCCTTGACCTCCTTTTGTTGTTGATTGCTCTGGCTAGGACTTCAAGTACTATATTGAATAGGTAGGGAGAAAGTGGGCAGCCTTGTCTAGTCCCTGATTTTAGTAGGATTGCTTCCAGCTTCTCTCCATTTAGTTTGATGTTGGCTACTGATTTGCTGTAGATTGCTTTTATTATGTTTAGATATGGGCCTTGAATTCCTGATCTTTCCAAGACCTTTATCATGAATGGGTGTTGGATTTTGTCAAATGCTTTCTCAGCATCTAAAGAGATGATCATATGGTTTTTATATTTGAGTTTGTTTATATAGTGGATTACGTTGATGGATTTCCATATATTTAACCATCCCTGCATTCCTGGGATGAAGCCTACTTGGTCATGATGTGTTTTGGATATCCCAGTGTAGGGCCTGACAGGTCATAAGGCCCAAAAGCACTCATGAGACACAGAGTTTCACAAGGAACTCATCTCCTGGGAAGACATTCTCGCAACCCGTATATCCCTTCATTAATCTGGCATATGGATCCACAAGCTTATTTAGTCAGATTTTTATTATAACCATAGAATGAATCCTGACATAAGCTAAACCTTGCAGCATTCCAATAGTCCTAGAGAATTCTTGATGTTCAGTGGGAATTCAGAAAACTATCTAGAGACTGGGAAACTATTTAGCATTACATAGGAAGGAGCCAAAACAGCTCAGAACTGGTCTGCAGAATGTTTTCTAGGGACAATAGCTTTAGGGAATAGATCGATTTCCCACTGAGAAAGGAATCTTCACTACAGCCAATTATAGCAGACTACATTGCAGATTAGAAGCAAGTTGGTGAATTCTTCTGATAAATGGATTTTCCTTACAGATACTTAAAAGTACACCCAAATTACCTTCATATGCAAGAATCTACCTGGTCCTAGAAAATAGGGGGGTTGTTGTGATACATTATTCATGAGAAGATCCACTAGTGCAGAACCCCCTGGTGTTAGTTCTCACAAGGCTCTTAGAGTAGTACAAATTGTGACTAGGGTGTGAAATCCTTACTTGTTACCAACTGATCCTAGGCAGAGCTGTTTATTATTTACTGTAATTATTGCCTGGTTCCTGTAAGTCCTTTTGATGTATTCATTCCTATTGTATTGTGTCATTGTAACTTGGTGGATGTACCTCGCCTGGTTTCTTGTTATCCTGCTGTATAAAAACGTTTCATGCTCAATCTTACAATTACACTCAGATCCATACTCCCTTGTGTGAGTCTGTTTGTCACTTGCTGAACTCCTTGCCCACTTGCTTCCAGAGAACCCGTGCCATGCAGACAAGGGGCCTAAGAGGGTCTGTGGCAATCATGGATGATCATTTTGATGTGTTCCTGGATTTGGTTTGAAAGGATTTTATTGAGTATTTTTGCATTGATATTCATAAGGGAAATTGGTCTGAAGTTCTCTATCTTTGTTGTGTCTTTATGTGGTTTAGGTATCAGAGTAATTGTGGCTTCATAGAATGAATTGGGTAGTGTACCTTCACTTTCTATTTTGCTGAATAGTTTGAGAAGAACTGGAATTAGGTCTTCTTTGAAGGTCTGATAGAACTCTGTACTAAACCCATCTGGTCCTGGGCATTTTTTGGTTGGGAGACTATTAATGACTGCTTCTATTTCTTTAGGAGATATAGGACTGTTTAGGTCATTAATCTGATCCTGATTTAACTTTGGTACTTGGTATCTGTTTAGAAATTTGTCCATTTCATCCAGATTTTCCAATTTTTTTGAATATAGCCTTTTGTAGAAGTATCTGATGGTGTTTTGTATTTCCTCAGGATCTGTTGTTATGTCTCCCTTTTCATTTCTGATTTTGTTAATTAGGATGCTATCCCTGTGCCCTCTAGTGAGTCTGGCTTATCTAGCTTGTTGACTTTCTCAAAGAACCAGCTCCTGGTTTGGTTGATTCTTTGAATAGTTCTTTTTGTTTCCACTTGGTTGATTTCAGCCCTGCATTTGATTATTTCCACATTGTATCCCTTTGCTGTCTACTCCTCTTGGGTGAATTTGCTTCCATTTGGTCTAGAGCTTTTAGGTGTGTGGTCAAGCTGCTAGCGTATGCTGAGCTATGAGTTTACCTCTTAGGAATGCTTTCATTGTGTCCCATAAGTTTGGGTGTGTTGTGGCTTCATTTTAATTAAACTCAAGAAAGTCTTTAATTTCTTTCTTTATTTCTTCCTTGACCAGCGTATCATTGAGTAGAGTGTTGTTCAGTTTCTACATGACTGTTGGCGTTCTGTTATTTATGTTGTTATTGAAGATCAGCCTTAGTCCACGGTGATCTGATAGGATGCATGGGATAATTTCAATACTTTTGTATCTGTTGAGGCCTGTTTTGTGGCCAGTTATATGGTCAGTTTTGGAGACGGTGCCATGAGGTGCTGAGAAGAAGGTATATTCTTTGGTTTTAGGATAAAATGTTCTGTGGATATCTGTTAAATCCATTTGTTTCATAGCTTCTGTTAGTTTTACTGTGTCTCTGTTTAGTTTCTGTTTCCAGGATCTGTCCATTAATGAAAGTGGGGTGTTGAAGTCTCCCACTATTATTGTGTGAGGTGCAATGTGTGCTTTGAGCTTTACTAAAGTTTCTTTAACGAATGTGGCTGCTCTTGCATTCGGAGCATAGATATTCAGAATTGAGAGTTCCTCTTGGAAGATTTTACCTTTGATGAGTATGAAGTGCCCCTCCTTGTCTTTTTTGATAATTTTGGGTTGAAAGTCAATTTTATTCGATATTAGAATGGCTACTCCAGCTTGTTTCTTCAGACCGTGTGCTTGGAAAATTGTTTTCCAGCCTTTCACTCTGAGGTAGTGTCTGTCTTTTTTCCTGAGGTGGGTTTCCTGTATGCAAGAAAATGTTGGGTTCTGTTTGTGTAGCCAGTCTATTAATCTATGTCTTTTTATTGGGGAATTGAGTCCATTGATGTTAAGAGAAATTAAAAAAAGTAATTGTTGCTTCCTGTTATTTTTGTTGTTAAAGTTGGGATTCTGTTCTTGTGTCTGTCTTCTTTTCGGTTTATTGAAAGATTGTTTTCTTGCTTTCTGTAGGGTGTAGTTTCCATCCTTGTTTTGGTGTTTTCCCATTATTATCCTTTCAAGGGCTGGATTCCAGCTCTCTTCTGAGTCTCAGTGGTCAGAATACTCTCTTCAGGCAAGCTCTTTTCTTCCTGGGAAGCTACACAGAGGTCTGGCCTTCAGACCTGCCTCCTGGCTGAAGATGAAGTCCTGAAACAGGGCCTGTCCCAGGAGATGGGTTGCCTTTGCAGTGTGTGTGCTCACCTGCACAGACTGGTCTCAAGGGACCCAAGACACAAGATGGCTTTCTCACCTGCTCTGGAGGTCACAGCCCTCCCCGGTGGCCACCTCTCTTCTGGCAGGGAAGGTGGCCAGATGTCTGCAGCCCAAAACAGGATCTGCCCCAGAATCTGTGTCGTTTCTGCCTGTCCCAGAAGCTGTGTTGCTCCTGTGTCTGTTCACTCACCCTCTGCAGTCTGCGAGCTGATCTGCATGCACTGGTCTCAGAGGGACCAGGGAGACAAGATAGCTCCCTCACCTGCTCTGGGGCTGCCACCTCTCTCTGGCGTGGAAGGTGCCTGGATGTCTGCAGCCCAAAACAGGGCCTGTCCCAGAAGCTGTGTTACTTCTGCCTGTCTCAGAAGCTTCTGCAGTCTGCTGGCTCACCCTCTGCAGTCTGTGAGCTGATCTGCACAGACTGGTCTCAGAGGGACCCAGGAGACAAGATCTTACCTAACCATTTCCACTCCCAATACTGCCACGTATTTCCTATTATCCTCTCTTTTGAAGGCATGTTCCACTTCATCCTCTCATTGACCTTTTCTTACTTCCTGACATTCATCCATAGCCATTCCAAGTTAAATATACAACTAAATTTTCAAAGCCAGGAAACACAGATTAGTATGGGAAAGTGTGTTTTTGTTCTGTCATTTGGTGATGTCTACAGTTTTTGTCCCCCCCCCGCCCCGTTTGCTTTCCTTAACTGCAATTACAGCATGGTTTGTTGGTTTGTTGGTGTGTGTGTGTGTGTGTGTGTGTGTGTGTCTTTTTGGGAAGACTCCACCCTCCTTAAATTTGAAATATCCTTTCATGTATCTTTTATTGGGTGATTATCAGTCTGAACTCCTTTAGCCCACTTGTGTCATGGAAAGCGTTGGAGGGCACCTTCCCCTGGAGGTAGGGGGGTCTTTCTTTCTTGTTGGTTCTTCTTGAGGCAGCGGAGGGGGAAGAACATCCATGGAGGGTAAGACTTTGTCTTATGAGATATTTAGGGTTGCTGTAAAATAATAAAAACTTTACTTATCTAAGTCTAAGTTACTATGTTACTATAGCTAACCTGCCTTCTATGATCCTCTGATGTCAGAAACTACAGTTTCTGGCACTTATCACCTCTTCCTAAAAACAGCAAAGGATTAAGTAAATAGCCTTTATACTATCTCAGCAGAAACTGCATGGCTCTAACTTTCAGCCCACTAGAAGTTGCAGGAAGAAAAAGGGACACTTAGAGAAGTGGGTATAGAATTTATTACTAAGTTGTAAAACGTTTCCTATGAAAGCTATCTAAAGACCCTAAGTGGGGAAAGGGAAAAAAAAATCTAGTAAGAGAAAAATTCTTTTAAAGGAAAAACTTGTTCTAGGTGGGGAAAAGGAAAAAAACCCTCTCTACCCTCTCTATCTCTTTGTCTTCAGTAGTTATACATCACATGTTCCAAAGTTCATCACAAGTTCACACACAAAAAACTCAATCCATAAATTGAAATAGAATTTTACAACAGAGAATGTTTACATGCATAACCATTAGAAATAATTATCTAGCTAACTCAATAATTATTTAGGTGCTAAATGCCAGATTTAATCGATCACCTGTTACAGCTCCACAAGTCCATTGTAAGTTGAAAATCATAGCTAAGTTATTAGTGAAGTTTGTATAGACAAACCCAGTCAATATTTTATCTTCTGTCCTAGCACCTATAAGAAATCGTTAGTTCCCTTTTTATGACCTTTGGTTAACTGTTTTACATCCTCTTGAAATGTGCTCTGAGTAGAGAAAGTCTGGTTACTATCTAAGAGCAATTACCTAGTGATACTTGGGAAGCTGGCAGAGTTCTCATTGATGTTTTGAACATCAGAAAAGGACCTAATAGCAGTCACACTATAAATGAGCTTAATAATCACTGATATAATTTTAGGAATTCTTATAGGATCATCATTAATAATTAAGAAGTCATCTTTTTACATATAACATCACTACAAGACAGTACATCTTCATGGATCTGCAGAGATCTGTACCAAAGGGGTGGAATATTACTTAGTGATTGTTATATATGTTTAATAATAACAGAAAAAGCACATTAAGAGCAGGAATCTTTCCTAAAATGAATCCCTTATAGCCTTGCATAAATAGGGTGAACCTTTCACAGATTATATAATAATCTGAAGCAGGCCATCTCAGGATGATCACCTGCTAGGTATTAGCTTGTCCCATTATGGCTCCTGACAGGAAAGTTTTTCTGTTTTCTTCAGCTATGATAGATAGCTATTGGGTATAGAAGTCTGTCTTGGATGGAACAACAATATGAACTAATCAGACCCCCCAGAGCTCATGTCTCTAGCTGCTTATGTATTAGGAGATGGCCTAGTTGGCCATTATTGGGGAAGAAAGGCCCTTGGTCTAGCAATGTTTATATGCCCAGTACAGGGGAATGCCAGGGCCAAGTAGTGGGAGTGGGTGGGTAGGGGAGCAGGGCAAGGGGAGGGTATAGGGGACCTATGGGATAACACTTGAAATGTAAATGAAGAAAATATCTAATAAAAAAAAAGAAGTTTGTCTTGATAGTTGCTGTCTTTCAGAACTTGAAATGTTCACCCAGGCCCTCTTAGCTTTTAACGATGAGCCTTAGTTCTGGAGGCTCTGATGGGCCTCTGTTTCCATGTGACTTGGTGTGATGAGGGGAGGTTCTCTTCTGCTTCTGTTTGTTTGGTTTCTGAATGCTCTTGGGTCTGGATTGGCATCTGTTTCCCCAACTTTCTATGCCTTTAGAAAAGAACGTTTCTGTGTCCAGATTCACAGATTCAGTCCTTTAGTAAAGCTAGGAGAATTTTTGAATTGCCACATACTCTTTCTTAGTGTTTTAACTTTGTCCTTGTTGGATTCTTCTAGTTACTCCATCTTGCCTTCAGGCACAGTCATTTTGTCTCCTTGATCCACTCTACTGATGAAACTTTCTACAGAACTTTTTATTTGACTTTGTTTTTTCATTTTTAGCATTTCAAATTAGATTTTCTTTAGTATTTTCATTACAACATTTATTTTCTTAAATTTATTTTTATTCTGATGATACAGTATTTGGCCATATCTTCAGAGGAACCAGCCTCCTTTGGGTGATTGGTAGCCCAGCTGCCTGTTGATTCCTCTTTCACATCCTGCATCGTTTTTCTATTTCACTCAGCGGTTTGGTTCCTTGACAGAGCCTTTTTTCTTCTTTGATTTCTTTGGTTATTTTTTGTCTTTTGGGGAGACAGTGTTGATTTGTCTTACAACAGTCTGTCACTGAGGGAGGCCAGGCAGAGATCTGCAGGCAGGAACTGAAGCACAGGTGACATAGAATGCTACTTATAGTTTTGCACTCTCTAGTTCACCTTTTTGAATGTTTTTATAGAATTCTTTTGAGTTATTTTTTTTGGGATTTCTTCTCATTAGATGTTTACAAGCAGTAATTTTTTTGAGAAATTATGTTGCCTTCTTTATTTGTGTTTCCTGTGTAATAGACTTGGAATTTGGGTTGCTTGTGGACTTTTTTTTTTTTTTTTGAGACAGGGTTTCTCTGTGTAGCCCTGGCTGTCCTGGGACTCACTTTGTAGACCAGGCCTCAAACTCAGAAATCCACCTGCCTCTGCCTCCCAAATGCTGGAATTAAAGGTGTGCACCAACACTGCCCAGCGCTTGTGGATTTTTAAAATGTTTTTTATTTGAAATATTTGAAATGTTCAAGTGGGACACAGATGTGATAGAGTTGAGGTGTGCAGTACATAGAAAAGGTCCTTAGACCAGGAGTTCAATGTCCTGGTATAAACTCTACCTTATTCCCTGAGAAGAATATTAACTGTGATAATCACTAGATACTCTCACTATGCAGATTTTGTAGCAGTCTGTTAGCAACAGTGGTCCTTTAGATTTCAATTACTTTTGGAGGAAACAACCAAAGATAGTATGGGTTAAACTCAGATTTTAGTTAATAGAAAATAAAAGACAAATAAAAAATAAAATAAAAAATTGAAGTGAGTAAGCATAAGTGTTAGACTGACTTTGAAAATTTAAGGAAATAAAGGTAGGTAAAAGAGCTGGGAGGGAAAAGTTGAGATTTTGGAAATGGTAAAAGCTATGGAACGTTATAATTAAGAAGCAAAAGGAGGAAAGAAGCTGAAAAGACTTTTCTAGAAAGGAAAAGATGTAGGAATAATAGGGGAGATATGTGGATGAAAGGTGTGGTAAAGAATGCATTATAGTAGAGTAGGTGGAGAAACACTCACAGCAACACTAAAGCCTAACTGAGCAATATACAAACAAAGCCCAAGCGAAGGTTAAATAATAGGAAATAGCCAAAGGGGTACCAGGAAAACTTCCAAACATCTTAGGCTATTTCCAAGGCTATTGGTTGCTCTCCAAAACCCCCATTGTAAGGCCCCATTGATAAAGACAATGCTTACATATCTCATTGAACATAGAGAAGTTGAGCCTTTACCTCTACTGACTAGTGTTCACAGTACTGAAAGAAAAAGACAAACATGAACCCAATCATAAACCCAGAGATCTGCAACAGTGACCTATCTGTATGATATACAGGTAGTAGTGGAACAGACATTGTGGGAATGATTAACTATTCTATGACTAGATTTAAGGCCCATTCCATGAGATGGAGCCCATGCCTGACACTGCTTGGGCTATGGGCCTAAGAAAAATCTTTTTTTTTTTTAGACAGGGTTTCTCTGTATAGCCCTGGCTGTCCTGGAACTCACTGTGTAGACCAGGCTGGCCTTGAACTCAGAAATCGGCCTGCCTCTGCCTCCCAAGTCTAAATGCTATTGTTCTGCTACAGGAACTTAGCAATAAAATGACTCCTAACTATGTTGTTATACATAGGTTACAGTACATCTTCATGGATCTGCAGAGATCTGCACCAAAGGGGTGAGATATTACTTAGTGATTGTTATATATGCTTAATAATAACAGAAAAAGCATATTAATAGCAGGAATCTTTCTAACCATGTTGTTATAAATAGGTTACAGTACATCTTCATGGATCTGCAGAGATCCGCACCAAAGGGGTTAGGAACTGGGGGTGGGACAAGTGTTACAGGAGATGAGAACTAAAACAAAGACATACAACTGGACAGTGTGCAGAGAGTGAGAAATTTTTGAACACTCAGTCCACAAGTGGAAGTCTTCATCCAACTCCTCCTCTCAGGGATAAGGGAATGATGCAGAAATGGAGGCAGAAAGATTTTTAAGAGCTAGAGGAAATGATGACTCCAGTGAAACAGAGTCTTCTAGACTGTAGTTAGTTGGTCTGAGGCTGCTTATATTATAATACCGAATACTGGCCTCCAAGGCCTGACTAGCTCAGTCAGTAGAACATGGGACTCTTAATTCCAGGGTCATGCGTTTGAGCCCCACACTGTGAACAATATGTTATAGGATATATTTACTCTCAGTCAGGGACTTCTACTCTGCCTTTGATTATTCAGTTCCCAGATAAAAGACACATGTAACCTTTAATTTGTAATAAATAAGTCCTTATCAGCATTAACTCTGGGCAGATATCTACCCTTTATACTGCTAGATTCTACTTTCCTATCAGTAACCTTGAGTTATTACTTATTATGTTCATTCTGGGCTGCTCTTAACTTCAATTGGGCAGACCTCATGGCCATGACTTTTTTTTAAATTTAATTTAATTTTTGCTCATTCACTTTACATCCCTCTATCTGCCCCATTCCTGGTCACCCCCTCTCACAATCTTTCCCTTTCTCCCTCCCCTTCTCCTCCAAGTGGGTGGGAGGCACCCTGACACTTCAAGTCTCTGAGAGGCTAGGCACTTCCTCTCCCACAGATACCAGACAAGGCAGTCCAGCTATAAACACACACTCCACATACAGGCAACAGCTTTGGGGTAACCTATACTCCAGGAGTTTGGAAGCTAAATGAAGACACACATCTGCTACGTATGAACAGGGATGCCTAGGTCCAGCGTGTGTTATGTTCTTTGGTTGGTGGTTCAGACTCTGAGAGCCCCAAGGGTTCAGGTTAGTGGACTCTGTTGGTCTTCCTATGGAGTTCCAATCCTCTTTAGGGCCTACAATCATTATTCCTTTTCTTCTATAAGAGTCCCCAAGCTCCATCCACTGTTTGGCTGTGGGTGTCTACATCTGTGTGAGTCAGCTGGTGGGTGGAGCCTCTCAGAGGACAGCTGTGCTAGACTCATTTCTGCAAGTATAACAGAGTAACATTAATAGTGCCAGGGAGTGGTCCTTGCCCATGGGATGGGTCTCAAGTTGGGTCAGTTATTGATTGACCATTCCCTCAATCTTTGTTCCATCCCCCATGCCAGCATTTCTTGTAGACAGGATAAATTTTGGGTTGAAAGTTTTGTGGGCAGGTTGGTGTCTCTATCCTTCCACAGGAGATCTTGTCTAGTTACAGGTTCCATATCCCTAATGTTGTGAGTCACAGCTAAGGTCATCCCCATTGATTCTTGGGTGGCTTCTTTATCCTATGTCTCTGTCTTGTCCTGGAGATGCCTTCCATCTTCTCACTCCCCATCAGTTGCAGATACCCATTCATTTTCATTGCCATTTGGCCAGCTCTCCTGTCCTTCCCCACACCTGATCCTGAACCTCCCATTCTCTTCCCCATCCTACCTAGTTTCCTCCCTCCATCTGCCTCTTATGGCTATTTTATCTCCCCTTCTATGTGAGATTCAAGCTTCCTTGTTTCTTCCTTCTTGTTTAGCTTCTCTGGGTCTGTGTGGTACAGCATGGTACCGTATTTTATGGCTAATATCCACTTAAGAGTGAGAACATACCATACATGTCCTTTGGGGACTGGGTAACCCCAGTTCCATCCATTTATGGCCATGATTTTAAGATTCTTACCCCATGGCATCTTCTCCTCTTCTCATCTTCCTTGTGGTTCTCCTCCAACCCCAAGCCCAGGAACCCTAAACCCCATCCATCTATGTCTCTTCTGCCCAGCTATTAGCTGTCAGCATCTTTATTTACCAATCAAGGATAACTTTTGGCTCAAGGTCATACAGTGTCACCTGGGTAAGTCACATGGGTATGCCCAGACTCTCTCCTCCCTGGGGCATCTGAGCCTTGAGGGCTAACATTCAGCATTATAATACAAACAGTATCAGATAAACAATAGGACTGAGGCACATGCAAACTCATTAAGACTGGCAGTATGCCCAGGGTATGTGCAGGTTCAAGCCAGATTGTGTCCCAGAACTGGGGGTGGGACAAGTGGCCCCTAACCTAGAACCCATCTACAATTGACACTAGCAAAGGAAAAATTTATCTCCTATGGAGTCTTATTGGGTATATTAACCTATGTAATGGTAGGAAGGTCCCTGTCCCATAGTAAGTAGATGGCCAATACAAAACAAACTCAGTGGTATTTTTGTAGACATTTCATCTCTCTGTATAGCCTTGGCTGTTCTGGAGCTCACACTGTAGACCAGACTGGCCTCAAACTCAATGATCCTCTTAGTACTGGGATTAAAGCCATGTACCACCTCAGCAGACTTTTTGTCTCATATGACTTTATTTGGGGATTTTTTTTTTTTTTTGTCTAACTGTCATTTTGCTTGTTTATTATGGTTTCCACGTGTGTGTTTTTATGGGTTTTGGTGGCTGTGTGCATGTGTTTGTTTATTTCTTGTATTTTTCTTTTTTTATTGTGATCTTTTGTTTGGTTGCTTGTTTGAGAGAGAGAGGAGCTATGTGTGTGTGGGGGAACCGATCAGAATAAATTGGATGAAATTTTTTTTCAATAAAAAAATAAAAAGGGCTCTTGAAGTGAATTGTTGACACAGACAAGCTAAGATGAAAGGTGAAGTTCTAAGGTCACTCTGACTCTATCAGCTTTCACATGGTACCATGAGTGAATAGGCATAAACAGGAGCCATTGGTCTCTATAGCTGCTATGTTCAGTGGGGTTCTGGTATATTGGGGAGAGGAACTTTCAAGCTCTTTCCTGGTAGCTCCTTTAGATCTCTGCACTGCACTTACACTAAATCTGGTCCTATAGGTCACATATATGTAAGCAGCAGCACCTCCCCTGCAGTTTCTACTTCTTTGTTCCAGGCAGCCTAAGTTGACTAGGGGTGGTGAGGGTTCAGGGGGCCTTTCCAATGGGCTCTGATTCTCAGCCCTCCTGCCTCTTTCGTATAGGGATCTCCCTGGCTTAAGTTCATTTATAGATTGTCTCGTGCAGGGTTAAGCACTTATTCTTTTCACTGTGTGTTCTTTTCACTGTTTTCTTCCATTGAGTTCCTATGTAGAGGCTAGTAGCCTGCCATATGTATACTACTGGGAGGGAAGTGGACACATGTTAGGGTCACAATTCCACGAGTGGTGGTTTGACAGAGTCCACGGTAACCTGCTGGGAAGTTTCAGAACAAAGCTTCTCATGTTGCTCTAACATGGTTGGATTGCGGTTGTCTCTCATTCTTCTGAACTGAAGCAGCAAGGGACCCAGCACTCGTGAAGCGAGCTCCCTGTAGCAAAGTCAACCTGCAAAAATGGATGACAGATGGCCACTGCCACCACTACAACTCCCAGGAGCCAGAGAAACACGATCTTCCTTGAATAGAGACAAATCTAGGTTTATCATGTCATCAACAAGGGAGGGCAGAAATAGGAAATCTACACATTAGTGTGAATCATTGTGGGGCTCGGGAGATTAGTTCTCTGGTACTTCAGTGTAGCTGCCAGTGGCCATGGGTTACTGAGTTCCTGAAAGGAAAGGTGGGGTTTGGAAGGGAAAGGTGGCAAGATAAATAACAAGCCAAGACAAAGTTCTCTGATCAAGATTAATGTTTACTTATGAGTCTGAGCTTATAAGAGGGGGGGAACCCATCCCGCACCATGCCAGGATCTCCTTGCTTTGTCAGAATCAATGCTTTGTCAGGATCTCATGAGGAAGACAGGTTCAACCTCTCAGCAGGTAGTGACCTCTTAGAAGAAACTGCAGATGTGGCAGGACAATAACCTTTACCTAGGTCAGAAGACTCCACCCTAGGCGGGCTAGCAACTGTGGCAAACCAGGTCTGAACCAGCCAGCTCAAGACTGGGGGGAGGGCACACTTCAGCTTATTGGATGATTTATAACAACTAGAGAAAGAGCTCTAAGCTAAAGTACACAGGGGAGGTGGATGGAAGAAAATATGCAGGGATTGCATGCAATTTCTTGGGATGTGTTAACAATCACACATAAGTACTGCATGGCCTGGAGAATGATATATAGCCTATAGTTCTGTTCCCCCTTTATTATGTGTGTAGGTTGTTTGCTTGAATGTATGTCTATACAATACTTGCATGCCTGGTATCATCAGAGATTAGAAGAGGGCATCAGATCCCTAGGAAGTGGAGTTACAGACAGTTATGAGAGGTCATGTAGATTCTGGGAATTGAACAAAAGTCCTCTACAAAAGCAGTCCATCTCTCATACTTTTTCAGTTTTGAATGAGTTTATTAAGTATATAGAAAACCAAAGTAAAAGGATAAATAGCAAGTGATGGGTAGATAAATAGATACCAAATATGATCAAGTTGAGTACTCAATGTGTCAGGCAGAAATTAAAGAGAGAAGCCCGTTTAAGGCAGCCAACTGGAGTTTCCAACACAAGGGCATCTGGGAAGAGCAGTGTCCCTTAATGAGGCCTCCAAGTAAAAGTACAAATAGCAGTGGAAAGATAACATGACTGAGTCAGAGGCTTAAAAACACCCAGCAGAAACTGGCTGAGGAACAGTTAAGACAGTTTGCTGGAGCTCCCCATTGGATCTCCATAAGAGAAAAGTGATAACCCTGTAGGCAAAAGTACAGATAGCAGAAGATAGAAATGACACCCTCAAATCTGGGTTCTCACAAAAGACAGTAGAAACTGATAGAGGAAGTTGAGACAAGCAACTGGAGTTTGGATATGAGCTGTCTCTCCATTGCTGAGCTCCTCATGGCTGAATTTCTGGGTTCTCTGTTCCACTGCAGGCAATTTCATATCATGGGATAAACATTAGTAACACCTGTTGGTAATGTTCACCTTCTAGCCATTCTCAAGGATGCAACAGATCTACTCTTAAGCAGTCTTGCTCAGCTCTACCCTCCCTGTTATACAGTTGGGCAGGGGCTACCCAACCCTAGACAAGGTCTTTGAATGACACTTTGAAGTAAACATGCTTTGGTGTTACAGGGCAACCTTAATTCCAGAGCCAGCTTCTCTGTGAGCTCAAATAGCATGTAACAATGTATCAATGTAATGAATATTATAGTGATTATAGTAATGTAAACCCTCTGACTTCAACAAGAAAGACAGGGGAGATGAATGGAACACACCCAGCCCATCAGTGGATACACAACTTCAATGTAGTTAAATTCAAGGGCAAAACCACAATTATGCTGGTAGGAGTTTGGAGACATCAAAGGAAGGACCTCAGTGGTCTAGCTCTTAGTGACTAACGAAGGAGACTGATGAGTCCCAGAGGTAATACTAGGATTTCCATGCTCATAGACAGGGAGAAGGAGCTGGGAAATGCATAGTGTAAGTCCACTGCCCAACTGGGATGTTTAGGCTGTGCAAACTACAGAGAAGGTCTGGTCATCACTTGCTGGAACAGGTAGTTGCAATTTTTTTGCAGATCCAGAATTTTCTTTGTTCACATTTGGCGTCATTCCAGCCACCATCTCTGAATTCCACACAGTCTTGTCCCCTAAAATTGTTGGGCTGTCCTTTGTTCCAATACTTTTCAAGGCTGCAAAAATCATTCACAATTATACAAAACAGACATGTACCAAACATTCCTATGTATAAAAGACAATCACACTGAGAAAAAAGTCTAGAAAACAATCCTATCCACAATAGTCTAAAAATATCTTGGAATAAGCCTAGTTGTCAAAGTTAAGGACCTCTACAGTGAAAACTTTAAAACCCAGAAGAAACTGGGGAAGACATCAAGTGATGGACAGACCTTCTATGCTCAGGATTAACCCCATGAAAAGGCCATCATCCCAAAAGCAACCTAAAGATTCTTCAAGTAAGTAAAAATCTTATATTTCATATGGAAACACAATGGCCCAGAATAGCCAAAACAATTTCAAAATATTGAAAACTCTGTTGGAAACATCAACACTCTTCATTTCAAGACGTACTATAGAGATGTAATAGGAACAACAGCATAGTACTAGCATAAATACAGACAGGCTGATTGATGGAACAGATCTGAATACCTCTCTATAAGTCCTCACTTGTACAGCCACTTGACATTTTAAAGGGTGAGACAATAAATGCACATTGGAACAAAGACTGCATCTGCGGTGTTACCTGCACAGTATGAACCCATTTTCATTGTTCCTGGAAATTGGCACTTTTATAACTTCCTTGCATGTGTGTGACAAACATGTCCTGTACAGGACCTCATGATATTCTCATGTTACTTTGACCTTTACCTTTGTCTCCCATGCTTGATTAGAGTTGTCCCTCAGGGAGCATGACTATAGGATACAACTATCCAATTTAAACTTCCCACATCCAATCACCTTCTTCACTGGCCTCTAGCACTCTGGTCAATCAATACATATGACCCCAGATCTAAATAAGAACCAACCAGGGACAGTCCCTACACTTCAGAACTTATCACTTAACTACCTCCAATCTGTACTCTTTAACTTGACATCTAACATAGGGTCTTATCCACAGTTTTAGTCCCCTCTGCATTCCTATTAGCCCCACTCCTGGCTGCTGTTCCCCACATGTGATGAATCCTTCTCTTAGGAGGATCTGTGAGTATAACATGCTATCTTTTCATGTATACATGCATATGTGTGTATGATGGATACATGCATGTGTGTGCATGTATGTCATATGGATACATTTGTAAGTGCATGCAAGTGTGATGTGTCTATGTGTCTATGCACATGTGAACATGCATGTGTATGTGTGTGATGTGCATGTATGTATATGTGCATATATGAGTATGTGATAGATGTATCTATGCACATACCTACATGCATGTATGTATGGTGTGTATGTGCTTGTGTGTGCATGTGTGTATAGGCCAGAATTGAACTTTGGGTGTCATTCTTCAGGGAGCCCTCAGTAGCCATCTACATTTTTTCTGAATCAGGTTCTTCAACTGAATTGGAATCACCAGGTTAGGCTGGTTTTTCCCATGAGTATCAGCAATTCATCTTTCTCTGTCTACCCTGAGTTGCAATTACATGAAAACACAACTATGTTCAGCTTTAAACAAACAAACAAACAAACAAACAAACAAACAAACAAACCTGAATTATACAGACCAACTTCTGGTTCTTTCTCATCTTTGTGCTCCAAGTAGTTGACTGACTGTGCCGTCTCTCCAGTTTAATATGCTACTCTTTAAAATGTTGTCATCCCTTGACCCAGTGACCTTCCTTCTGAAGCTGCCCATGATTACTCTACATTTTGATTACCCACACAGGCTACAGACTCCTCTTTAGCTCTAATGGTGGAACCTAAGCAGCTCCTATCTTGTGTGAACACCAGGCCCTCCTTCCTCCATTTTATGGAGGAATGTTATTAACTCTTATTTCTAGAAGGCCAGGAAAGGTGGTGGCAGAGTTTGGGGGAACTAGAAGGGTAGTACAAGTCAGACATAGACCCTTCCCTTCCAATCTTCAGGGTACTCCCTTTGCTGGGACTACCTGTCTGACAGAGGAGAACCATCCAGCCAGTACCACTCTCCTTCCTTGTTCAGATCTGACAGCCCCATCCAGGTGTAGCCATTTTCCTTGGAAGTCTGCTGCAGGAAGCTCTGGAGGGGAAGAGAAAGAGTTAGGAGGCAGCCATTTCCCTATTCCCTAGCTTGTGTTCATCAATGGATTCCCAAACATTTGTATTTTTGCTGAATGAACAAGAATAGTTAGGGCTCCTTATAGGAGAGGGGTTCCTTACAGTTTCATGGGCACCCTACCAGTGGCTACACCACAGAAGAAGGTTTCTTTCCATTCCTCTGCAACTGTTAACAGTTATAGATCCTTAGGGAGGGGTGAGGCCTTGGTATCCTCCCTCTTCTACCATTAGTAACTGCCTATTAATCCTCAGGGAGAAGTGGGCAGCATTTAGTATTTGACAGTTGTGTGTAGGCTATGGAAGCAGGGAAATGTGGGTTAGATGGAGGAAGTAGGCCACAGTGGTAGTATCTTTGCCGGAGAGTCTTGTCCCTGCTCCCCTCTCTGTGTGTCCTTTTGCTCTTGGATGCTAGAAGAGATAGGAGGCTTTCTTCTGCTATTTCTCCCTTGCCACAGACATAAAAGAAATGAGTTCAGCTGACTTTGGAGTGAAGTCTCTGAACTATGGGACATAATTTTCAAATATTTGGTTACAGCAATGGAAAGCTATTATGCTCTACCATCTCTTGGAAGCAGAGTCTCCTTGAAATATGATTTAACCCTTTCATATTTCTAGTACACTGTGAGGTATTGGGCTATACACAGACAGTCTGGTTTTTAGTTAAGGTCTGAACCCCGGGACGCAGTGGTGATAATTCACCTACATGGGACAGAAGGAGTTCTCTCATATCTCCTGGAATCAAGGCTCCTGTTGAAATTACTGCCTCCTCAGCCCCCACAGGAGAAGAGTGGCTAGCAGTTATATAGACTATGTCCCAAGCTTCTGACCTTCAGGGTAGACTCCTCCCAGTTACCTAGCAACAGTAAAGATAACAGCTTACCATAAGAGGAGCTGCTTGGCCCCACCTTACTCCCCTTACTCTCTCCTCTCCTCTCCTCTCACTCTGTTACTCTCTCCCTCTCACTCTCTAGCCTTTCCTCTTTCTCTCTCTTTCCCCCTTTCTCTCCTCTTGGCCATGGCCACTCTCTCTCTCTCTTTCCACCTTCTCTCCTTTCTCTCTGCCTTTCTACAATAAAGCTCTAAAACCATAGACTGTCTAAGTTCATCAAGGCCCACTGTGCTTACTCTCTCTCCCATAACCCGGGGCTACTGGGTGTCGCCCCGGAGGAGGCTCCATGGTCAGGGGCTGCCCCTTGTCCACACCCTGCCAGGTGGGGTCAGTGGCTTAGATGCCCACCCAAGGCTGAGTGGAAAGCGTCTGGCAGCCCTCCCGCGTCTGCCTGTCCAGAACATAGGAAGAACTCTGGGCTGACTCGGGCTATCCTCCCTCCCACTTCTTTCCCCATGCCCCCCTTTAGCTTCCACAGTACACCAGTCAGGAGTCCCCATATGTTATCAGCAGTTCATTTTTTCTTTGACACAGGTTTCATGGCCTCAAACTCGTGTGCCTGAGGATTGCTTTAATTTCTCCATCTATCTGCTTTCATCTCACAAGCCCTGGGATGACAGGTGAGCATTACCACGTGGCTTTTGCGGAGCTGAGGCTTGAATTGACATATATTAGGCAAGCACTCTAAAAGTTGAGCTCCACCCTCAGCCAGATATTCCCAGGAGTTCTGAATCATTTGTATACCTGGATCCTCTGGGCAGATGCACTTAGACTTAGGCTGATAGTGTGTACAGCTGGCCACCCATCACATGTACTTGATAACACTACTTGTTTCGGTGTCTTACATGTTCTGAGTATATCCACATAAATTTACTCAAGGTCAGTTATGATAAAGCTAGATTACATCAATTTGTGACTGTGGGTTATGCATATGGTCTTCAGGTCTTCATTGAGAGAACATCACTGGTCACTTGAAATCAAACCTGGTGAGAATATTTACACCAAGGATTAAAAAAAAATACCTCTGGCAAAGAAGCTGTTATGCCCTGGCCAGTATACTCACAAAAATCACTTTCATTATAAATGTTCCCCACAACATTTATCCATGTTGAGAACTTAGGCATCCACAATTTCAAGGTGCCTGGGAAAACCTTCGCACACCCCTTTATTCACCCTTCCCAAGTGGAGCAGGTAGCCAATTTTCTAGAAAACATCTTATAAATAACTGTCTCTTCCCTGGTTTACCAGTATCCAGATGAATACCCCAGAACGGTTGGCCAGTCATACCTGCTCCTCATGACTTTTGATGATGACTAGTTGGGCCTCCATTTCTTGGCAGGCAGTGATGGAGTCGTGCCAGTCCCGTTGTGACTTGGAGAAAAAGTAACAGTTTCCATTGAAGAATGTCCAATCCCAAGGGCAGAGGCGACAGAGGCTATCTGTTGGTGAAAGTAGATCAGGTTGGACTCATATTTNGCCAGTCATACCTGCTCCTCATGACTTTTGATGATGACTAGTTGGGCCTCCATTTCTTGGCAGGCAGTGATGGAGTCGTGCCAGTCCCGTTGTGACTTGGAGAAAAAGTAACAGTTTCCATTGAAGAATGTCCAATCCCAAGGGCAGAGGCGACAGAGGCTATCTGTTGGTGAAAGTAGATCAGGTTGGACTCATATTTGGATCTCCTTGTTCCTGTGATTGTCTAGCTTCAAGACCTCCAGGATGAGGACCCTTCCTTGACATAGTACCTGGTCAAGCCATATCCCTGTTTCTACTTCTTAAACCCTTTCTCCATTCCAAGAGAGCCCAGGATATCTGGACTCATTTTCTCCCCAGATGACAGAAGATTGGTTTACTTGAGTGCCTACTGTATGCACGGTCCTCCTTGATCACCACAAGCTTTCCTTATTTTTATTTTTTCTCTCTATTCCAAATTCATAGATAAAGAATTGAAAGTGCAGAGATGGCCAGCAACTAGGACAGTGACCCCACATGAACGCCCTCTCAGAAGCAGTGATAATTTTGCTTCTCACCAACTTCAGATTTCAGTTGACTCAGGTCCTTGTACATTTTCTCTTGCTTTGTCTGTTCCCACTGAATTTCTTCTGAGCTGGGGATCTTGGAGACTTGACAGAGAAAAAAGATGTTGTAATCATTAAACACCCACTGTGTGCCATATATCACACTGACACTATATTAAAAAATCTCATTCAAAGATAAGAAATCTTAATACCCATGAACCCTCTACTGCTTTTATTCCATCCAAAAAGAAATTAAAAAATGGAGGGTTCCAAGAAGCTGCTAGCTGCTGCTGAAGGACCCATTGCTCTTGTCAGTTTCTCCAATTTTTAGACCTAGACATCTGAGCTGAAAGGTCACCCAAGGGAACCCCAACCTTCATGATAATCCTGACCTTGGATGTTGATGGCCACCAGAAGTCCAGTGAAGAGAATGAGGAACAGCAGCTGAAGTACCAGGGAAATATGGCCTCTGTCTAGAAATCCCGCAAGGCCAAGCATGGTTAGTTTACTACCTTGTCCAGAGAACCTAGAGATAGCCTCTTCATGTCATAATCCATACCCTTAGCTCTTATATCCCTAGGAAGAAGTTCCAAAATCAGTTTCTGATCAAAGGTCCAGATTCATAATTTTCCCCTTCCCATGACTCAAGTGTCAAGATCTGGAGCCTCAAGCTCCTCAGAATCCAGGCATTTAGTCCCAGTTCTCCACCTTCTCAGGACTCAGAAGTCCAGAGACTCAACCTCTATCTCTCCAGGAGTTAGGGACTCATATCCACAACCTCCACTTCCCTGGGTCTTGGGGTTTCAGAAGTCAGCTTTCAGTCAGAGTTGAAACTCTAGAAACTTCATCTCTCAGGGACCCAGGGATCTAGACCCTCTAGTCTTCATCTTCTAGGACCAAATTTCCAATGGGAGACATCTACTCCTCATCCTATGATACTTCTGTACCTAGAAAACTGTTGAGATTTAAAGTTGGTCAGAATCTGAGTTTATTGATCAAGTATTTGTTACTGTTAAGTTATCAGCTGTTCCTCATCTAAGTAGTCATAGCTTTGGTCAGAACCTAGATAGGCTGAGACCTGAGCTGACCATCACCCAAATTACCTCCCCAAGCTCCCAGACTTCTGGTGTAGTCTTACCCAGAGAGCCCATCCGTATTGTCCTCATGTCTTTGGAGTCACAAATAGTGCTCTTTGTTGGTGCCTGGTCCTGCTTAGAACAACAGCTTTTATCTTCTGCCCTCTGTGTCTTATTCCTTGCAACTTTCTTAGGAAGAGAAACAAGGAACTTGGTTCCAGCCCCGAAAGAGGTAGAGGAGAAGGAAGATTTTGACACCATATGGTAGAGGCCTCAAATTCTAAGAATTTCAGAGGGGCTGTGTCTTCTGCTATTCATAGCACAGACACTCTGGTTCACTTATGGGATCACTAAACTCTATGATGGTTTTCATGGAAATAGTAACTTGTAATATAAAATTACTGCATTTTAAATTTGTGTGTACACACATGCTTTTATGTGTTGATATATGTATGTGCTCATGCATATGTGAATGTAGAGGTGTGGGCATGAATATGATGTGTGTGAATAATATATGGAGGCCAGATAATCACTTTGGATATAATACTTTAATTACTATCCATTTTTAAAAAGATTTTTTAAAAATGAAGCCTAGAGAGATGACTCAGCTATTAGCAGAGGTCTTGCTCTTCTAGAAGACCTCACTTTAGTTCCCAGCACCCATGTCAGGCAGCTAACAGTGTCCTGTAGCTACAGGTCTGGGGGATTTGCCACCCTCTTTTAGCTTTTAAGACATTGCACTCATCTGGCATACAGACACACACATACATAAAACATAAAAACAAATCATTTAAAATATTTTATTAGCATGTTCCAATTACACTCAATGATGAGTTCCATTAAACTTTTTACCCAGACACAACAGCAAGACTGGCTTGTGATTTTGTTTTAAACACACATTATTTAAATCTCCATGTATATCACACACACACACACACACACACACACACACTGGTGATTATTAGTGCACTTACTGGTCTTGTCACTCAAAGTAACATCTATAAACCCTTATAGAGCCAGTTAACACTTCAGCTCACAGGGCATCGTGGTATACACTTTAATCTCAGCACTCTGAAGGCAGAGGCAGGAGGATAGCTGTGAGTTAGAGGTCAACCCGGATTACATAATGAGTTCTAGGGCAGCCTGAGCTACATTGTACGTCCCTGTCTTGAAAAAAAATCTTGAAAAAAAAATATTCAGAAGCTCAGCCATCCCACCCGCCAAAATCTGCATTCTAACGGATGTACGACTGTAGTACATTTTAAGTTTTAAGACACATGGATTTAAAAAGATGCACAGTTCTCTCCTTTAAACTTGTGCACCTTCAATTTAAAACCATTCCGAGTTGCACTAGTCCCTAAGGCAGTACTGCTTAATGAGGGACTGAAGGCAAGAACAGTTCCTGTTAAAAAGTCCCGGTGGCCATATCCCGGGCTAGCCGGGGTTTCTTTCCAGAGCTGGCCCTGATGATGTGACTGAATGGAAAAGGCAACATACAAAATGGAACACAAGGTTGTAAGAGGTTAGTGTTGTCCCTAATCTAGAGCCTCTATTGGGACTCTTGCCCAGACCTTGTAATGCTATGAAGTGTGGTGGATGAAAACCAACCTGTAGCTACAAAACAAAAACAAAAACAAAACAAAAACAAAAAAACAAAAAAAAAACCTTTTTATCCACATGTACACAATACATTTTCAAAAGATTCATTTCATTTTTAAGTGTGTATGTTATGTATGTGTGTGTGTGTGTGTGTGTGTGTGTGTGTGTGTGTGTATGTGAGGACATAGGTCTCCCATCCCCCTGGGAGTGGAGTTACAGTTCATTATGAGCCATCTGACATCATTACTGGGAATCTAACTCAGGTCCTCTGAAAGAGCACTACATGCTCTTAACAGCTGAGCTGTCTCCACCCACAATGTATTTTGATTATAGTCACCCGGTACTTTCTCTATTCCTCTTCCTGCTCATCCCTCCCTCTTTCTAACCATTCCCTCTACTTTCATGGTAATGTGTGTGTATGTACACAGGCATGTTTTTATGTGTGTGTGTGTGTGTGTGTGTGTGTGTGTGTACATGAATTTCATTGGAGTTTGCTTACAGAAGAAGCACAGAAGAGGGTTTATTCATAGGAGGATGGACATCAGTGACTATACCCCTGAAGAAAATATCTCTCCCTCACGAACATTTAACTGCATCCTCAGGGCTCAGGGACACACACACACACACACACACACACACACACACACTCTGAACTCATTCCTCAAGGAGAAGGCAGAAAATAGTTGCTTGTGGAGGGGCTCACAGTCAGAGCTACATAGTGAGATCCTGTCTCAAAGAAGCAAGCAAGCAAGTAAACAAACAAACAAACAAAAACAAACACACATACAACACACACAAAATGCATTATATACATAATTGAAAAGGCACTGATAAAACCCACTATTATGTATAATTAATATACTAGTATAACATTTGAAAGAAAATTATCCTAATGATTATGAATTTATATTTCTAAAGGTCACAGGGTTAGGAAAATGGAGGATGGAGTCTGACTGCACTGTACAGGATATGCATTAAGGATGCAGCTGTGATGTGAGCTGGAACAGCAGCTTCTGCAACTCCAGCCTGGTCTCTGTTCTGGCATAGATGCAGCAGAGAACCCTTAGTTCTTCCTACATATCACTACCCACCTTGGGGTAGTGGTAGACAGTTTTGAACTGGCTGCTGGAAATGACTCTTTGACTAGCTGTTGTTTCATACAGTGGGCATGCTTCAGCAAAAGCTTTAAAATCCTTGAAAAACTATCTTAGTTTCTTTCCACAGAGCACATTTGCTCAAAAGAAAGTTATACACTCTTAAGGAGGAAACAAAAAGCTAGCCAGGTTTATTTAGAATAGCTAAATGTGAAAATTCCATGTGGCCATTAATAAGTGAATGGGAGAAAAATAGTGTCTTTTGATAGAATAAAGACTACATAGCCATGAAAAAGAAAACTATTAATGAAGGCTACAACATGTGCAGAAGAGCAAAGCATTCAGACATAAATGCTCCAGGAGCTCAGGATGTGATTCAGTTGATGAAGTGCCATCTGTGCAAACACAAGCACTGGAGCTCCAGGCTTATTTATGCTCTTTGTTCTTTTCTTTGTTTGTTTTAAAAAGCCAGTTTGGCACCTTCACCTACACCTATGGTGTGCCCACTCCCATAGCTCGGCCTGTCACCCAGAGACTGCTTTAACCAGGGACACAGGAGGCCTGCTCTAATCCAGGACACACAGCTTCACCTGACTCTGGGGAGGTCTGCTCGAAACTGGAACATCCAAGCCAGAGACACCAGAGACAACCAGATGGCAAAAGCTAAGCACAAGAACATAACCAATAGAAGCCAGTGAATGCAATTCGGCATCATCAGAACCCAGCTAACCTACTACAGCAAGTCCTGGATATAGTAACACACCTGAAATCTGACCATAAGACCCAGCTCATGAATATGATGGAGGCCTTTAACGAGGATATAACTAGTTACTTTAAAGAATATAGGAAAACAGTCAAATATGTAGAATCTCTTAAAGAGGAAACAAATAAATCTCTTAAAAAATACAGGACGATACAATCAAATAGGTGAAGAAAATGAACAAAACAGTCCAAAGACCTGAAAACAGAAGTAGAAACAATAACAAAATCACAAATGTGGGCAACCCTGGAGATAAAAAACCTGGGAAAGAGAACAGGAGCTACAGACACAGCATCACCAACAGATTACAAGAGATGGAAGAGAGAATCTCAGGCATAGAAGATATTGACACATCGGTCAAAGAAAATGCCCAGGTCCTAACCCAAAACATCTAAGAAATTTGGGACACAAAAGAAATTCAAATCTAAGAACAACAAGAATAGGAGAGGGATACATTAATGGACGCAATTCCTCAATAAAATGACACAAGCTAACAGACTGGATACATAAAAAGGATTCATTATTCTGCTTCACACAAGAAGCACACATCTGCTCCAAAGGCAATGACACCGACATTTGCAAAAAAAAAAAAAAAAAAAAAAAACTTTACTAAAGCTCAGAACACACATTGAACACACAGAAAATAGTGGGAGACTTCAACACCCCTTTCTCACCTATGGACAGGTCACCCAAACAGAAACTAAACAGAGACACACTGAAACTAACAGAAGTAACAAACTAAATGAATTTAACAGATATCTGCTGAACATTTCACCCCAAAACAAAAGATGTACTTTCTTCACAGAACCTTCTCTAAAATTGACCATATTATCAGACACAAAACAAGCCTCCACAGGTAGAAGAAGATTGAAATAACCTCTTGTATTCTATCAGACCACAACGGACTAAAGCTAGACTTCAACAACCACAAAAGCAACAGAAAACCCATATACTCATGGAAACTGAAAATTTGTCTACTCACTGATAACTTGGTCAGGGAAGAGATTAAAGGCTTTCTAGAATTCAATGAAAATGAAGGCAAAACATATCCAAACTATTGGGACACAATGAAAGCCGTGTAAAGAGGAAAATTCATAGCACTAAGTGCTTTCATAAAGAAATTGGAAAGGTTCTATACTAACAACTTAACAGTACAACAAAAGAATGCAGACACATCCAAGAGGAATAGATGGCAGGTAATAGTCATATTTAGTTGAAATCAATCAACTAGAAACAAGAACAAAACAAAGAATCAATAAAATCAAGAGTTGATTCTTTTAAAATATCAGCAAGATAGGCAAACCCTTAGCCAAACTAACTAAAAGGTACAGAGACAGTATCCAAAATTAACAAAATCAGAAATGAAAAGAGATAGATGACAATTGACACTGAGGAAGTTTAAAAAAGCATTAGGTCTTACTTCAAAAGCCCATACTCCACAAAACTAGAAAATCGAGATAGAATGGATAGTTTTCTAGACAGATACCACATACCAAAGTTAAACCAAGATGAGATAAACTATCTAAAGAGTCCCAAGCAGTTTTTAAAAACTTCCTAACAACAACATAAAAGAAAGACCAGGGTCAGACGGTTTTAGTGCAGAATTCTTCCAGACCTTCAAAGAAGAGCGAATCCCAATGTTTCTCAAACTATTCCACAAAATAGAAGGTGAGATGCCAAATTTTTAAAGTTCACACTCCAGTTTTAGAGAACCTGACCTAGCTTTGAAATCAGGTAAACTAACAGGCTGGTACCTAGCATTAGTTTCCAAGTTGCTCCCCAACAAAACCTGAGCCTAGCCCCAGTCTCGTAGCTAAACACGAACAAGCCCAGAGTTTCCAGGTTATACACTCAGCACGACCAGTGTCTTCATGTTATTCCCTCAACAAACCTGCACACCGAGGTTTCAAGTCCATCCTCTGCCTAATGATTGCTAAAAGGTAGATAAATAGATATCAAACTTCATAGAGTTGAGTGCTCAGTGTGTCAGGCAGAAATTTAAGAGAGAAGCCCCTTTCAGGCAGCCAGCTAGTGTTCCCAACACAAGGACACCTGGAAAGAGCAGTGTCCCTTGATGAGGCTTCCAAGTAAAAGTACAAATACAGTGGAAAGATAACATGACTGAGTCACAGGCTTACAAACACGCAGCAGAATCTGACTGAGGAAGTTCCATTTAAGGCAGTTAGCTGGAGCTTCTCTCTTGGGTTTCCAGAAGACTAAAGTGAAAACCCCATAGGCAAAAGTACAGAGAGCAGAAGATAGAAATGATATCCTCAAATCTGGGTTCTCACAAAAGACAGCAGAAACTGATTGAGAAAGTTGAGACAAGCAACTGGAGTTTGGATTTGAGCTGTCTCTCCATTGCTGAGCTCCTCATGGCTGAATTTCTGGGTTCTCTGTTCCACTGCAGACACTTTCATATCATGGGATGACCATTAGTAACACCTGTTGGTAATGTTCACCTTCTAGCTGTTCTCAAGGATGCAACAGATCTACTCTTAAGCAGTCTTGCTCAGCTCTACCCTCCCTGTTATACAGTTGGGCAGGGGCTACCCAACCCTAGACAAGGTCTTTGAATGACACTTTGAG